>CM037854.1:105091798-105118983 GCA_021234595.1 Delia radicum
GAGTTGAGAGTAATATCATTAAAAATACTATTTTTCATATCTCAGCATGCTACGCAAAATATCTTTTACCGAATTACACAGGAGGACAAAATCAAAACATTTAAAATTTAATAAATTTATGACCATGAATTCCCCATATTTCAGGCACGCTGCTTTCAATGGCATACTTTATCTTTCAATGATTATTTTTTTTTGGTAAAGAAATCGCGAAACCGAAGAAATTAGAATAAACGCTAAACGGCGAGTTTAATTTTAAATTTTAGGAATATTAGGAATATTGCTACTGGTGTTGTCAATAGGTTTCAACAGAAAGAAGTTAGGTTTATTTATTTTACCTAATACTATAGTCAGAAAGTGTTGTTGTTTATTCAATAAACAATAACAACACAGTGTATTATGACTAGAGATTCTAGCCTATACACGAACAATGTTTATTAGTTAAAAAATTTTGATTTGAATTAGTTCAATTCTTCCAATTTTGTTTTTTTTTTACTTCTCATTGGGTAAATAAAACAAGCTTGATCTTTTTCCTTCAAATTTTGGGTAAAAATAATCTACCCCCTTCTACATTGGTTCTCTGATGATTTTCGGTGACGCGAAATGAAACATGTAAGGACCTGTCAGTAGATAAAGTCTGCTTTCAGTTAGCGGACAGAAACATTTTTTGCAGGGACCGTAATCATTATGAGTTTATAATAAAAATTACACAATAATGATTATGTAATGAGTTTTAAGGATTTTCTTCAATGGTAATGATTATTTTTGAGTTATAATAAAAAAATCCGCAATAATCATTATTTTTGAGCAAAAAAAAAATAAAACTCAAAAATAATCATTATTTATGATTTTTATTTTTTTCGCTCAAAATAAAACTCACTTTCATGTAGGTGTAAATATATATACATATTAGGGTGGGGCGATTAGTATGGAAGGAAAAAAATCTTAATGGGCGCTTCGCGTTTCTGATTCTTGGGATTGTACTGAGCAAAAAAGTCCACTAGACCATACGTCTACGGTGAAAGTCGAGCTTCCAGATTTTGACTTTACGGCAAAAAAGCCCTATTTTGAAATTAATAATTAACCCCTTAAACCCCACCCACAAATATGATTGATGCATTAATCTACTAGAGATTCTTCCAAAGAAGAGATTGATACCATAATCTTGGATAAGCTCCTCCTCCTTCCTGAGATATGTCCATCCCACACATTGTTACTTTCACAAAATACGGCAAAAAAAAGCCCTATTTTGAAATTAAAAATTAACCCCTCAAACTTCACCCACAAATATAACTGAGATATGGCCATCCCACACATTGAAAGTGAGTTTTATTTTGAGCGAAAAAAATAAAAATCATAAATAATGATTATTTTTGAGTTTTATTTTTTTTTTGCTCAATGATTATGGCTTATTTTTTTTTTATTATTACTCAAAATAATCATTACCATTGAAGAAAACTTTAAAAATCAAAAATTTAAAAATCATGACGGATATGCAAAGATTGTCAAAAAATAATAATAATGGTGCAATAAATTTTTTTTATGTCTCTTCTAAGTGATTGATTTTTTGATTCAAAAAAAACGAGCAATAATCATTATATACGGTCCCTGATTTTTGAGTAATAAATAAACATTGCACGGTTTTTTGTTTAACAAAAAACAAAACATCTTGAACTTGAATAATCTTGCTCACATCATATTTTTATAATTCATAACATTAATTCTGCCTCAGCGCCTTAAAGGCATTGTGGAGGCGAGTTGGCGTTAGATATTACATATAGTTCACACACACAGAGAAAAATTTTGCTATTTGCCAACTGAAATTCAGACGGTTGGCACAATTTAACATTCGTTTTTCACAACAAAGTGCGGTTAAATGAACTGAATTTTTAGTTGCAACACCCAAAATATTCAGAAATCTAATGTAAATATCGAATTTGAATTTATAAGTTGTTACCATTAATATACACTTTTCAATTCGGTTGGCACTTTATTTCTCTGTGTGCAATTATTTGATATAATTAATCAGAATATATATATAAAAAGTATATAAAAAAAAAAAAATCTTAAATTTAATTTATTTTAATTTGTACAAGTGAGATCATTTCATACCCAGCAAAATTTTTTAGAACAGATTACCTCTGAACCTGTTCTATAACAGCTTTTTTTACCACCGGTTACATGGAACCGGTTCTAGAACAGGTTCCTGGGAGTCGAAATTTAAGGTGTGACTGTCCCAGAACCAGTTCTATAACTGGTTCTAAAAGCGGTTCTAAAGCAACCTGTTCTTGTTTGGAGGTAAAGAACCTATTGCAAATAGGACAAACTCCATATAAAAAGAACCAGCTGCAGAACAGAAATAAGAACCTGTTATAATACAGTATAAGCTGTCCTGCAACCAGTTATTTGGATTTTACTATTTTACTGGGTACTTAGTTAGTTCCTAAATATGTTCACACAGAGAAATAAAGTGCTAACCGAATTTAAAAGTTTATATTAATGCTAACAACTTATAAATTCAGTTAGTACAACGACAATTATAATAGATTTCTGAATATGTTGTGTGTTATAAATACACTTACAAGAACTTTTCCATAAAAAATCAACAGTCATTTAAAAATTTAATCGGCAAAGTTGTTTCAATAGAATATACAGTTAAATTACCAAAGAAATATATTTTTTAACTTTCTGTCTATTATTAAAATATTCAGTTAAAATTTTCTATTTAAAACAAAAAGTGGTTTTATTATATTGAGTATTGAAATAATGAAACTGGTTAAGAGGTGAGATTACGATGCATAGCTTTGATGCTAAGACTGTGAGTTCAAATCACAGTACGACACCAAAAAATAAAAGTTTTTCATATAGAGCAAAATTAACAATATAAAATACTTTGTTCAATTGACACATAAATTAACCACTGACGAGTCCCAGGAGGGGGACGAAACTGCGGCAGTCTGGTGTATCCCTTGTGTCCGTAAAATTTTTCAATAAAAAAAAAATGTTTTCTTCTTCTTCTTCCTGTAAAGAGACTAACTAAAGAAATATTCTACAGTAATTAATATAAAAAAAAAAAAATTAATTACGATTGTCATTATCTGACGGTTGCAAAACACTTTCTAACATAAAATTTGAATAAACTTGCTTAACGGCGACTCAATCTCTAACCTACACTTGGTATCCAACTATTGTATGTGAATAAAGCGCATCATAAAACGTGATAATTATTTGTGAAAAAGAGATAGGATTAAGAAGAAAAAGCATTCTAGTTGAGAAATGAATTGTGCATTGGTATTAGCTAATTCTGTCTCTTCTGATCAAAACAATACTTGTGTGTACGTAGTGTGACCAAACTCCAATTTAGTCGCAGTCAACGCTGTGTCGACCGTGGCTCAACTGGTTAAGAGGTGAGATTACGATGCATAGCTTTGATGCTAAGACTGTGAGTTCAAATCACAGTACGACACCAAAAAATAAAAAGTTTTTCATATAGAGCAAAATTAACAATATAAAATACTTTGTTCAATTGACACATAAATTAACCACTGACGAGTCCCAGGAGGGGGACGAAACTGCGGCAGTCTGGTGTATCCCTTGTGTCCGTAAAATTTTTCAATAAAAAAAAAATGTTTTCTTCTTCTTCTTCCTGTAAAGAGACTAACTAAATGAAATGGATTTTGTCAATAAATTTTTCAACAGTTGAAAATAAACTAAAAATACAATTGTTTTGAAACGAAAAGTAAGTAGGCCTGCTTTTAACTGATTTTCAGTTAATTTAATGTGTATATTCAGTAGTCTTTACGGAAAAAATATTGTGAGTGTAAATTTTAGTTGAAATAACCGAACTTTATTGTGAAAACTAATGTTAAGTTGTGCCAACCGTCTGAAATTCGTAATAACCGAATTTTAGTCATATCAACTGAATTTCAGTTCGCAAATATCTAAATTTTTCTCTGTGTGTTACAATAAATGATTCTTTAACATTGTCTTAAACACTGAAATCCTATTTACATTCTTTATATTCGGTGACAAATTGTTAAACTCACGACTAACCATGTATTCGATACGTTGTTTGTTTGTTTCCAACCTACACCAGGCTACCGTTAAGCTCCCCTTAGTCCTTGTGCTAATTGAATATTGATTGCTTCGAAAAGTATTGTATGATGTCCAATATTGTGGATGCACTTAAAAATATATAGCAGCAATTATAAGTTCCACAAATTACTAATACGGTTTGGAATATAAATCTATATAATGAAATGGTTGGATGTCAGACAGGATGATTTGATACTAATTTTAAAGCCTTGTTTTGCATTTCCAAATATCTGTGTTAAAAAAAACTGCATAAAGATACGTCAAACTATAAAGACATTTTTGCGGAGCATGCCCGAAATAAATAGAATTGATGGTCTGAACCTGATTATTTTTTTTGATGTCATGCCGTGTTATTATAGCTTTTTATCAAGTTCGCAGAAAAACTTCTTTATATATAAAAATTAAAACAAACAATTTAAAAGGAAAAAATATATTAATTTTCGAAAACTCGCGAAAAAAAAAATTGGATTTACTCATGAATCATGCAGTGTAAAACTTTTCACAACTGGCGCTTGCGCACGACTCACGTGATTAATATAAATATTATTAAGCATGCTTAATCCATCAGCGTTAATTAATTATCTTTAACGGCGCTAAAATTATGCTGGGTTTAAGTTTGAAGAAAACTAAAAATTAGAGTTTTGGCTTGAATTTAATTTAAGTTACATTAATTTATAAATCTCATTGTATTTATTACATTTCACATATTAAAAATTAAAAAGAAACCGCGACTATTTAGGAAAACATGAATTTTTTTTCGGTTTTATGAAATTTAATTGGATTTAATGCTACTTATTTTCTATCTTCTTCATTTCCACTTAACTCCCTGTGGAGCATAGGGCCTCACTTATTTTCTATAAATCATAATAAATACTTTTGAATTCGCAAAATTAAAAATTGTATGAGGTTATGCTACATAAAATTTGAAAATGAAAATTATTCAAGTTTGAGGCCATACTCCATATTTCTTTATTAGGATAATGTCCTAACAAATAATCTGTAGAGTTTTTGTTTTCAAATTTATTATTTGACACTTTCAGGAATGTGTTGATAGATCTATTTTGGGAATTTTTTAGGTTCCCATCATCAGAACACGTTGATCTTCGCCCGAAATACATCTGCGCCCGAAATACTTCCCGCTCGTGGTCGGTACCCAATAGGTTCAACTGTTCGCCCCAGGGTTGTTGCAAGTTGTTGGTACTCTGAAGGCCCAACGTATGCCGCCCTTGATTCAAGTGGTTCTCGTTGATTCCCGCCCTGTCCACAAGAAAGTGTGTTTCCATAAGTATTCTTAGCGACTGTTCCATAGTGTCCGTCCTCCTCCCGCTGGCGTCTGTAAGGGTCTCGGGCTGCGTATGGGTTTTCGATAAGAATTTCTTTATCCTTAATACCTCGCTCACGCTGTCCACTTGTTCGCAGAAAAGTTTCCAAGAGTTGCGTTTCGCCGTGCCTATCCTTTTATTACACTCCCTGAGTCTACTGTGATAGTCATCCCAGGACACCGATCGTTCCTTTCGGGGGCCCTATTAAAAAGTCTGCGGACATCTCTTCCGAGATTGATCAAATCCCCCTTCAGTCAGGGGTTTTCCTGAGGAGATCTTCGCGATCGGAGTGGGCAACACTCCTTAAACGTTTCAATGAGGCCGCCCGTTATCCTAACCACTTCCCTGTCTATGTCCGCCCCACGCTCAAGGTGTTCGTGGGGCGCGCCAAGACGGTCCTGTAGTTTATCCCTAATTTTTTTTCTAGGTACTAAACTATCCCATCAAATCCTCTGTAATAGTTTGATATTACGAAACATGTTACCTGGTAATAAGTTAAGCTCCTTGTATTAAATTCACATATTTAAATGTTTTAATGCTTTAATTAGTTCGTTTCTATACAACATTTATTATAATTAAACTTTTTTTTGGTTTTATTTTTTATTTTTTTTTTTTTTCATTCATTTTATTGAATTATATATATAATACATTTTACTACAAATTTGGAAATTTTAAAATAATATTCGATCTAAAACTTAAAGATTTAAATGAAAATTTTTTGATAACTCTTTACCTGTAAGTGAGTACCTGCATGGACATGCCCTTATTAAAATAATTACAAAAAGTTTTTCTTTTCACCCAAAACTTATAAAAAAGTTCATTTATAAAATTTTTAGTTAAAAATTTTTAAATTTATATTTAATATCTAATATAAAAAAACAGATTTTCAAAAAAGAAAACCTATTACATTTAAACTAGAGGTAATATGCGTTTTGTAAGGAGCTACTGGCACGTAGCTAGGGGATGGGCAATGACCCAGAAATGATTTGACAAATTTAAAATGTAGAAAAATTAAAATGTAATACAAATATATTTACTTTTTTTTTTAAGAAAAAGCAGAAAATGGCAAAATATCAAAAGTTAAAAAGTAAAAAAAAGAAAAATTCAATTTTAATTGTGAACAATTTTTTTCTAATATTTTTTGAATAATAGAATTCTGCGCTTCGTTGAGAACATAAACAATAAATTTTTTTCTTGCTATTTTATTTTTATATACAGGACTACCCGATTATCTGTTTAATTTTAAAACGTAACGATTGAATGAAATTTTGAAAATATTTGTTAAAAAAAAGCAACAAACAAGAAAATTGAACAAATAATTTAAGAAATGGTTCAAAAAAGTGTTGCAAAATAGTCGGTCACTACTAAATTAAAAAAACTTAAAAGACGCTAGATTTTTTTTTTGTATAGTTTCAAACAACTACACGATTTTACAAATGGATCGCACTTACACTTATTAACATAAAAGTTAAAATTTTAAGGAAACTGCATGAAATGACTTTAGAATGATTTGAAATCGCGTTTCCAACAACAAACAAATAACATCTTAAGAAAGATGTATAAATTTATACACTCAGGGAACTTCTGCTTTAAAAATATGTAGTTGTTTGGGTTGTAATACAGTTTATTTATTTTTAATGTAAATTTCATCCATTTGTAGAACAAATTTAAATTTTTACTAACTTTGTAGTTCATTTAAAAAAATAACCCTCATCAAATGACTGTTTTATGATTTTACATTAATTTTTTACAGTTGTTTTTTGTTATTTAAAAAAATAAATGTTTGTTTATTTTTTACTACCATGTGGTTCATTTTTACTACAATTGTTAGTCATTTTTTGAACATTAAAAAACAAATGACAATGTTAATTGAATTTACTGTAATGTAAGTCGTCCTTTCTTTAAGTGAAATTTCATTTATATTCAACTACAATTGCAGTGGTCTTTACCTACATAGTATTCTAAGTGTAGTGGTTTTTTGCTCGTTTTTTGGACATTTTTAATTCTAGGACTTTAAACATATTAAAACTTTTCCAAAAAAGTAAAAATCTTAATTATGCAACAGGAAAGAAGCCCTTAAACAAGTTTTTTAAACTTTGGAATAGTTTTGTGGCTGTAATAAGTTTTTTTTATAATAAGTCCTGTAGTGCTATTCTGTAACTTGTTTTAACGATAATCGAGTTGTTTCAAAAAGTAAGCTACAAAATTAACGATTTTTTTTTTCATTTACATTTTTAAACGATATTCGCTATTGTTAAAGTCAGCTGTTGTTGATATCTAAACAAAACAATTTTTGAGTTGTTTATTCAATCGAGAAAAAGTTAAATTTTTTAAATAGAAAAATAAAGTTGTCGACTATTGTTAAGTTATACTTAGTGAATCATTTAGAGGATAGTGCAAACCATAAAAGTTGTCGATATATTTTGCGATTGTCTGATCTTTAAAAATTACTGAATCGTACTACTGAGTACCAAAAAAAAATTAATTTTTTTAATAAAATTATGAATTTAAATTATATAAGATTTTTTTTAAATTTTATAAAATTGTGATATTTATTAAACCTGTTAACCAAAAAATTACAGTCGCCGAATATAATACACATACTTTCTTGCATATACGATTACTAAAAATTAGATCAATATGACGTTGCAGAAAAAACTGCTAAAATTAAAGATTTGTTTGCTAAATATTAGTAAGATAAGAACAGAAAAAATAAAACTTTTAAATGTACAAAATTTTAGTTATATTTGAGTTGAATTTTAGTTGATTGAAAATAGCAATTTACTATGCTAAACTTAGCAAAACATGTTGCAGAATAAAAAAACAGTTTTTTTTGAAAAAGGTTGAGGCTAAGAAATTCCGCTTCAACGTTTTTTTCTTAAAATTATAAACACTATTAATTTTCTAATCAGACTAGACTAGTTTCAGTTTCTGCCTTTTTAATGGACAGGTGTCATCAGTGATTTTAAATTTAAATTGTATTATTATTTGTGTCTTATAATTGTCAGATTGTCTCGATGTGATAAATTTTTGAACAACCTGCCGGGTGTTGAAATCAAAAATGCGTTTCTTCGTACATTACAAACGTAACAATACCAAATCATGACAGCTTCGCGATCACAGCCAAGTATGGACTCGTATGTAATGCAGCTAAATTGCACTTTTCTTTCCCATTAGCTTTTCTGGGATTGGGCAGTTAAAAAGTATATACGTCCGGATACCTCTCTTGTTAATTTATAGTAATAATATAACCTTCGATTTAGGAAAAAACCCAAAACATGCTCTTTTTTTTATGAATTTTATATTTTGATTTATTTTTTTTAAACAATAGAGACATTTCTTATGACGGTTTATATACAATGTCTTAATTTAGACAATAAAAATGAAGACGATTTATTTGTTTATGAATACGGGTTTTAATGCTTAAATGCTTTAGTCATAAAATAAAACATTTACAAATAATTTTATTTGATACTACAATTTAAAGGAATTGAAACTCGATTTTAGTATTAACTAATGGTAGATATAATTAAAATCTTAATTGAAACTAAATCAATTAAATAATTACAAAATATTTACACTGTTGTTAGGGTGTGCCAGTGTCGGGACGGTAGGTCAATAGGACCGAATTCAATTAAACTTTTAGTTGTATGGAACTTTAAATAGCTATTAAACACGAACTGCATCGAATTTTGAAAAACTTAATACAGCACATAGGAACATTGAATATCGATGAGATCAAAATCGATGAAAAATTTAGTTAGCTAATTTTCAAAATTATTTTTTTTTACTTCATTTAAAAAAGTCAAATTTTTCCCATTGTGCCACCAGTAATAAAAAAGGCCCACAACTCATTTTGATGATACTGTTTTAACTTTTGATTCGTGTTTAAAGGTGCCCATATTGGAAGGTTTTACGATATATTAAAAAAAAATCAAAAAGGTTTTGATTCTTATTGCGCAACCAAGAATTGTGAAAAATATTTATAATGTGCATTGTACAATTTTCATATCTCTCCACAACAGAACAAAAGTGTGGTGCCATATTTTGTGCAAAAGTATTGTATATCTTATTGCACTGTGTAGGGCGAAATGACAATAATAATGGCAATAACATTTGCAATAATATTGCAAAGTGTATGGATACCTTAAGAAATCAAACTACTTTTTGAAATACTTAAAAGTAATATGTCCAAAATTATAATGATGTAGTTTATTTCTTATTATTTCTTATAATATTGTGATCACATAACGTATGAGTGATATTTATATGATATTAATATAACTCATACGCAACATGGACCAATACTTGTTAAGCCCAATTTATACCACACTTATACTACAACAAAAATCACACTTAATAATATTTATCGATGTTTTTATAGTACACTGAGAAAATTTTTTAGTAAAAACTTCTTTACTAAATTTTTACTTCTAGTTTTAATTCTTTTTTTTACAAATTTTATTTATATAAATATAACTTCTAGTACACTCAAAATATGTCATGTATAGAAAATCGCAAGTTTATTTTCCTAAATTAATTTTGTGAACATTAATAAATTTTCGTAATTCCCATTGTAACTTTAAATTTTTACATTAAGAAAATTCAAAAATATTACGAACACAATTTTGTAGATAAACCAAATCGATTTTGAAAAACAATTCTTAAAATAATGTTTAGTCTCTCAATACTTTTCTTTCTTTCTCACAATGGAAGTCTCCCGATAGGTTCTCACCGATCTTAATGCAATTTGAAAATGTGATTTAAAAAAAATATAATTTTTTTTAGCGGCCCAACCTCGCGTTTAAAGATTAAATAAATTTTTGAATGGAGGCATGTCTGAAACTAATGAAATATAGATTTTTTTTAAACGCAGCATTGATGTACTCGAGAAATCAAAATTTTTGGTGCCAATATTAGCTATTAGTATGTTAAAATTAAAAGCCAATTCACACTTAATAATATTTATCGATATTTTTCCAATAGTACACTCGGAAAAAAATTTAGTAAAAAAATGTTCTTTACCAAATTTTTACTTATATCTTTGAGTTTTTTTTTTTACAATTTTATGTCTAGAACTATAACTTCTTGCACACTCAAAATATGTCATGTGTTATGTCAGGTTACAGGTACGAAAATATGTCAAAAGAAATATAATTTTTCAGGATTATATTGAACAAAATCGATAAACATATAGTGTTCATGACTTAAAACAATGAATCCTTATAAAGGGTGCTTTTTATACAGGTGTAGAACTTTAAGTTGGCAACACTTTTTCAACTGACGTCCATTTTTTCAGCTGCCAAGTTATTTATGTTTAGTTTGGTTTAGCATTTCAAGTTGAATAGACGGACTAATGAACAACACTTCCGAATTGTGCAAATTTATTTTGAAAATCATGGTGCTGTTCGAAATACGTATCGTGCACTACGTCCATTTTACGGCCAACATAATCGTCCATAGAAACATTTCGCACCTCGTTTACTCTAAATGATAATATGCATAAACAGAGACGTCATACAGTGCGTGCAGAAGAAGTGAATGCTTTATGGGCTGTTGGAGTCATTGGTCCGTACTTCTTTCAAAATGATGCTGGTCAGAACGTTACAGTCAATGGTGACCGCTATTGAGCCGTGATTACTGACTTTTTCGTTCATCAATTTAACAACCATAATGTGCAGGAGCTGTGGTTTCAACAACACGGTGCAACATGTCACACAGCTCGTGCCACAATTGATTTATTGAAGGAAGCGTTTGGTAACCGCATAGTTCCACGTTTCGGACCCGTGAATTGGTTTCCAAGATTGTGCGCTGGACTATATATATATGTGAATGATTTGCCGAATCAACTTTCTCATTGTCAAATACATATGTATGCAGATGACGTGCAATTGTTTTTGAGTAGTCCAGTTAGATCGATTAGAGAAAATGTTGATAAAATGAATGATGATCTCAATAGAATATATGTGTGGCCAACAGCAAATGGGCTTTGTTTAAATCCAAAAAAGTCAAAGTATTTGGTGATTCATAAAAAAACTGTTAATCCAGTTATTGAAGATGAATTTTTAATAAATGGTGAAAAAAATAGTACCGGTTCAAACTTACATTAAGTTAAGATCACTATGGTCAACTCAATTTTTTACTCCCCTAAGAATAAGAATACTTCTCGTTAAATCCTATCTGATTCCTGGATTGATTTATGAGTGTGAGCTTTTTGCAAATTGTGATTCCGCAAGCAAACGCAAGTTAAATTTCTTGTATAATAAGATAGTAAGATATGTTTACGGGTTAAAAAGGTTTGACCATATTTCATTATTTACAAAAAACCTCTATGGAGTATCTTTGATGATCTTTTAAAATTCGGGTACTTATATTCTTACATAAAATTATTTGTACTAAAAATCCTCAATATCTATATGCTAACTGACGCTTTGCCAGATCACCCAGGGGTAGAAAACTTATACTCCCAAGCCATCGAAACCTTGTGTCTGAATGGCAGTTCTATCTAAATGCTACGCGTCTTTGGAATACTCTCCCACAAAACCAACAACTAAACAGCAATGCAAAAAAGTTTAAACAATTTTTATTTAATTTTTTTTTTCTAATTTTAATATTTTTGTGAACGCTATTATAACACTGATCCGTGCAATTGATTATAATTTTTATAATTTTTATAATTTGTATATTTTATAATTATATTTAAAGTTAATGTTTGATTTAATAATTTAATATTTTGTTTTGCCAAACTTTAATATTTAACATTTTACATTCCTATACTATAAATATAAGATTAAATCTTGTTGTATAGGAAATAAACAAGTAAATAAATAAATAAACAAATAAACTATTTTCTGTGGGGATATGTGAAGTCGCTAGTCTGCACCGATAAGCCCGAAATGATTGAGCACTTGGAGGACAGCATTCGCTGCGTTATTGGCAATATACGGCCACAAATATTGGAAAAAGTCTTCGAATATTGGACCTATCGATTAGACTACATCCGAGCCAGCCGTGGCGGATATATTATATATGCCAGATTATATTTTTTGGTCGTGCAATATATACACTAGCGTGTCTCTTAAAAATAGATTTGTCATTATGGACTTCATATACGGATAACATTAACACACAATAGCCAAAAAACAGAAATGACCCACGAATGTAATAAATATGCAAATACATTTTTTTTTAAATTAATTTAAAAAATTTTTAAAATGCCTAATTTGCAGATGTCGATTTGCCATTTTTATAATATAATAGTTATTATTAAAGAAAGAAAGAAATTTTTAAAATTATAATTCGAGTTTGTATTTGTAGCGACTTCTTTCCAGGACATTTTATGAAAATAGCTTTTTTGTTGAAAAATTTAACAAATTTTGAATGTTTCATCATTATAATTATCTTTACTTTTATTTTAAAACATATTTAACCCTTAGAGGCATGGATGCAAAAACGACCCATGGAACTTATTTTTAACTATAACTACGAGATTGTAAATCTTTTTAATTGATAGAGAAAAATCTCAACTAGATAAAAATAATTGTTTTATATAACTTGATCCATATAGGGTTAATTTGTTCACTTTAGCAAGCAACAAGAAACACTTGAAAATTTACAGAATAATATCTTTCATATTTTTCTCAAAAATATTACTTAAATTTGATAACACAAATATTATTTTTAAAAAAATATTAACCCTTAGTAGTCGGGGAAAAAAAGACCATGAAACTTAATTTAAATTATGACTAAGGAGAGAGATCAGTCAAACCTGTACACTCATTTTACCCTATAAATTCTTTTACATATTTCAAATTGAATATTTTTTACCAAGTGAGCTGTGAAAATATAAAAGTGGACGACATAATTATAAGTTCACCCATGAAGTTTTAATTTTTTCCAAAATCTTTGCAACATTTAAAAATTTAAACCACCAATAAAAATAACAACATTATTGCGCTATACCAAACTAATTTCGATTCATTTGCTGCAGTTTTTGCTACTTTTTTAATAATATAATATTCAATATTTGCCAGCGAAAAAAAGTTCAGTGTTAAACTCAGTTTTTGACAAAATATTTTAATTTTTTTAATTTTTCCTCACTTTGGTATTTTAAAACTTCATTCCATTCATTTAAGTACAATTTAGGTTTGCAGCGTTCTTTTATAACCGAAAATATGCAATTTATTTAAAAATGTCGTAAATCGATATTTTTAATACAAAAAGAAACAAAATGTTGGAAGACTCAGCGCTAGTAATTATCGATTTGCGTCAAAAAAGTAACGTTGGAACCTTAAGGTATGTAAAGGGTCATATAAGAGCACAAATGGTTTTGCACTATTTCTTCATAATATGAAAGCAAATATTTACTATTTGTGTGGATCAAATCATATATTGTAGAAAAAATGGGACAACAAAATAAAAAAGCTTCCAACAAAGTTTTTACTTTGCAAACAATTCGCATTTGCGCAAACTGATTACCTTTTACATAACCCAGGCACTATAAAGACTGATCTGTAATTAGAGAATGTTTAGAAAAGCGGCATTTCCCAATAATTCAGGAACAGGGGGTATCTACTTTCTTTAGGCCTGACCTTGACAAAACAATACGCCAGAGACGATAAAACTAAATGATGGTCTCTGGGGTAAAGTGTTTGAAACCGTCAAATAATGACAATCGTAAATAATTTTATTATAATTCATTAAAGTAGATTTTTTAGTTAGATTTTTACAGGAATAAGTAGAAGAACACATTTTTACTGAAAAATTTCACGGACACAATAAAATATGCTGCCATATAAATTTTTTGAAAAATCGCGAATATAAAGTATATGCAAATTAATTTTTTTGTCAAAATATTTCAGTTTAATTGCCTCTTTGTAAAAAACTAACACTTATTCAGGTCAATTGTTCATTAAGCGTTCATATTCGGTAAAACTGTAAAAAAGAGGTAAACTCATACATGGAACGTGAAGCAATGATTCTAATATAAGGTTTTTTGCTTTTAATATGGACTATAAACATGAAAACAGGTCTCGTTATTTAATTCCGTCAAAACAAAAGCAGAGTGATTGCTATCGAAAAGTTTTAAATGCAAAAACCGCCAAATTTTAAAAACGTTTTTCTGTAAATCTGTACCATTGATCAAAAAATTAAGTACGCCAGTATCAGTATATCTGAAATATATATAATTAATGGTCAGATCTTTATTAATTTTTAAAAAGTTACATTTTGTCCTCCTGTGTATGCATTGCAACCGCAAACCGATTGACATTTTTTTTTCCATTTAAAAAAAACAGTTTTGGAATAAAGGTTGAAAATATTAACTGGTATCAACTATTAACTGGTATCTAATTTTAAGTAATACATCAATGCTTTAGTCCCAAGTAAGTTTTTGTTTCACGTGTTTAAGCTTACTGCCTACTACCTGTTTATATACAATTAACGATTAAAAATATTATTAAAAATGAAAAGCTCCAGCAAGCGTAGGATTCCACCACGATACATTTTGAGGATAGCCCCTTGATTAAAAAACAAGGTTATTGATAACAGATATACGTAAAATTTAAAGTGGGAATAACTCATTTCTGTAAAATATATGGACTTTAAGTGTCTATTTTAAAAAATTTCACAATTTGATAAAAGCAGATTTGAAAATAAAAAATGTATTTCATTTTAGGCCCTCAGTTTCTGTCTGGTATGATCAGGCTTTTCAACTAGAACACATACAAATGTGATTAGATTTGTAATGACAAATGTATGTACTTACCACTACTAAATATGATCGTATATAACCACTTATTTGGTAATGCTTTTCTTTACTGGAATATACACAAAAAAAAATAAATTCTTTTAAACATTTTGCCTCAAAGTGTCTAGAATTGTTGAAATTCCTCATACATATGTGCGCTATATATTCAGTTCTTTAGTAATCCGAAATTTGTACTACTTTTGGTTCTTCGCTAAGAAATCGTTGGAAGTAATAATTTCGAAAAACGTTGAAGTAAGTATTTACTTATTTTTCATTTAATAAATATCATAATATAAAATTTTATTTTTATTTTAGAAAGGTTTAGGTTAACTTTTATTAGATCTGGAATTTCATGCAGTAGAGGATTAAAATTAAATATCAGAACTATTAATAGAATAGAGAGGTAAGCTTGTTTTATTGAAATTAGGCTTATGTTGCCGTTTATATATTTTTATTAGCTCTAATCGCTTTTGTTAAAACTCAAAAATGTTGTTGAGCTAAAAAGAATTTTATGTAAGCAAAAGTTCTGAGATTGTGGAATAAAAATATTTAAATATGGTAATCAGCCCTGGAAACATACTTCAGAATGGCAGTTTTTATACACAGAGAAAACAGATTCATTGTGGCAACCAAAGATTCATTGTGGCAAACGAATTGTTTAGTTACCGCAATCATATGTATCCCTGGGCCAATTAAAAGTTAGTATTCCATCGGAAATTCTGTTGTACTGTTCGATTCAAAAAAATAGGTGGCTTCGACCGGACCATGTAGTTGGCGAAAAATTCGTAGGTCACATTGAATCTGTTTTCTGTATGCAGGAAAAGCTATACCATAGGAAATACATCACAATTCTCTGAATAATTTTAAAAAAAAAAATAAATTCCTTTCTTTAATCCTACCACTGTGCTATATTAAATCAAGCTACTGTTGTTTAACATGTTTTTGTATGACGTTGTTATTTTGGTGCCTTCTTTTAATACACTATTTACATTGGCGTTCATTTTTTATATGAAATTGGCCTGGCCATGAAGATGTGTCCTTTTCGATTCTCTAGAATATTATGCGACACTATGAATTGCAAATTGTTGTTACATCTATAACAACAATAGCGCGATAGTAACTGCTGGTGTATTATTAGCTTCTTGTTGGACATTGTGCTGAATGATGTTGGCTGCGTTGAATATGTAGAGTAGTGAAATAGCAGATTGTTCACAACAAATAGTAAAGACTAGATGAATGGTGAAATGAATTGGTATGTGTATATGCAATATAAAACAGAAGGAAAAAAAGAGTTCATGTTTTGTGTCTGTTCTCGTATATCCTATCGAGTGTATTTTTAGTAGAGTTTACCAAGTAATACCATTTTGAACGTTTAATATTTGTAAGTAGCTTTTCGACGTGGTGACAATGTTACAAATGCAACATTTTAAGCACATGTCCTTCAAGCAATTAAAGTCCATATTCATTTAACGTTCTCATAAAATATGCAAAGGGACAATATAGGACTATATGTACACTGTGTCGTGGCAATCATAAAATGAAATTGAACATGGCTTGTGTTTTTATTATTTTTTTTGGGTTCCAAACAAAAGAGAATTTCCGTTGAGATGTTAATTTATGAAATTATTCTTAATTGACAGTTTTTATTCCGTTAAATCTCAAAAAAATATATATATATATATATATATAAGTATATATCGCACACCTAGTACAAAAGTGACTCAACTCAAAATTTTTCATTTTTCAGAAATCGAAAAAAAAACATTTGCAACTTTATACCAATTGAAGCATAAAGAAAGACATAACTGTTTTTGTAGCAGGTTTTTTTTTAGCATTTTGTTGTTGTTAACAACAAAATACACTGATATTTTTTTTAATAGATAAACAAGTATATTGTGCATATCTGTGCGCCCCGGTAGGCAAGTTGGTAGCGTGCTGGCTTATCAGTGCGGGGGTTGTGGGTTTGATTCCCACCAGAGGCACTGGTCTGTTTTCGCTACAACGCGCCGAAGGCCATAGTAGCTAGTGCTCGGTTAAGGTAATAGTATATAATTTGTAATTATATGATTATTAATTAATAAAATAAAAATAAATAAAAAATATTGTGCATAGTTTAAGCATATAAAACCGAAAAATTAAAATTTTGAGTTGAGTCACTTTTGAACTGGGTGTGCGATATATAAAACATGCAACAATTCTGGTTAATGTTGTCTTTTTTACCGAAGGCGTTTGATTATTATTTAATTAGCATATTCCATTTAACTAGGCGTATGATTAATATGTATTGTTATATTAAGAACACCCTGGCGTATGATTGATATATTATTTTATGTACAATATATGCACATTGATTACACAGGAGGACAGCAGCATAACTTTTAGAACACATAAATATTTCATGCACGCTGATTTCAATGACGTACTTTAGTTTTCAATATATGGTACTGTTTTATTACTTTAAAAGTTTGACGCATGCAAATGCAGTTTTTTACATATAACGTTTGTATTCACCTGTATTCTTCTTTGAGGTACATATTTGATTCTCAAAACTACATTGAGGTCGTAAAAAAAATGGAATTGGTGACCTCCACACAGTTTAAAATATTCTATTTTTAAAATAAATATGGTCTCAATAAAAAACCTTTTGTTTAGAGGTCGCAGATCGAAATTGAAGTTTAAAAGTTGTACGTGTTCTAAGTTTTATTTGAATTAAAAAATAATTAAAAATAAAAAATAATTGTTATGATCGCGACACATCAAATCTAATCTATTTTGGACGTACATTACTAATTTCTAAAATTAAAATCGGAGTAGCGAAATTCGCGAAATTGGAATTTGTTAGAAAAAAGTGTTGAACTTAGATCAAAAAGTATTCATATATTTACATCTAGGAAAATTTCTTTTTACATGAGTTTATTTCTGTGGAATGTTCTTTTATGTGATTTTTGTTAACAAACGAAATCATATAGGATAAAATTCCTTGGTAAGCAGATTGCAAAACTATAACAAGTTGTATTTTTCAAGGACATCGTTTTCAAGTATTGTATTTTTCAAGGACATCGTTTTCATTAGAAAAATACCACAAAAAAAAACGCAAATAATTTAAAATCCCCAAATCGTTTTCAAAAATTTCAGAAATTTGTTCATGTAAGGCGTATCAAAGTTGGATTATTACTTACAAATTTTCAGAAAATTAATAATTTTAACCAAAAAGGATTTTATCGTATCCTTTTTTAAAAAACCGCGAATAACAAAAAACTAATGACGGGTTTTTAATATTGATTCCACATTCCTTTTATGCATATACATTTAGACTGGATTGCAAATTTTTGTTAACACACATCTATTAGATTAAAAAATTATTCAATTTAAAGTTAACCCTAAATTTGTGAGAATTTCTTCTAACCTATGACAAGTAAGTATATAAATAAAATTTAAATATAACTGTCAATAAAATCTTATATTATAAGCATTATTGTAAATATTAAATAGCGAAAAAACTCAAAAGTAGTTGAACAAAACAGTTTAAGAAAAAATGTCTATGACATTCTTGGACGGTATCCTAAAAACGAAATGTTACTTCATTTTCTTAAGAAACAAGTACCACGTATATAGTCCACATTAAAAGGGTTTCAAAATAGAGTGGCATCAACCGGGATAACACAAAAAGGAGTCAGAAAAAATTTACCGCAGCTGAGCTTTTAAAATTGCAAAAAATTGGCGGTTAATCAAATCAAAACATCAGGAAATCAAAAAGAAACAATTCGCAAAAACTTACTCCAAATGAACGTGAAACACTACCAGACGATGACAATAACCAAATATGGTAAAAACCTATTGGCAAACTGAGAACAAACTTCAGGAAAAAAACTGAGAAAAACTTCAGGAAAAAAATTTTCAAATAATTTTGGATGACGAAAAATTATTTTCTTTTTCTTGGAACAACCGAAGTATAATTTCTGGATTTTATTCTGATGATTTGAAAAAAAAACTCCCGACAAGGTAAGGTATTCGGCCAAAGCGAAGTTTGAACAAAAAGTACAGTGTCATTTCGGCAAAAGGTATACCACAACTTTACATCCATGATTAAAAAGCTATGTCTGTAACCGCGGATGTTAACATTAATAAATGTTTAGTAAAACTGGAAAAATTTATCAGAGAAAGATACTATAAAGACGACGTATTATCTTGGCCAGATTTAGCAATCTGTCAGTATGCCAAAAAGACGGTAGAAAGGTGTAATGCAAAAAACATACACTCACAATATTTTTTCCGTAAAGACTACTGAATATATACATAACTGAAGATCAGTTAAAAACAGGACTACTTACTTTTCGTTTACAACAATTGTATTTTTTAGTTTATTTTCAACTGATGAAAAATTAATTAACAAAATCCATAGAAACAATAGATTGTGTTCGTTTATTTCAATACTCAATATAATATAACAACTTTTTGTTTTGAATAGAAAATTTTAACTGAATATTTTAACTATTACGGAAAGTCAGTTTTTTTTTTTTTGTTATTTTTTTGTTGAATACCAAACAGAACGTTAAAAAATAATTTCTTTGGTAATTGAACTGTATATTCCATTGAAACAACTTTACCGATTTAACTTTTAAATAAATTTTGATTTTTTATGCAAAATTTCTTGTGAGTGTACCTTTGGTAACGATAAACGCAAATACTCCAAACGCTCCAAAACCCATTGAGGACTTTTGGGGTCTTTTATGCCAAAAGTGCACGAAAATGGTTGTTAAGCCAAATGCACTGAAGAATAGTAGAACAAAATTAAAAGCAATGTAAAAAAATTTAAATAAATGTCGTCCAAAGCATGATTGCAGGTATAAAGCATAAAATACGCCAAATAGTAGGACGCGGTCCGTTGGCTCTCTGCAAACGCAGAAAGCCAACGGACCGCGGCATAGTTTAGATACAAACTACTAACTACTAACTCTTAAAAGTACACTTAGGGAACTTCTGCTTTAAAATATGTAGTTGTTTGGGTTGTAATACAGTTTCTTTATTTTTAATGTAAATGTAAGTCGTTTGTAGAACAAATTAAATTTTTAACTAACCTTGTAGTTCATTTAAAAAAACAACTCACATTAAATGACTGTTTTATGATTTTACATTCATTTTTACAGTTGTTTTTTGTTATTTAAAAAAATAAAAAAAAATAATTGTTCGTTTATTTTTTACTACTATGTGGTTCATTTTTACTACAATTGTTAGTCATTATTTGAACATCAAAAAACAAATAACAATGTAAGTTGAATTTAATGAAATATAAGTCGTCCTTTTTGTAAATGAAATTTCATTTGTTTTTGACTACAATTGCTGTCGTCTTTACCAACATAATTTCCTAAGTGTAAACTGTTTCTGCGAGCTCTTAATGTCAACGAATTTAGCTAAAACTTAGTACATAGTGTTTTAGACATTAACGAATAGGGACAACATTGTGGAGATAGCTAAATTCAACTTTCAACACTACCAGAAACCCTATTTTTGTAACAAATATGTGCTAAAACCCAGGTTTTTGTGAAGAAAACTTTTGAAAATACAAATATTTTTAGCTGAAAATTTTAATACATACTTTTGAAATGTATTTATCTATCATACAAAAAGCGGGACCTTTGGGTCATCCTGCAAGGCTATGCTGCCATGCACAATTTTTGCCAAATCACGAATTTTTGCATAAAAACGCTTTGATAAAAATCTTTTTTTTTTACTAATAAAGGACCTCTTAAATGACTCTTTCCACTGTAGCTATAAAATTCGCGAAATCAAAGCAGCGAGATTAATTTTAAGCTTTGAGAATGAAATAGTTATGTACCATAAATATTAATACTGGTCTTGTCATTAAATTTTAACGGAAAGAAATCAGATTTATTGCATTTTAAAATTTTTGTATATAAGAAATGGCATGAATATGCGTCAACATACATGAACAAATTATTTTTGATGTCATCCAGTGTTATTATTAATCAAATTTTTAAGTCTATCAAACCATAGCTATGTTTAATTATTAAATTAATATGTATTTATCATATGTTTAATATTTATGCATTTATAAATATTACGCTAACCATTCAATTATTATTTAACCACAATAATCTAATGCACATTTTGATTTCAAAGTGTGGTTTATAAGTGGTCTTGCAAAAAAGTATATTTTTCATTAGCTTATTTAAAAACTTTAATTTAAGTTTGAAAAATATTACTCATATTTGATGTTTGTGTTAAGATATTTGTATTAAATTTTTGTGTTTATAAATCTATAAACTTTTGTTATTTTTTAATTTCCTTAAATCGTTAGTTAAAGAATGCGGAAGTTAAATTCAAACACCGGAAATTAAATTAATAAAAAATCTTCAAAAATGTTCATCAATAATAATCATAAAACATTAATGAATGTATGTTTTAGATTTGTCTGCTTTTTTATATGTTTGTATATTAGGGTTGTTCAGTTTTCCAAACATGTGATTTTTATTTAAAAATTGTATTTTTGAATTAATTATATGGCAGCTCTGGAACAATAGTTTTGAAACGCTTTTTAATTATTTATATAGTAAAGATCGCAAATTTTTACTTGCTTTTTACTACGTAATTTTATATCGTTTCTTTACAAAATAATCGGACCTTAAATTTACGAAAGAAACACGAACATTAATGATAAATGAAGTACACAGAAAAAATGATCAAACTAAAATATCTAATAAGGGATTTGATTTGAATTAAATATGTTTCTAAACAAATATTTAATTGAATCAATTAATATTTTCATTGACTTTTAAATATATAATTTCATATTTTATTTAAGACATAATTCTCAAATTATTTTTTTATATACTGTACGCTCAATAAAAAAGTTTCAGTATAAAATACCAAATACATTTGTAGTTTACAAACAGAAGTAGCACATACATAAATCCACAAACAAACACAGTATTACCAAAAACACGTTCACACACTTTTTTTGAGTATCATAATTTCTTTTTGTAGATCGTTCACGGAAAAAAATATTTCCCTACTTTTTTAAATTAAATCGTTTTGTTGAAAATTTTAAATTTAATTTCGGAATTTGCTTGACATTTTTTATACTATCGCTCAAAAGCAAATATAAACACATTGTTGGTGTTTTTTTTTGTAATATTTATGTTGTTGTTTTCAATAAATGTTTATGTTTAGTGGCATTAGTAATAAATATTTTAAATTCATTTCAATTAGATTACACTCACAATATTTTTTCCGTAAAGACTACTAAGTATACACATTAAATTAGCTGAAAATCAGTTAAAAACTACTTACTTTTCGTTTACAACAATTGTATTTTTTAGTTTATTTTCAACTGATGAAAAATTAATTGACAAAATCTATAAAAACAATAGATTGTGTTCGTTTATTTCAATATTCAATATAATATACACACAGAGAAATAAAGTGCCAACCGAATTGAAAAGTTTATTTTAATCGTAACCACCCATAAAATCAGTTAGTACAACGATATTTACATTAGATTTCTGAATATTTTGGGTATTGCAACTAAAATTATGTTGAATTAGCCAAACTTTGTTGTGAAAAGTAACGTTGAGGTGGAACAACCGATTGAAATTCGTAATAACCGAATTTGAGTCGAAGTTACCGAATTTCAGTTGGCAAATAGCTAAATTTTTCTCTGTGTGTAACAACTTTTTGTTTTAAAAAGAAAATTTTAACTGAATATTTTAACTATTACCGAAAGTCCGTTATATTGTTTATTTGGTTTATTGAATAACAGACAGAAAGTTAAAAAATATATTTCTTTGGTAATTTAACTGTATAACTCTGATTTTAACAAACGGGCTAATTTCTGGAAAGAAAAAATCCAATCCATAAGCTTCAATAGAAGATAAAACTAATTTCTGTGTGAATTTGTTACCATATGTATAAATAAATCTTCTAACTAAATTAGAATTTCATACCGGTTTCAATTCAATGTTATAAAATTCAAACTATAAAAAAGATTTGGTATGGCAACAACACTTTTATGAAAAATCACTTGGTATTGTAACGAATTTTTTTTGGGTTTTTTAATCAAATGAGTTATTATTTAATTGAAAACTAATTCAATATAAGAGCTATCAATTTGTAATTGAATTAGCTATTTGCGTTGTTGGCGGAATTTGAGCAATTAAAATTATTGAATCGGTGGTTTTTATGATTGAAATGGATTATTATTTTTTTGTGAAAGACGTGGTAGAGAAGAATGAGTGTATTTTCTGAATCAGACTGCGCAGTTTCTGGTATTGAACCTTCGTCAGTGACCATGTTTTTTATTTGAATAATGTAATATTTTTTATTTTTTTACTTGTTCGATTGTGTCTATATAAAAATTTCTGTGCAATCACTGACCGTGGTATAGATAAACTGATTTCTAATGCCACATGCACTCGCACTACACGTTATACAGAGCGCTTTAGCACACTGATCTATCGTCAGGTCGAGTTTTGTTGTGATTAAAACTGGTTTTATTCAATACACGGTGTTTTTGTTCTTGCATACATAATCTCAGAAGTACAACTCCAACAACACAACAGTTCTATTTTTAGAAACTTACCTCACTCTAATGTCCACTGTTTTCCCATATGTTGTAAGTGATGCCATATCTATGATATATTCTTTGTATATATGATAGATGGCGCTTACGTAGTTGTGGACGATTGCCAGATTTTTTGTATGTTATTTTTGCTTTTTTCTTTCTCATTTTCAATAAAAGTTTTTATTGATTTTATCATAGCCATGATGGGTGCGAAATCAATTAAAATATTGATTCAATAATTTTTTTAATGGAAACCCATTTTTAGTATTTCTGTGTAAGTTTCAGACAGTTATTAAGGGCAATATGTTTTTACTTATGTCAACCTAGCTTATGAATGTTATATTTGATTTTGTATTATACCTAGTCGTATGATTAATATTAGAATTTATAAATCCCCCAGGTGTATGATTGTCATTAAATTTCATATGAAATGTCTATGATTATAATTGAAGGGCTTACTGTAAAATCTTGTTAAACCACATTTATTGTTTTATATATATTTTCGCTGTTTTCTAGAACATCCATTGATTAATATTTAAGTCTTGCTTAAACACTTATTGCAAGTAACTACAGTATAAACATCCTGCAGAAGTCATATTTTTTGCATCTTTTTTAAAATTTGAAAGGCAAAAACAAACTAAAAATAAAATGGGGCTTATGAAGTTTTTACAATGAGCCCTTCAATTAATTTAACTAGATTAATACTTAATGCATTTTCCGCGATCCGCTCCTGATTTTACTCCGACATTTAGTGGATTGTTTGGATTGTAACATTCCGGAACATTCCGGTGTTTCAATTTAATTTTCAATATTGTAGAAAAAAAAATAAAATTCTTATACAAATAGAAAAAATAATTTCTTAAATTTTTTTATTTTTGTTTGACAGAAATTTCAAACATTTTTGTTTTGTTTTGAAAAAAAAAAACAACAAACAAAAAATATGGAAGAATTTTTAAATACACCATTCACTGTAGACCACAAAAACTTTGTGGTGAAGAAAACCGCGTTACCGTGTGTATCAAATGTAATCATGAAATAAATTTTTATAAAAAAATAAACTGACTATTTTGCATAAATAAATAAAACTCATAAGACTTTTTAAGAATAAAATCACTTTTAGATTCTGCGAATTGAAAATCTTACTTTCAACAACTTTAAGAAACTATAATTCTTTATTGCTAAGTCAATGATACATGAACAATAATGGCATATATCATCACATATGAAGTCACATAATGAAATTAATATCATATATTGAACAATGTTTAGCATATACTTCAATACATGATATCATACATTACCATACACGAGCTTTTTTTGCATGTATGAACCCATATATGCTTCCACACATGGCGCACCTCTTCATACATGCTGATATGTGAAACAATTTGTGCTCATACATGGAATCATGCATGTTCATATTATATTATGTCTAAAGTACGAGGTAAATAAAATAATTTATATCATAAAAGAACAAAATGAGTTTAAAGTTTAATAATATATACAAATTATTTAATTTAAACTTTTCGGTGTTAAAGTTTTAATGCGCTATAATTACTTTATGATTTATGATATACAAAAATGTGAGCCCGCTATTGACACCGCAATAAATATTTTATACTTTGAGTTTTATAAATAAAATTCCGGTTAATAAATAATCAACAGTTGTTGTTTCACAGCAACCCACGACGACAACGACTTAAATAACCACAAGCAAAGTTTTGTATGCAACAACAGACTCATTATCGTTACCAGACTATGTCGACGATGAGTACGATGACGTTAATTGAATTCAAAATATGTTGCCATACTAGTAATAACAGTACTTTTGGAAATTTCGTTGAAATTTATTCATAACTTGTAATATTTATGTATTATTTACAACAAAACATTTTCATGTACACCTATACACATTTATATGTAGTATATGTATGTGTAAATAAACATATAGTTGGTAGACATTAACTGTTATCATCATGTTTGTCAGGTAAATTTAATGCTCACTAGTGCGATTCTGTAACAACGTAATGACAATATTTGGTAATTACAATGTCAAAATTCGCATACTAACAACAAATTTCGCTAAATTATATCCCGACTAAAAAAAAAAATTAATATGATGCAACCAAGAAATGTATCATACTTGATATAGCCTTATATCTAATTGAAATACAATTTACCCGAAAAATGGTGGATCGAATTGTATATAAATTGATTATATTACATTAAATTTTATATAAGTGGATACGATTCAATCCAGTGAAAATAAATTTTGCTCCCTGGCAACTCTTCCCTAACTACGTGAATAGCCAAACTACCGTATGTACAAAAAATACATCATAGTTGTCGCCAACTCACAAAATGCGGGAAATAGTGGAAATTAGATTACATATGATTTCCTAACAAATGTGAATTGTTGTGGTGTTTGTCTTAGCTATCTTCTGCAATTACAATTAAATGTAAAATCGACCCCGTGTAATTGAAACTGGTTTTAAGCCACAGCAAAAATCGACCTGACTTTAGATCAAGTGGTTAGAGCCTCTGTCTAAAGTGTAGTGCGAAATGCATGTGGCAAAAGAAAGCAGGTTCAAGCCACGGTCAGGATTGCATTTAATAAATAAACATTTCATATAGATGCAATCAAACAATAAAAACCATAACAAATAATTACAATATTGTCAAAAAGGATTACTGATGAAGGTTGTGTTACCAGAAACTGCACAGTCTAATTCAATAAAAAATTTACAATGTAGTTATGATTTTTAGAAAAATATGCTTAATCTTCTCTACCACGCCTATCTCAAACAATTGAAAAATATGTGCATATTAATTATAGTATTAATTGCACACTGTCTAAGAAGACGATGAATAAAATTCAAAAATCCCCAATAAAATATATCAAAAATTTGCTCCCTGGCAACTCTTCCCTAACTACGTGAATAGCCAAACTACCGTATGTACAAAAAATACATCATAGTTGTCGCCAACTCACAAAATGTGGGAAATAGTGGAAATTAGATTACTTATGATTTTCTAACAAATGTGAATTGTTGTGGTGTTTGTCTTAGCTATCTTCTGCAATTACAATTAAATGTAAAATCGACCCCGTGTAATTGAAACTGGTTTTAAGCCACATCAAAAATCGACCTGACTTTAGATCAAGTGGTTAGAGCCTCTGTCTAAAGTGTAGTGCGAAGTGCATGTGGCAAAAGAAAGCAGGTTCAAGCCACGGTCAGGATTGCATTTAATAAATAAACATTTCATATAGATGCAATCAAACAACAAAAACCATAACAAATAATTACAATATTGTCAAAAAGGATTACTGATGAAGGTTGTGTTACCAGAAAACTGCGCAGTCTAATTCAATTAAAAAGTTTACAATGTAGTTATGATTTTTAGAAAAGTATGCTTAATCTTCTCTACCACGCCTATCTCAAAT
>CM037854.1:105119083-105514860 GCA_021234595.1 Delia radicum
AACAATTATTGCGCTATACCAAACTAATTTCGATTCATTTGCTGCAGTTTTTGCTACTTTTTTAATAATATAATATTCAATCTTTACCAGCGAAAAAAAGTTCAGTGTTGA
Source organism: Delia radicum (assembly GCA_021234595.1). NCBI lineage: Eukaryota > Metazoa > Arthropoda > Insecta > Diptera > Anthomyiidae > Delia > Delia radicum. The sequence goes on from CM037854.1 coordinate 105,119,195, forward strand.
ACTCAGTTTTTGACAAAATATTTTAATTTTTTTAATTTTTTCTCACTTTGGTATTTTTTAAAACTTCATTTCCTTTATTTTAAGTACAATTTAGGTTTGCAGCGTTCTTTTATAACCGAAAAATATGCAATTTATTTAAAAATGTCGTAAATCGACATTTTTAATACAAAAAAAAACTAAATGTTGGAAGACTCAGCGCTAGTAATTATCGATTTGCGTCAAAAAAGTAACGTTGGAACCTTAAGGTATGTAAAGGGTAATATAAGAGCACAAATGGTTTTGCACTATTTTCTTCATAATATGAAAGCAAATATTTACTATTTGTGTGGATCAAATCATATATTGTAGCAAAAATGGGACAACAAAATAAAAAAGCTTCCAACAAAATTTTTAGTTTGCAAACATTTTGCATTTGCGGCAAACTGATTACCTTTTACATAACACAGGCACTATAAACACTGATCTGTAATTAGAGAGTGTTTAGAAAAGCGGGCATTTGCCAATAATTTCGGGAACATGGGGGTATCTTCTTTCATTAGGCCTGACCTTGACAAAACAATACGCCAGAGATGATAAAACTTTTAAAACTTAATAATGGTCTATGGGGCTTAAGTGTTTTTAACCGCCAAATAATGACAATCGTAATTAATTTTATTATAATTAATTACAGTAGATTTTTTTAGTTAGATTTTTACAGGAATAAGTATAACCAACACATTTTTACTGAAAAATTTAACGGACACAATAAGATATGTTGTCATATAAATTTTTTGAAAAATCGCGAATATATAGTATATGCCGCTATATGCAAATTAATTTTTTTTGTCTAAATATTTCAGTTAATTGCCTCTTTGTAAAAAATTAACGCTTATTGAGGTCAATTGTTCTTTAAGTGCTCATATTCGCTAAAACTGTAAAAAAGAGGTAAACTCATACATGGAACGTGAAGCAATGATTATAATATAGGGTTTTTGTGCTTTTAATATGGACTATAAACATGAAAACAGGTCTTGTTGTTTTAATTCCGTCAAAACAAAAGCAGAATGATTGCTTTCGAAAAGTTTCAAATGCAAAAACCGCCAAATTTTAAAAATTTTTTTTCTGTAATCTGTACCATTGATCAAAAAATTAAGTACGCCAGTATCAGTATATCTGAAATATATATAATTGATGTAAGATCTTTATTAATTTTTAAAAAGTTACATTTTGTCCTCCTGTGTATGCATTGCAACCGCAAACCGATTGACATTTTTTTTCCCTTTAAAAATCAGTTTTGGAATAAAGGTTGAAAATATTAACTGGTATCAACTATTAACTGGTATCTAATTTTAAGCAATACATCTAAGCTTTAGTCCCAAGTAAGTTTTTGTTTCACGTGTTTAAGCTTCTTGCCTACTGCCTGTTTATATACAATTAACGATTAAAATATTATTAAAACTGAAAAGCTCCAGCAAGCGTAGGATTCCACCACGATACATTTTGAGGATAGCCCCTTGATTAAAAAACAAGGTTATTGATAACAGATATACGTAAAATTTAAAGTGGGAATAACTCATTTCTTCAAAATATATGGACGTTAAGTGTCTATTTTAAAAATTTCACAATTTGATAAAAGCAGATTTGAAATTAAAAAATGTATTTAATTTTTAGGCCCTCAGTTTCTGTCTGGTATGATCACGCTTTTCAACTAGAACACATACAAATGTGATTAGATTTGTGATGCCACTACTAAATATGAACATATATAACCACTTATTTGGTAATGCTTTTTCTTTACTGGATAGAACACAAAAAAAAAAATAAAATTTTTTTTAAACATTTTTGCCTCAAAGTGTCTAAAATTGTTGAAATTCCTCATACATATGTTCTTTAGGTAATCCGAAATTTGTTACTACTTTTGGTTCTTTCGCTAAGAAATCCTTGGAAGTAATAATTTCGAAAAAACGTTGAAGTAAGTATTTACTTATTTTCATTTATAAAATATCATAATATAAAATTTTATTTTTATTTTAGAAAGGTTGAGGTTAACTTTTATTAGATCTGGAATTTCATGCAGTAGAGGATTAAAATTAAATATCAGAACTATTAATAGAATACAGAGGTAAGCTTATTTTATTGAAATTAGGCTTATGTTGCCGTTTATATATTTTTACTAGCTCTAATCGCTTTTGTTAAAACCTCAAAAATGTTGTTGAGCTAAAAAGAATTTTATGTAAGCAAAAGTTCTGAGATTGTGGAATAAAAATATTTAAATATGGTAATCAGCCCTGGAACATAACTTCAGAATGGCAGTTTTTATACACAGAGAAAACAGATTCATTGTGGCAACCAAAGATTCATTGTGGCAAACGAATTATTTAGCTGCCGCAATCATATGTATCCCTGGGCCAATTAAAAGTTAGTATTCCATCGGAAATTCTGTTGTACTGTTCGATTCAAAAAAATAGGTGGCTACGACCGGACCATGTAGTTGGCGAAAAATTCGTAGGTCACATTGAATCTGTTATTTGTATGCAGGAAAAAGCTATACCATATTAAATACATCACAATTTCTGAATAATTTAAAAAAATAAATTCCTTTCTTTAATCCTACCACTGTGCTATATTAAATCAAGCTACTGTTGCTTAACATGTTTTTTGTATGACGTTGTTATTTTGGTGCCTTCTTTTAATACACTATTTACATGGGCGTTCATTTTTTATATGAAATTGGCCTGGCCATGAAGATGTGTCCTTTCGATTCTCTAGAATATTATGCGACACTATGAATTGCAAATTGTTGTTACATCTATAACAACAATAGCGCGATAGTAACTGCTGGTGTATTATTAGCTTCTTGTTGGACATTGTGCTGAATGATGTTGGCTGCGTTGAATATGTAGAGTAGTGAAACAGCAGATTGTTACAACAAATAGTAAAGACTAGATGAATGGTGAAATGAATTGGTATGTGTATATGCAATATAAAACAGAAGGAAAAAAAGAGTTCATGTTTTGTGTCTGTTCTCGTATATCCTATCGAGTGTATTTTTAGTAGAGTTTACCAAGTAATACCATTTTGAACGTTTAATATTTGTAAGTAGCTTTTCGACGTGGTGACAATGTTACAAATGCAACATTTTAAGCACATGTCCTTCAAGCAATTAAAGTCCATATTCATTTAACGTTCTCATAAAATATTCAAAGGGACAATATAGGACTATATGTATACTGTGTCCGTGGCAATCATAAAATGAAATTGAACATGGGTTTGTGTTTTTATTATTTTTTTTGGGTTCCAAACAAAAGAGAATTTCCGTTGAGATGTTAATTTATGAAATTATTCTTAATTGACAGTTTTTATTCCGTTAAATCTCAAAAAAAAAAAAAATATATGTATATAAGTATATATCGCACACCTATTACAAAAGTGACTCAACTCAAAATTTTTCATTTTTCACAAATCGAAAAAAACATTTGCAACTTTATACCAATTGAAGCATAAAGAAAGACATAACTGTTTTTGTAGCACTGTTTTTTTTAGCATTTTGTTGTTGTTAACAACAAAATACACTGATATTTTTTTTTAATAGATAAACAAGTATATTGTGCAATCTGTGCGCCCCGGTAGGCAAGTTGGTAGCGTGCTGGCTTATCAGTGCGGGGGTTGTGGGTTCGATTCCACCAGAGGCACTGGTCTGTTTTCGCTACAACGCGCAGAAGGCCATAGTAGCTAGTGCTCGGTTAGGGTAATAGTATATAATTTGTAATTATATGATTATTAATTAATAAAAATAAATAAAAAATATTGTGCATAGTTTAAGCATATAAAACCGAAAAATTAAAATTTTGAGTTGGGTCACTTTTGAACTGGGTGTGCGATATATAAAACATGCAACAATTCTGGTTAATGTTGTCTTTTTTACCGAAGGCGTATGATTATTATTTAATTAGCATATTCCATTTAACTAGGCGTATGATTAATATGTAATGTTATATTAAGAACACCCTGGCGTATGTTTGATATATTATTTTATGTACAATATATGCACATTGATTACACAGGAGGGCAACACCATAACTTTTAGAACACATATATATTTCATGCACGCTGATTTCAATGGCGTACTTTAATTTTCAATATATGGTACAGTTTTATTACTTTAAAATTTGACGCATGCAAATGCAGTTTTTTACATATAACGTTTGTATTCACCTGTGTTCTTCTTTGAGGTACATATTTGATTCTCAAAACTACATTGAGGGTCGTAAAAAAAAATGGAATTGGCGATCTCCACACAGTTTTAAAATTTTCTAGTTTTAAAATAAATATGGTCTCAATAAAAAAATCTTTTGTTTAGAGGTCGCAGATCGAAATTGAAGTTGAAAAGTTGTACGTGTTCTAAGTTTTATTTGAATTAAAAAATAATTAAAAATAAAAATAACTGTTATGATCGCGACACATCAAATCTAATCTATTTTGGACGTACATTACGAATTTCCAAAATTAAAATCGGAGTAGCGAAATTCGCGAAATAGGAATTTGCTGGAAAAAAGTGTTGAACTTAGATCAAAAAGTATTCATATATTTACCTCTAGGAAAATTTCTTTTTTACATGAGTTTATTTCTGTGGAATGTCCTTTTTTGTGACTTTGGATTTTTGTTAACAAACGAAATCATATAGAATGAAAGTCCTTGGTAAGCAGATTGCAAAACTATAACACGTTGTATTTTTCAAGGTCATCGTTTTCAAGTAATTAAAAAAATACCACAAAAAAAACGCGAATAAGTTAAAATCCACAAATTGTTTTCAAAAATTTCAGAAATTTTTTCATATAAGGCATATCAAAGTTGGATTATTACTAACAAATTTTCAGAAAATTAATAGTTTTAACCAAAAAGGATTTTAACGTATCATTTTTTAAAAGACCGCGAATAACAAAAAATTGATAACGTTTTTTTAATGTTGATCCCATATTACTTTTATGCGTATAAATTTAGAATAGATTGCAAATTTTTATTAACACATATCTAGTAGATTAAAAAATTATTCAATTTAAAGTTTACCCAAAATTTGAGAGAATTTCTTCTAACCTAACCATATATGAATAAAATTCAAATATAATTTACTGCTAAGTAGGCATGTCAATAAAATCTTATATTATAAGCATTATTATGAATATTAAATTGCGAAAAAACTCAAAATGTAAGTGGTTGAACAAAACAGTTTAAGAAAAAATGTCTATGACATGCTTAAACGGTATCCTAAAACGAAATGTTATTTCATTTCCTTAAGAAACAAGTACCACGTAGCACAATATAGTCTATATTCAAAGGGTTTCAAAATTGAGTGGCATCAACCGGGTTAAAATAGAAAGGAGTCTGAAAAAATTTATCGCAGCTGAGCTTGGTAAATTGAAAAAAAATCGGCGGTTAATCAAATCAAGACATCAGTTCATCAAATCAGGGCACCAAAAAGAAACAATTCACAAAAACTTACTCTAAATGAACGTGAAACACTACCAGACGATGACAGTATCCAAATATGGTAAAAACTTATTGGCAGAAATACAAACAAAACGCAGACAACTGAGAAAAACTTCAAGAAAAAAAATTTTCAAATAATTTTGGATGACGAAAAATTATTTTCTTTTTCTTGGAACAACCGAAGTATTAATTGTGGATTTTATTGTGATGACTTGAAAAAAAACTCCCGACAAGGTAAGGTATTCGGTAAGGTATTCGGTAAGGTATTCGGCCAAAGTACAGTGTCATTTCGGAAAAAGGTATATCACAACTTTACATTCAATATTAAAAAGCCATGGCTGTAACCGCGAATGTTAACATTGATAAATATTTAGTAAAACTGGAAAAATTTATCAGAGAAATATACTATAAAGACGACGTATTATCTTGGCCAGATTTAGTAAGCTGTCAGTATGCCAAAAAGACGGTAGAAAGGTGTAATGCAAAAAACATACACTCACAATATTTTTTCCGTAAAGACTACTGAATATACACATTAAATTAACTGAAAATCAGTTAAAAACAGGACTACTTACTTTCCGTTTAAAACAATTGCATTTTTTTAGTTTATTTTAAATTGTTGAAAAATCAATTGACAAAATCCATAAAAACAATAGATTGTTTCCGTTTATTTCCATACTCAGTATAATATAACAAATTTTTGTTTTAAAAAGAAAATTTTAACTAAATATTTTAACTATTACCGAAAGTCCGTTTTTTTTGTTTATTTTTTTTTGTTGAATAACAAACAGAACTTTAAAAAATATATTTCTTTGGCAATTGAACTGTATATTCCATTGAAACAACTTTACCGATTAAACTTTTAAATAACTGTTGATTTTTTATGGAAAAGTTCTTGTGAGTGTACCTTTGGTAACGATAAACGCAAATACTCCAAACGTTCCAAAACCAATTGAGGACTTTTGGGGTCTTTTATGCCAAAAAGTGTACGAAAATGGTTGTTAAGCCAAATGCACTGAAGAATAGTAAAAAAATTAAATGCAATGTAAAAAAAATTTAAATAATTGTCGTCCAAAGCATGATTGGAGGTATAAAGCATAAAATACGCCAAATAGTAGATCGCGGTTCGTTGACTCTCTGCAAACGCGTCATAAATAAAAATACTTTAAAAAAAAATTATTTTTTTAACTACAAGCGTTTTTAAAATTGTTCAACTACTAAATTGGCATAGGTTAGATACAAACTACACTGATAGAAATTTGTGCGTAGTATTGATGAATTCCTTCATTAATCCAATGAATTTTTCATAAAAAAGTCCCCAAAGAAACGTTTCATTGAGTCAATGAAAGGTGTTTTATTAAATCAATTGTAATGAATGGTTTCATTGACCCAATGAAAATTTCATAAAGTATATGAAATTGTTTTCATTAATCCTGGCCTAATCGTTATGAAAGTTTCATGTGTTTAATGAATAAAATTCATAGTTTGTATGAAATATTTTCGTTGATATTTAATAATTTACACTTTTTATGATTATTTTAGCATAGCATTAATTTGGTGGTTATTGAGAAATTATCATTCGTTGATATTATTTATAAGGTCTGGTCTTTATAGGATCTATAAAATATTTTTATAAAAAAAGTTCGAAAAGTCGAAAGTAAACATCACAGGCTGTTCTGCAAAAGCGATGGCAGATTTTTATTAAACTCAGCCTGATTCAGCAAATTTTCATTACTTGGAATATTATGACATGTAAGAAAGAAATCTTACAAGAAAGAAATCTTACAAGAAAGGTTTTCCCGGGGCCACCCACCAATGTAGCATAATTTTTGACGAATTCGAAAAAGATAAAATTTAAAAAGTAGCTGATTAGATTTCAAATCGGAAATTACAAATTTTGAAAATAAAATTTTGTTATCCATAAAAAAGAAATATAATTGTAATTATTGTACTTTTTTTTAAATTATGTATATTAAGAACTTTAATGATTGAAAAAATCCTTTAAATATAATTAACAGGCATTAAAATATTAAAAGCTGAACTAAAAACACCAATTTTAATTTATTTCTGTTTTTATTGTTTTATTTTTACAAAATTGTTCAATCTTTCTTTACATTTTTATAAGTTGTGTTAAAAGATGACATATTTTCTTATATGTCGGTACAAAATATATAATTTTGTATCGATCTGGCGTGGAATTCTGTAGAACGATCAACGATTATAGTCCACTTTTTGTAGTTAAATTACTACCATATTAGATAAAAATGTTAAATATTGTTAACAATGTTGTTAAAAAACAAAACTTTATTATCGTTTAGCATAACGTTTTTGTGTAACATCGTCAAAACGATAACAATTTAGGTCTCGTTTTAAACAAAACTATAGCGTTTTTCTTAGAGAATCTGTTCCCTGGAATTTATTCAAATTCGTCAAAAACTGTTAGCTCTAAGCAAACTTAATAAAAAAAAATTTATTTATATCAAAGTTTTGGTTAATTCTGTTTAAAGAAATTTTTGAGTTTTTTTATTTCAAAATGATAGTACAAAAAAATTTTTTTTTTCAAAATTTGTATTGAAAAAAATTTGAAAATTTTTCATTTTCATTTCATAAAAATGTTAACGAAAAAAATAAAATTTTAATGAATTTTCATTCAGTTAATGAAATTTTTCATTACTCCAAAGCTCATAAAAAGCTTTTTTCTTAGTCATAAAACACCTCTTAAATGACTCTTTCCACTGCGTGAACGTTTTATTAGCTCGATTAATTATGTATTGAGCTATGAAATTCGCGAAATCAAAACAGCGAGATTACTTTTAAGCTTTGGGAATGAAATAGTTATATACCATAAATATTAATACTGGCTTTGTCATTAAATTTCAACCTAACGAAATCAGATTTATTGCATTTTAAAATTTTTGTATATAAGAAATAGCATGAAGATGCGTCAAACTTTAAATCAATTTTTTTTATAGCATACATGAACAAATTATTTTTGATGTCATCCAGTGTTATTATTAATACAATTTTTAAGTCTATCTAACCATAGCTGTGTTTAATTATTAAATTAATATGTATTTATCATATGTTTAATATTTATGCATTTATAAATATTATGCTAACCATTCAATTATTATTTAACCACAATAATCTAATGCACATTTTGATTTCAAAGTGTGGTTTTTATGTGGTCTTGCAAAAAAATAAATTTTTCATTAGCTCATTTAAAAACTTTAATTTAAGTTTGAAAAATATTACTCATATTTGATTTTTGTGTTAAGATATTTGTATTAAATGTTTATGTTTATAAATCTATAAACTTTGTTATTTTTTAATTTCCTTAAATCGTTAGTCAAAGAATGCGGAAGTTAAATTCAAACAACGGAAATTAAATTAATAAAAACTCTTCAAAATGTTCATCAATAATAATCATAAAACATTAATCTATGTATGTTTTAGATTTGTCTGCTTTTTTATATGTTTGTATATTAGGGTGTTTCATTTTTCCAAAGATGTGCTTTTTATATGACTTTGATTGCGCCCCGAGTCCAAGTGATGAAAAAGATATATGTGCCAAACTTCAGAATGATTGGTTAATGTTTAGCGGTTACACACTTTCAGCACAGTTTTTCTCAAAAATGTTGGTATTTGTGATTCCTCAACAGTTGCGGAAATTAAATCTGCATCAGACTTTTTAATTAGTTCTGGTGAGCCCGGGTGTAAATAAGCTTTACCCACAACACTCATTAAAGCCGAAATTCACAGACCCACAACCCTTACCCTTACCCAAACTTCAAACACGCCACATTTAAGTTTGAGGTATTCCAAGATTTGGAGAATATTCAGATTTTAGAATCTGATATTGAAAATAAAAATTTGAACGGCATAGTAAGTCAAGATAAACAGGCTACTTTATTCTATGTTGTATCTTGTAAAGATGTTCACAAAACTGGAACTTATGTTTCAGTTCAACTCGTGAGAGTTGAAACATTCTCAAAATTTGAGAAATAAGTACGAAGATGATATTTCGGCTAGCTCCCAATTTACCCAAAAATTATTCAGTGGTTAATTATTTATTTACCCGTCCAAAGTCTGATTTGAGTTCGAAAACTCGTAAAAGAAGAACTTGTTTTCTTCAAATTACCCTAAGTTGACCAGCATACCCTGTTTATAATGTTCTTTTTGACAGTTTTCTCTAAATCTTGGCGAGTATGTTCTGTTGCTGTTAGTTCTTACAACTCGATTAAGTTGTTCAAGAAATAGAGGCAAAAATGCCATGATAATGTGATTGGTTTGAATGTTGGCACCAATCGAATACCCGGAAGTCCAAAGGCCGCGCTATTATGGATGGCTGAAGATGAAAAATTTATATCTTATTGCAATTTGCTATTAATTGATGAATTGTCAACATTCAATATTAAACCGTACTTACCCACGGGCAACAAAATATTGACACTCATACGCATAGTTATCTAATATTTTAGAAACCTTTGTTCACTTACCCAAACACACCCCTTCTTAAAAACGATACAGTCAATATATGTTTTGACTCGACTCACACCGAAAAGTTGTGGTCATACTACCCATAAATCTAGTTGCAAACTCGATTCGGATATTTTTCAGTAAATCTACTCCCCTCCTTAAACCTGGTATTCGTTTAAAATACTAACACCCACCCATATGTATTAGCACATATATTTAGCTAAAATGCACTCACCTATTAATCCAGTATTCTATTAAAATACTCACACGCACCCGTGTATACAAGCACAGCGCAATCACCCAAATTGCACTCACCCAAACGTGAACACTCACTAAACTTGAACAAGTCACCGGGGCCGGATGGCATACCAGCACTGGTACTGAAGCCGTGCTTATCGATGCTAACTCTTCCATTGGCTAACCTGTTCAGCTCTTCATACCTTGCAGGTGTCATCTCATCGTGCTGGAAGATTGCCAATGTGCAACCAATCTCCAAAAATGTTGCGGCTAATAATATGTTCTGCGCTCTCGATGGTGATGGAAAGCATGATCAAGTACCATATTGTAAATTATCTGGAGGCCAATTAGTAGTGATCGACTGTAGGGCTTACTAGTGATCGACTGTATGGCTTTCGTAGAACTCGTTCTACGGTATACCTGTTGGCGTTCCTTTCGGAACGTTGGAGTCGGTCCATTCACATATGTGATGAGAGCAAGGTGGTTGCTCTAGATATTTCCAAGGCATTCGGTAGTGTGTGACACGGCGCACTGTTATCAAAGCTAATTGCCTTTGGTGTCGCTAATGACTTCTCTCGATTTATCTCGAGTTCTCTGAGAGATCGTACTATACGTGTTGTTATAGATAGGGTCTCATCCGACGAGTTTCAGTTAGGTTCAAGGGTACAACACGGCTCTGTTCTTTCTCCATTTTTTTCTCATCTTTCTTAATGACCCTCCTTGGTTGAACTTTCAATCCTGTTTACTACTTTGCAGATGACAGCAACATTTGTCATTAATTTCCCTTCGATCGTAGGGCAAGCCTTGAGGAGGTTGAGGCAAAAGGCAGATTATGAATGACACACTCAATTATGACCTTTCGACAATCTCAGAGTCGGGTCATGCGAACAGTGTCGATTTTAACGCTCGTAAGACCCAATGATGTATGTTGACCCATAGGACTGTGAACTCAACTCATCTGTGTATGTGTTTGTTATCGTTATTGAGGATTCAGGTACTCTTGATGTTATTGGCATGAGAATACAGTGTAATGTCCGTTGGAGACAAATCACATATTCAAGTGTCGAAAGAAGCTTTCAAGTGTCTTGGTTTTCTAAATCTGTGTAAGGAATACTTCACTCCATCCGATCTGCTTACCATATATACCACCTACATCCGGCTGAAGATGGAATATAACTCCCATATTTGGATAGGTGCTTCAAAGAATATTTTGGGGCTTCTGGAACTTTTGCAACGGAGGGCGTTGATGCTTATCAGCTACAGTAGGGTTTTAAACTCTATTGACTCGTTGGAGCATCGTCGGAATGTGGGTTGTGTGACTTTGTTCTACAGATATTACCATGGGAAGTGCTCTGCTGATATAAGTCGACTCATCCCGTGGGACCGGGAATCGTCTCCTGCGGAGGTCTTCCCTGCAACTTACAATTTAAGTCAAATGTCCATTAACACTACTCCTCTTTCCTAATCCAAATAACGTGTTTTTCTGATATCAACACAATGCAATCCCCTGATTGGTGGTTGAACGTAAAAAAAATAAATAACCTTTAAATCAAATATTACTTTTTTATAAACTTGTCTAGACGTTAGTACGAGTATATATTTTTCGCTTGTTTTCTTTCCTTTCTATCACTCATTTAGATGTTGATACAGTAAGGCGAGGAGAATGCTCACGCCGTGAACAAAAATTACCAGCGGTTCATCACTGATGACATTAATGCCCCCTCTAAACGTAATCTTAAGTTGGCTGCCTACAACTGCAGCCAAGTTCCGTCATAGATAATAGCGACAAGCATAGAAAAAAATCGGAACAAGATCACTAGCATCAACAAACCCAACAACAAAGAGAACCCATTATTCTTATACACTCAAAAAAAAAAGTTTGTAAAATCAGCAAAAAATTTTGCTGAGTCAGCAAAATTTTAGTCAGGAGGGTGCTAGCAAAAAAATTGCTAATGTCAGCAAAATCTTTTGCTGAAAATCAGCGAGCTGATTTTTAGCAACAAAATTAGTAGATTGAGCAAAAGTTTTGCTAACACTTAGTAGATTAGAAATAAAAAAGCCTTGGTAAAAATTAATAAATTTTTTGCTGAATTTAGTATAGACTAAAAAAAAACGCAAAAAAATTGTAAAAAAATTGTAATTTAGTTAATATATTTGCTGAAAATCATAAAACATATTTTTGTGATTCTTTTAAAAATAATTTACAATAATTACGAAATATAAAAATTTTCATTTTCATACATTGACGACATGAATTAATTTAATATCTGAAAATATATAGAAATAAATATATATAACATAACAAAAATTTTCTTTCAACTACTTACATCAATGGTAGTCTAAATGATGCTTTCTTTTAAAGGACGCAACTGCCGAAGGTAATTATAGAAACGAAACGAAAAAATAAACAAAAACAAACGAAACGAAAAAACAACCCTTTTTTTGCAATAAGAAAAAGGAACCATACAAATCTACCTAAGATGTGTGTCTTTGTCCTTCGCTTTACTCTGTCTAGATGTCTGTATATGTTTGTTTGCAATTTGACCACACTAGATTACACGGTGCTACAATGAAAAAAAACTTGGAAAACGACCTAGCGTGGGTTATAGGTCTTGTTGAGTACATTACAAATTGTGTCAAAAAATTTCAGAAACACCCTCAAATTCAGAAGTTATTCTAAAAAACCGTTTCAAGTGATGTTCGTCAACTTATCGACCTGTTACTCAGTCAGTTTTTGTCCGATTTACATTTTTTTAACGGGTTTGGAAAGAAAACTGATTAGGCTTTAAAATGACGTGCATTTCTTATACATTTGTAAGTTATAAGTTTTGTTTTTGTTAAGAATATCTACAAAAAAAAACGAAAATTATAAACTTTTTTGATTTTAGTAGCTTTTCATTGCTTATTTTAATATGAAAGCTTATAAAAATTTATACCAACGTATAAAGAAAATTTAGTTCTTAACAAAATATGGTTTTAATTTTTCAAATCGGATGAAAATTGTAAAAGTTATTCAACTTTTCATTAACACCTGTTTTTAGCATTTTCTCCCCCAGCGCAAACCATATGAATAAAAAAAAAAAAATTAAACAAGCGTTTTTGTAAGTCAAGTGGTTTACCAGAAGAAAAGTCTGCAATCTTAACATTTTACTTTAGAAAAAGTTTAGTAACTTTTGCAAATAGAAACCGATTTTAACAAATAATATCTCGTTTTTTTCTATATAAAATTGTCTTTAAAATACAGTGCAAACAAAGATAGGTTTTCATAAAAAAAATTAAAATAACTCTTGTTGAGTTTGAAAAATTTGGAAAAAAAAAAATAAAAAAAAGAGAAACTTTTGCTAAACACTTACCTAATGTCTTGGAATATATATTTAATGAATACATTTCATGAAAGCCTAATTCTTTGTCTTTCCAAAACTGTTTAAAATTTTGAAATCGGTCAAAAAATGTGTGAGTTAGAGGTACTAAAGTGCTACGACCTACCCTAAAACAGTTTTTTGAAAATAACTCAAAATTTTGAGGGTGTTTCAAAATTTTTGAAAACGGTTTTTGTATGTCCTCACCTAGGCCTACAACCCCCACTAGGTCTATTTTCAAGTTCTGACAAAAAGTTTTTTTTTGTAGCAGTGTGTTATTAATCTATTAACATTTATTATAGAAATACATATTAAATTTAAATATTTTCTTTTGTCCTTTATTTTATTAAAAGACAATTATTTTCACAAGCCGGTGACAACGCAAAATTTAAGTTGTTTTAATCCTCAATTTTGTTTTATTAGAGTTGTACTTTTTAGTATCATTTTCCTCTTCTCTACTACATCTTGACATGCCGCGACATCTACTTCATTCTGCGTATATCTTTCAATCTGGTTGTCGTCCACACTATTAATGTGCTTTTATCAGCACAATTTTTTTTAGCAAAATTAATTAGTAAAACATTAGTATATTAGTAAAGCATTACTATAAAACAGTTAAGTGCTGAATAAGTATAACAAAAATTTTAGCTGAAAACACGATTTTAGCAAAAAATTTGCTAAAAAATAGTATACCTGATTTACAAGACGTTTTACTAACTTTTCTACTAACTTATTTTTTTGAGTGTAGTAAAGTTTTACCTATATTGAAATTAACTTTAAAATATAAACTCCGAGTTTAAATCCAATTTCAAGCCTTAAAACTAGATTAAACTTAGTTGAACAAATTATAAAATATAATTGTGAATTAAAACCTAACACTGAAACACAACCTTAAAACTTAAGTATTTACATACATATAAAAGTGAAAATAAATTGTTTTTAAAACGTTACCCGAGAAAACATTATATAATTTTTTATCTAGAGAATTTACCCCTAAAGGTTTGTTGACCCGTTTGCTATCCTTCTATAAACCGCAAGTAAACAGTTAGATTTCGTCGCACGTATCCTTCTATTGTACAGTTCTAGTCTCGAATGATAATCGTTCCAGTATACTGATCTCTTCTGTTGTCTCATCATGTAAAAAGGTCTACGAACCTCCGTCCCGAGATTTACGAGCTCCTCGGTGATCCAAGGCTTCTCCCGGGGACATTTCCTCTCCCGTAGATGTCATGATTTCTCGAAGGATTCAACAAGGTGACCCGAATTCCTATTTACCTTTCTGTCTGTGTTTTACTGCGTAATTTTTTATAATTCATTTACAAAGTAATCGGACCTTAAATGTACGAAAAAATTACAAACATTAATGATAAAGTACACAGGGAAAATGATCGACCTAAAATATCTAATAAGAGATTTGATTTGAATTAAATGTGTTTCTAATGAAATATTTAATTGAATCAATTAATATTTTAGTTGACTTTTAAATATATAAATTCATATTTTATTTCAAACATAATTCTCAAATTATTTTTTTATTTACAGTACGTAAATAGAAAAGTTTCAGTACAAAATACCAAATACATTTGTAGTTTACAAACAAAACAAGCACACACACAATCCACAAACTTTGCAGCATTACCAAAAACACAAATTCATACAAACGTGTCGTTCACACACTTTTTTTTTGAGTATCATAAGTTTTTCTGTAGATCGTTTACAGAAAAAAATATTTGTCTACTTTTTTCTAATAAATCGGTTTGTTGAAAATTTTAAAAGCTGTCAATTAAATATTTGCTCAAATTCAGAACGTGCTTGACATTTTTTTATATTATTGCTCAAAAGCAAATATCAACATATTGTTGTTGCTTTTTGTAATATTTATGTAGTTGTTTTTAAAAAATGTTTATGTTTAATGGTATTAGTAAAAAATATTTCAATTTCATTTCAATTAGATTAGATATTAATTCTTATTAGGTTTATTACTTTATTAAGTTAAATAATTAAGTTTCATTTGTTTAAAGCTGAATATTTATTTATTCTAAAATATTATCATAAAATTGATAGTGTAATTTTTGAAGTCTAATTTCGTTAAATTTATTTATTTTTTTAAACAGAAAGAAAATGCAAAATATAAATTAAAAATGATTAAAAAAAATACTCTGATTTTAACAAAAGGGCTAGCTTCTGCAAAGAAAAAATTAAAAAAATTTTGTCATGATGGGTGCAAAATCAATTAAAATATTAATTGATTCAATAATTTTTTTAATGGAAACCCGTTTTTAGTTTTTTCTGTGTAAGTTTCAGACAGTTATTAAAGGCAATATGGTTTTACTTATGTCGACCTGGCTTATGAATGTTATATTTGATTTTGTATTATACCTAGTCGTATGATTAATATTAGAATTTGTAAATCACCCAGGCGTATGATTGTCATTAAATTTCATATGGAATGTCTATGTTCATAATTGAACAGCTGACTGTAAAAACTTGATAAGCCACATTTATTGTTTTATATCTATTTTCGCTGTTTTCTAGACATCCATTGATTACTATTTAATAGAATTCTTGCTTAAACACTTATTGCAAGTAACATTCCGGTCCGGAACATTCCGGTGTTTCAATTTAATTTTCAATATTGCAGGAAAAAAAAAAATAAAATTCTTATACAAATAGAAAAAATTATTTCTTAAATTTTTTGATTTTTGTTTGACAGAAATTTCAAACATTTTTGTTTTGCTTTGAAACAACAAACAAAAAATATGCGAGAAAATTTAAAAACTCAAAATGATAATTTTTTTTATTGAGATTTTTAAAATGATAATTTTTTTATTGAGATTTTTAAATACACCATTCACTGTAGACCACAAAAACTTTGTGGTGAAGAGAACCACGTTAACTTGTGTATCAAATGTAATCATGAAATAAATTTTTATAAAAAATAAACTGAATATTTTGAATAAATAAAAAAACCTAAAGGCCTCATTAGTTGTTACTTTCTGTTGCCGTTCTGTAGGTAATATTTTGTAATTACTTTTTCTGTGAAAGGAATCAGCTGTTTTACAAAGTAAAAGAAAATCCAACCAAAAACATTCAAATCAGGGATGATAAATTCGATTTTAAAATAGTACCAACCTGCATATAAAATAGTACTTTTTCAGCATCCAAAGTATAAAAAAAATTTAGATATAAATTAACAAACAACAAGTGCATGCATAAATTTGGTTTTACCAATTTTTATCTTTATACCCTCCAAAATGAACAATTACAAGTGAAACAACAAAAATATATTAAAAAAAAAAATATGTTAAGAGGTGAAACAAAATTTTGAGGTGAAAAACTTTTTTGGATGTAAAAAAATAAATTGTGTGGTGAAAAACATTTTTGAGGTAACAAAACTATTTTTGAGGCGAAAAAAAATTTTTTGTGGATTGGTTGCAAACAAATTTGTTCGTGAACTCATTCGATTTTAAAAACACGCTGCTAATACTCAATTTCACATTTTTATAAGATTTTTACTATTTACTTTTTTGAAAATCAAAATTAGTTAATAATTATAACCCTTAGTGATTAATTTCAATAATTGGTTTAATCGATTACTAAAACTCTAATATAATCATCTGAAAATCAAAATAAGTTAATAATTATAACCCTTAGTGATTAATTTCAATAATTGGTTTAATCGATTACTAAAACTCTAATATAATCATCAGTAATCAGTCGCACTCAGTGAATTCATGTGATTGAATACACAGCGTTTGGTTCCAAATTAATTCATTGTTCATATGGGACTGCAAATCGAATTAATAGTTATTTAGTTTTAAAGGGACCAAGAAATTCATACATAAAAAAATTTTTACATCTGAGGTTCAAATAGTACCATAAAAAGTACTATAGTACCAACTTTATCATCCCTGATTCAAATATTGAGAAAAAGATTTCACAACAAACCAATACATACGCACTTTAGGCTGTCACTTAACGTTGAATTCTATTTTCAATAGATTTGTCCGCAACAGAACAGAACGAAAAAGTGAAAACTAACTACACATACAGACTTTCAATTAAACAGAAACAAAACAGCTGATTCGTAACAGAACAGAACGTTCAAACTAATTCTGCCTTAATTTAGAACAAAACTTAAATATTTTCATTAGCGTGTCTATTTAGAGTTATAACGCTCATAAGACTTTTTAAAAATAAAATCAGATTTAGATTCTGCGAATTGAAAATCTTACTTTCAACAACTTTAAGAAACTATAATTCTTTATTTCTAAGTCAATGATACATGAACAATAGTGACATATATCATCACATATGAAGTCACATAATGAAATTAATATCATATATTGAACAATGTTTAGCTTATATTTCAATACACGATATCATACATTACCATATACGAACTTTTTTTTTGCATGTATGAACCCATATATACTTCAACACATGGCACACCTCTTCCTACATGGTGATATGTAAAACAATAAATGCTCATACATGGAATCATGCATATTCATATTATTATTATGTCTAAAGTACGAGGTAAATAAAATAATTTATATCATAGAAGAATAAAATGAGTTTAAAATTTAATAATATATACAAATTATTTAATTTAAACTTTTCGGTGTTGAAGTTTTAATGCGCTATAATTACCTTATGATTTATGATATACAAAAATGTGAGCCCGCTATTGACACCGTAATAAATATTTTATACTTTGAGTTTTTTAAATAAAATTCCGGTTAATAAATAATCAACAGTTGTTGTTTCACAGCAACCTACGACGACAACGACTTAAATAACCACAAGCAAAGTTTTGTATGCAACAACAGACTCATTATCGTTACCGGAGACTATGTCGACGATGAGTGCGATGACGTTAATTGAATTCAAAATATGTTGCCATACTAGTAATAACAGTACTTTTGGAAATTTCGTTGAAATTTATTCATAACTTGTAATATTTATGTATTATTTACAACAAAACATTTTCATGTACACCTAAAGACATTTATATGTAGTATATGTATGTATAAATAAACATATAGTTGGTAGACATTAACTGTTATCATCATGTTGTCAGGAAAATTTAATGCTCACTAGTGCGATTCTGTAACAACGTAATGACAATATTTGGTAATTACAATGTCAAAATTCGAATACTAACAACAAATTTCGCTAAATTCTATCCCGACTAAAAAAAAAATTAATATGATGCAACCAAGAAATGTATCATACTTGATATAGCCTTATATCTAATTGAAATACAATTTACCCGAAAAATGGTGGATCGAATTGTATATAAATGGATTATATTACATTGAGTTTTATATAAGTGAAAATAAATTTTTTTATCCAGTGAAAATAAATTTTGTTAAATTGAATACAGCGGGCTCAACAATTTAAATTTAACGTACAGTCAAATATTAATTTTATATGCTTACACAAAACATTTTGGAGTTTGATATTTTAAATTGCGATGTTCATTTAAGATAACTTTCATAGACATTTTCAATAAAATTTTCAAGTTTATATTAAAACTTTTAATAGGAATTTTAATGAAAAACAAACCTTACTTTTTCACAACTGAGCATATATTTTTATTTTTTTTTACATTAGGCAATACATTGTTTTGTTAATTCCCATATATTAATTTAATTCGCTAATCCAATTATATATTGCCCGTCTAATAACGTAAAATAAGATACAATTAAATAAGCAGTTTTACGAAAAATTACAGTGACTAGTAAATTTTTTTCTTACTATACATGATGGCATACTTAACTATATTAAATTGTACACAACTGGATCACAATATACAAGATTATATAATATAATTTTAACTCGGGATTTTATAACTTTTTTTTAATGCGATACTTGTAGGTTAAAAATTCATAAACTTGTTTAGAAAAATAAACCAATTTCTCGGTACTTTACAATATTTACAGACAACTAAAATTTAAATAAATGTCAAATATAAATAAAAGTAACAGAAACTGCGCAGTCTAATTCAATAAAAAATTTACAATGTAGTTATGATTTTTAGAAAAGTATGCTTTATCTTCTCTACCACGCCTATCTCAAACAATTGAAAAATATGTGCATATTAATTATAGTATTAATTGCACACTGTCTAAGAAGACGATGAATAAAATTCAAAAATCCCCAATAAAATATATCAAAAAATTTGCTCCCTGGCAACTCTTCCCTAACTACGTGAATAGCCAAACTACCGTATGTACAAAAAATACATCATAGTTGCGCCAACTCACAAAATGTGGGAAATAGTGGAAATTAGATTACATATGATTTTCTAACAATTGTGAATTGTTGTGGTGTTTGTCTTAGCTATCTTCTGCAATTACAATTAAATGTAAAATAGACCCCGTGCAATTGAAACTGGTTTTAAGCCACAGCAAAAATCGACCTTACTTTAGGTCAAGTGGTTAGAGCCTCTGTCTAAAGTGTAGTGCGAAGTGCATGTGGCAAAGAAAGCAGCTTCAAGCCACGGTCAGGATTGCATTTAATAAATAAACATTTCATATAGATGCAATCAAACAATAAAAACCATAACAAATAATTACAGTATTGTCAAAAAGGATTACTGATGAAGGTTGTGTTACCAGAAACTGCGCAGTCTAATTCAATAAAAAATTTACAATGTAGTTATGATTTTTAGAAAAGTATGCTTAATCTTCTCTACCACGCCTATCTCAAACAATTGAAAAATATGTGCATATTAATTATAGTATTAATTGCACACTGTCTAAGAAGACGATGAATAAAATTCAAAAATCCCCAATAAAGTAACAGAATAACTTCTTTGATAACTCAACCGAGAATAACAATTGCAATTTTATTTATTTATTTTTATTTATTAATGGTAAATTAAATTTACAGATTAATAATACAAAGGGGAGGAACTGGCTACAGAGGCCTTCGTCCTTACTAATAGTAATATTTACATTTCAAGAAAAAATATTTTTATTCTATAATAGTTGAAAATGAAGAAAAATGATTATAAATTTTTTAATATTTCGATAGGTAGTTGTTGTTTGATAGAAGTATAATCCAATGTTTTTATGGATTCCAGCAGGCTTTTTGAGAGATCTTTGTTATTGTAACAGGTTAGTAGGTGTGACATTGTAAGTGAGTTGTTACATTTTGGGCAAAGAGGTGGATTTTCTTTCATCAGATGATATTGGTGTGTTAGCTTACTGTGTCCTAATCTTAAACGTGTTAAGGTTTTCTGTTGATATTTGGGGGTTTTTGCTGAGTATATTATTTTTGTATACGTGGGATTTATCGTTTTATAATGTCTGTTTGGAGATAATATTGTCGATAGTTTATTTTTTTCATGCAATTGTTTTTTGATGTGCCTTTTTATGTCTTTTTTTTGTGTAGTTATTATGAGCTATTGTTGGAGATAGTACTGCTTCTTTGGCACTTTTATCCGCAATCTCATTGCCTTGAATGCCTATGTGGCCTGGAGTATAAAGCAATTTAATGTTGTGTTGCCTAAAAAGTAATTCTCTAGTGTTGGATATTAATGGTTCACTGGTGTTTATATTTTTTATAGCATTTATTGATGATAGACTGTCGGAGCATATAACAAGTTTTGTTCTGGTTGGTTTTGATTTTATGGCTTCTTCTATGGCTGTGATTTCAGATGTAAAAATAGAGGTAAAATTCGGTAATAGCCCTTTTTTGATTAAGAGTCCATTATCTGTTACAATTGCATATGCATTGCCTGTTTCTGATTTCGAGCCGTCACAGTGATTGCAATTTTATTTAATTTTAATTGTGAAAAGCATGGTAGAGAAGAATAAAAATCATAACTACATTGTAAATTTATTTATTTAGTTTTTTTTTTTTTTTAATTTAATGAGCCCGATCATAAAGAAGACCCTAAAATTGTAAATATTTTTTAGTCGCCTGGATAAAGTCTTTGCACTACCGACTCTATGTTGGTGAATGTATTTTTAGTTTCAATTCAGAATCTTAAGAGGGGTCCTTTTCGTATTAAAATAATGGAAAAATTAACTGTTAAAAAGCTGGTGCCATTACTGGTAGTGAGAAAAGTAATGACATGTCATTACAGTTTCGGTACTGGGACAGATCTCAATTTTTATCACTTGAAAACATATGTATATTAGGATGTCCCTTAAAATAACGATTTGTCGATTTTCGCTCGTTGTACCCTCAGTTTTATTGAAAAGGGTTCAAAAGACGGCCGTTAAGTAAGACGGCCGAAAATGATCCATTTTGGAAACAAGATTACACTCACAAGAACTTTTCCATAAAAATCAACAGTTATTTAAAAGTTTAATCGGTAAAATTGTTTCAATGGAATATACAGTTAAATTACCAAAGAAATATATTTTTTCTTCGTTCTGTCTGTTATTCAACAAAAAAAAATAAACAAAAAAACGGACTTTGCGTAATAGTTAAAATATTCAGTTAAAATTTTCTTTTTAAACAAAAATTTGTTATATTATACTGAGTATGGAAATAAACGAAAACAATCTATTGTTTTTATGGATTTTGTCAATTAATTTTTCAACAGTTGAAAATAAACTAAAAAATACAATTGTTTTAAACGAAAAGTAAGTTGTCCTGTTTTTAACTGATTTTCAGTTAATTTAATGTGTATATTCAGTAGTCTTTACGGAAAAAATATTGTGAGTGTATTATTGTAAAAAATTCCCAAAATTCGAAATTTTGGAAAAATAAATTTTTTTTTATTTAATTTGTTTATTTAAAATACTCTTAATTAATCAGTAATGGAATTCTTATTTTATTGGATATCATTAACTCAATTAACCGACTAGAATCTAAAATGACCTACGAGTTTGATAAAAATGAAAAAACGTTTTTTTTAAATTAATTTAAAAAATTTTTAAAATCCCTAAATTGCAGATGCTGTTTGTTATTTTTATAAAATAATTAATAAAGGGTCCGCCATCTAACGTTTTTTTTTTCAACTAGTGCTTATTTCGTGAATGGTAACACTTAGCTCATGGGTGATTTGACAGACATGAGGTAAGTGTTCTTCTGCTGAACGAATATGGCTGTGTATACGCTTGAACAACGCTGGGAAATATTGCGACATTACTTTGAAAATCATGGTAATGAGCAAGGAGTGGCCGTTACAGTCAATGGCGATCGTTATCGGGCCATGTTGAACGAATTTTTGTTCACAAAAATTGAAGAGGAGGATATTGGCAACATTTGGTTTCAACAGGACGGCGCTACGTGCCAAACAGCCGAAGCTACACTCGATGTTTTGCGCCCTGTTTTTGAAGATCGCATTATCAGCCGCAGAGCTGATGTCGTTTGTCCACCTCGGAGCTGCGATTTGACACCGTTGACTATTATTTGTGGGGTGCCGTCAAAGATAAATATTACGCCAACAAGCCAGAGACAATTGACGCTTTAAAGGACAATATTCGTGAAGCCATTGGTGAAATACAGCTGCACACAATCGATAATGTGGTTAAAAATTGGACCGATCGTGTAGGCTACTGCATGGCCAGCCGAGGTAGCCATTTGAATGAAATTATTTTCCATTATTAACCGGAAGGATTGTACTTTTAAATAAAAAAAGAAATTTGAGAAAATATTCAATAGTTTTTTTTTATAGCATTTTCAAAAGAAAAAAAGTTATTTGGCGGACCCTTTATATGATATTATAAAAAAAATTAACTGGAAAAATATCATCGTGAAATAGAGACGGAGAAAATTAGAAACATAAACAAAAGTCTAAAAATAGAATGTTTGTGTTGTCACTTCTAATTATAATATACAATAACAGAAAAGCTAATATGAAAGAAAACTGTAATTTTGCTGCATTACATTTGAGGCAAAAATTCGGTGTGATCGCTAAACGGTCATGATGTGGTATTGTTACGTTTGTAATGTAAGAAGTGCGCAGGTTTGATTCTTACAACAGCAGGTTGTTGAAAAATTTATGATATTGAGACAATCTGACAATTGTAAATACACGAACTATAATACAATGTAAATGGAAAATCACTGATGACGCCTGTCCATAAAAAGAGTCTAGTCTAGTATGATTTAAAAATTAATAGTGTTTATAATTTTTAGAGGAAAAAGTTTATTCTTCTTCTTAACCTCAACATTTCTAAAGAAAAATTATAATTCGAGTTTGTATTTCAGCGAATCATTTCCAGTAGTGTGATTCTGTAATTTTTAACGATCCGACAATCGCAATCTATATCGAGAACTTTTGTTATTTGCACTAACGTTTAAGTGATTCACTAAGTACACCTTAACGATAGTCGACAACTCTATTTTTCTATTTGAAAATTTAACTTTTTCTCGATTGAATAAACAACACAAAAATTGTTGTTGTTTAGATAACAATAGGTCCATTCGTTTACTTTTCCAGTAAAATCCAGTAGATGAGTAAATTTTGGTCAAAATGAAAATTTTACTCTCAGAACTGGCTCTTGCACAAAAAAGTAAACGAACGGAAAAATTGCAAAAACTTGCATGTTAATTCAAACATATGAGCGCTAAAAAGCTTAGTGTTGTAAAATATGTGTTATTTAGACTACCCAGTATATATTGCTTTTGGTACTTGATGCATTGCATTTTAATAATTATAAATTCGTAGCAATTATATTAATTAAATAAACTTTTGTGGAAGCTTTTAGACTTGTTTAGTTTGTACATTATTTTTAATTTTGTTTCTAGTTAAATAACATACGAAAATACATGAATACTTGATTTTTGATATTCAGTACCCTGAATAATATGCAGTAAGAAGTATTCATATATTCGTTAGCTTTACATCTCTAATATATTAATGTAAATAAAAACAATTAACAGAGATATTAGAAAACTGATAAATTGTTACTAAAATAATTGCAACTGACTACTTTAATTTGTTTCAGGTTGAAAATAATTGTTTTTAGTTTTTGCCGCACTTTTAATTCAGCTTTTAATCTTTTAAATGTTTTTATTACTAAATGTATGCTTATTTTTGTTTGTTTACTTAATTTAATCATGTTTTTGTTTTCTACTGGATTTTACTGGCAAAAATTTGTCCAGTAAAAATTTGCAGGTTTTTTGCTGACAACTGTCACTTTACTCTCTTAGTAGATGCTCTCTTTTGCAAATTTATGTGTACGCGAACGCATTCCAGTAAAATCCAGTACAAATTTGTGCAAATTTTGGTGTAAACGAATGGACCTAATAACAGCTGACTTTAACAATGTCGAATTTCGTTTAAAAATGTTAATGAAAACATATCGTTAATTTTGTTGATTACTTTTTCTAAACAATTCGATTGTCGTTAATACAGGTTAACTCTTAGTTGCCTGGGGACAAACGAGAAACTTAATATGTATTATGACAACAAGATTATAAAGCTTTTGAATTGATACAAATAGCCTACTTGGTAAAAAATAATCATTTTATGTAACTTCATCAATATAGAGTTAATTCCCTATGGTCAATGAGGAGTCAATTGACCTAAAAGTGACTGGTTAAAGAAGGACTTATAACAGGACTTACCACCAATCCTGTGACTGGTAAAGGGAGGACATACCACTTAACCAGAATGCTTATTAACAAGAAAAAGCCAGTTGGCCAGAATTTTACCCATTTTAAGCTGTTTAGTTTTCGTTTATTTTTTAAACTAAAAATTATTAATTTTGTTTTTTTTTGTCGATATTTATGTTTTTTTTTTTGGGCTTATTAAAAAATTATTGGCATGCGACTGCTGGAAAAGGACTTATCACAGGACTAGTATTATTTACAATTTATCTGAGTTATGTAGTGTAAATTGATCTAAAAAGACTAGTTCCGTGACTGGTAGAAGTAGGACATATCACCTAACTGGTATACATATTGACTAGAAAAAGACAATAAGTTAGAAATTTATTGTTTCACTTTCTATAATTTTTTTACATTAAAAATTATTAAATTGTACTACATGTCCCTTCCAGGATAGTCATGTGATTAGTCCGTTTTGGTTAGCCCTCCGACATGTTCCTATTGCGACAGTGTCTTGGTATGCCCATCTTTGGTTAGTCCTGTGGCATGCCACTATGTGGTTTAAAGTAGGACAAATGACCCCCTCCTATGACAAGCCCATGTTAAGGTTCCAGTTGTTTACATAGGGTAGGGTTTAGCAGAGGACCGGTCTCTGATACGAAGGGACCGATCCTGTGGCACACGCAGGACCGGTCCCATTCCCCATAGGGCTCTGACACTTTTGGCAAATGAACCAACTGGGAAATTTACAGATTAATACTTTTCATAATTTTCGGAAAAATATCAGACTTTTATTATATTTACTTTTATTCAAAACATATTTAACCCTTATTGGCCGAGGTACAAAAAAGGCCCATGAAACCTAATTTAAATTATGACTTCAAAAATATTAAGCCATTAAATGGATTAAAAAATTACCAGAACTGAGACCAATAGCAAGATAATAAGAGCTCTGTGGAATATAATTATGAAGAACACTAAACAATACGCCAGAGATGATAACACTTTTAAAACTAAATGGTCTTTACACAGCAATAAGGCCACTGACAAATTAATAAAAGCCTTGCTTATAAAATATCAATTTGCATAAAATTCTATTCATTAAACAGTTATTTTTATTAAACTTCATTGATTATATCAAAAGTTAAATTGTTTTATTCGTGCACTAGTTTGACGCTCCTCACAAGAAAACAATATGAAGCCTTTAAATGGGTCCATAAAAATGCACACTTGATAAAAATTATTATTTTGTGTAACTTGATCCATATAGGTTAGGGTTTTAACTTATCACGAAAAACACACCCACTGGGAAGTTTACAGAATAACATATTTCAGATTTTTATTAAATTCGGATAAGCGATAGAGTTACAGTACTAACGAACACGTGCAATTCTTTCCAATCTTATTTTTAAGGGTTATTTTTGATCCCACTTTTTTAACGTTAAAAAAGTGTTATTCTATAAATTTCCTGATGGGTCTTTTATGATGAAAAGTGAAGAAATTAGCCCTCTATGGATCTAGTTACACAAAATAATAATTTTTATCAAGCGGACATTTTTTTTATCCATTTATATGCTTCATATTATTTTCTTGTAAGGAGTAAGCTCAGTCAAACTAGTGCACGAATGAAACACTATAACTTTTGATCTTATCAATTGAATTTAATAAAACTAACTGTTTAATGAATATAATTATATACAAATTGATATTTTATAAGCAGACTAGAAAAATACTTACTTTTTATTAATATTTTGTAATTTTTCAGAAATTTTCGCTGTTAAGGCTTTTATTGATTTTTCAGTGACCTTCTTGCTGTGTAAAGACCAGAAACAATTGAAAAATTTTCCCAGCGGCGACTCCACCTCTAACATACACTTGGTATACATCTAATGAATGCGAAAAGAGCGCATCATAATGTGATAATAACTTTTGAAAATGAGGTACTAATAGGATTGAAAATATGAAGCATTCTAGTTAGAAAATAAATTGTTCATAGTTATTAATTATTTCTGTCTCTTCCTATTAAAATAATACATTGCGAATGCTGTGATTGACAGAAGTCCACTTAGCCACACTCATCGCTGTGTATAGCGTGGCTAAACTCTCTGAAAGGTTGTGCTACTAGTCATAGCCTCATGTATGGCTGTGGGTATGAAACTCACTAGGACACAAAGTGAAACGTTTATAGAGCAATTTAACAATATATAATGCTTTTTTCAATTGACATATTAATTAACCACTGACGAGTCCTTGGAGTAAACGAAACTGCGGCAGTCTGGCATATCCGTTGTGCCCGTTAAATTTTACAATAAAAATGTTTTCTTCTATTTATTCCTGTAAAAATCTAACTAAAAAAATCTTCAGTAATTAATTAATTAAAATTAAACTAATTACCAAACTAAAAATTTTGTTGGAAGCTTGGGTTTTTTTCGTATTTATTTCCTCAACATTTCCCCATACTTCCGATACAGGAAATTACTGACTAGAAGCTGGGAAAAGTTACTAATGATGTGGGCTTGTCCATTCATTATATATCGGTTATATTTTGTTACAAAATTAGAACACTGTGTTTTGGTTCGTTCTTTGGCTTCCGCATTCTTCCTGGAATTTTGGCTGGACACTGGTTTCACTTTATATGTTTTAAACCATTCTCATTTTTTAACTTTTCTGATCAAAAACTTTGCTTTTACAGCTGCCTTTCTGATTGACAGGCTACTGTCTTCGTAAGACCCATTATTTGCTTAGACTTATTTGAATCAGAAATAGGCTTTTCCGTCCGCGACATTCTATTAACAGTATGGAAATCATTATGTTTTTAAACAACGTTAGAAACCGAATTTCGTGAAAGTTTTAAGTTTTTATCAATTGGTTTAAGATTACGCTTTAAGGTTTATTTAAAATTTTCAGTTATTCTAAAAAAAGTATGCACTTTATTCCAATAAGTCGAAAATTAATGTTATTGAATGCAAAAACAATTAAATTTTGAAACATTCAGTGCTAAACGTGTTTTTATGACTTGATCCATACAAATAGTAAATACCTGCATTCAAATAATGAAGAAATAATGCAAAACAATTTGTTCTCTTACATGACACTTAACATACCTTAAGACTCTAACGTTGGCTAAAATCGACTAGCGCTGAGTCTTCCAACATTTAGTTGCTTTTATATTAAAAACAGCAATTTACTTTCGATTTTACTTTTTGAAATAAATTGCATATTTTCGATTATAAAAGAACGCGGCGAGCCAAAATTGCACTCAAAATGAATGGAATGAAGATTTAAAATACCCAAGTGAGGAAAATTTTAAAAAAAAAATTAAATGTTTTGTCGAAAAACTAAGTTTAACACTGAGCTTATTTTATTTTGCTGGGAAACAATGAATAATTTTTAAAAATGATTAAAAATGAAGCAAAAACTGCAGCAAATGAATCGAAATTAGGTTGGTATAGCACAATAATATTGTCATTTTTATGTGGTAGGTTAAATTTTTAAATGTTGCAAAGATTTTGGAAAAAATTTAAAACTTCATGGGTGAACTTATAACTATTTCGTCCACTTTATATTTTCAAAGCTCACTTGATAAAATATATTCATTTTGAAGTATCTAAAAGAGTTTATAGGGTAAAATACGTGCACTAGTTTGACTGATCTCACTCCTTAGGCATAGGTTAAATTAAGTTTCATGGGTCTTTTTTTCCCCGGCTACTAAGTGCTAGCAAATTTAAGTGATATTTTTGCGAAAAATATGAAATTTCCAAGTGGGTCTTTTTCTTGCCTAAAGTAAAAACAGTAATCAAGTTACATAAAATAATTATTTTTATCAAGTTTAGATTTTTCTTTATCAATTTAAAAGCGTTACAATCTCGTAGTTATAGTTAAAATTAAATATAGAGTATGGCCTCGAACTTGAATAATTTTCATTTTCATTGCACAATTAAAGGTCGAAAAAAACATAATTTTTATTTTTAATAAAAATTATAACAAACTTGTTAAAATTAACTTTCATGGGTCTTTTTTATTTGCATGGCTCTAAGGGTTAAATATTTTTTTAATAAAAGGAAAGATAATTATTGTCTTATTAATTTTAAGGGATCTTTTGAAAACAAATATGCAAAATTTGATGAAACATGCAAATTTTGTTCAATTTTTCACAAAAAAGCTATTTTCATAAAATGTCCTGGAAAAAGTCGCTCCAAATACAAACTCGAATTATAATTTTTAAAGTTAATTTTTTTTTAATGAAAAATGAAAATTATTTAAGTTCGAGGCCATTCTCTATATTTTTTTATTATGATATTGTCATAACAAATAATCTATAGAGTTTTTGTTTTCACATTTATTAATTGACAACGTTCAGGAATGTGATGATAGATCTGTTTCGGGAATTGTTTCGGTTGCCATCATCAGAACACGTTTTGAAAGAAGTAACAATCCCATGCAAAAACATCAAGTATTCATATAAACTAGTTTTCTCACTAAACGAGAACTAATATATGAGATAGAAGTTAAAGATTATCACCGTTGATCAAAAATAAATTGAAAACTTTGTTTGTTATGTGCAATGTTGTAATGACAAATCTATTTTTAAGAGACACCCTAATGTTCACTACCAAAAAATATAAAAATATCATCAACCAATTTTTGACAACACGATTTTTTTTTTTGGTTTTATAATATGTAATATTTAATCAATTAAATGCTTTTAAATCGCAAAATTAAATATTTTATATAAGGATTCATTGTTTGAAGTCATGAGAAGTTGATTTGCTCCACAAAGTTTAAAGTCCTAATTTTCTGTTGATGCCTTTTCGATTTTAGTATTAAGATAATTTAAATCTGTTTTTGGTTTGCCTACACTCTAAAAAAAAGTTAGTAGAAAAATTTGTTAAACGGTGTGTAAATCAAGTATAGTAGTTTTTAAATTTTTTGCGGAAATTTTGTTTTAGCTAAAATTTTAGTTATACTTCTTCAGCACTTTACTAATAATTAACTAATGTTTTACTGATTTATATTGCTACCGAAATTGATCTAATAAGAACATTAATATTGCCTACAACAACCAAATTGATAGATATGCATTAGCCCGGGTCGATTTGTATGAAGGCAAAAAAATCGCTCAACGTTCAAGGAAAATCGTATTCTAGGGATCAAAATAAGAAACTTTGCCGAAGGAACCATACCTCTAAAACGAATTCTGATGTCCCGACTTTTGACCCGTAGGGTCAAATTTTGAAAAAGCCCACTTTGATATTTCAGAAAGTAGGAGGAATCTCTCCAAGATTATTGGAGATACTTCTTCTCCGGGAGAAGCGCTAGCAGATTAATGCATAAATCATCATTCTAGGGGTTAAAATTTAAGTTAAAAGAGGGCCTTTTTAGCCGTGTTTTTTTTAGCAAAATGTACAAATCTCGGGATAGAGATATTTTAGAAAGTAGGAGGAGTCTTTCCAAGATTAGGGTCTCTATTTCTTCTCCGGAAGAAATAGAGTATAAATATATTCGATTGGGTTAGATTCAATTGGGGCACTCGAAATGGGTCAAAGTGGGATTTTTCAAAATTTCACCCTACGGGTCAAAAGTCGGGACATCAGAATTCGTTTTAGAGGTATGGTTCCTTCGGCAAAGTTTCTTATTTTGATCCCTAGAATACGATTTTTTTTCCTTGAACGTTGAGCGATTTTTAAATCGACCCACCCTAATGTCCACAGAATGGCATACATGTTGCGGCATGTCAAGTTGTAGTACAGTCATGAAAAATTATACTAAAAAGTATAACTATTGTAAGACATACATATAAAAGACATCAACTGTGGAAGATTTTTGCATATATTTTGCATAGATAAATCAAAGAGACGCCAACAATGTATATTGTGCATATAACTTGTGGATATAGAAAAATAAATAAATAAATATAAATTTGTGTATTAATTGTAACAACTTATAAATTCAGTTCGTACAACGATATTAACATTAGATTTCTTAATATTTTGTGTTTTGCAATTAAAATTCTGTAGAATTAACCGAATTTTGTTGTTACAACTATTTTAAAGTTGTGCCAACTGTCTGAAATTCGTTGTAACCGAATTTGAGTCGTAGTACCCGAGTTTCATTTGGCAAATAGCTAAATTTTTTTCTGTGTGTAATTAAATTAAAGTCAAGAAAAAATATTTAAATTTAATAAAAATAAAATATCTATTTGTAAACTAACGCCCGTATTCATAAAAAATCTTTATTAAGATTCCAAATACATTTTAGTTAAAAAACATTTTAAGCTTTAAAATTGAATTTATAAACTAATATTAGCTTAAAATACATATTTTAAACATTGTGTAAAAGTTAATATTCGTTTATGAATACATTTGTATGGCTTATATTTGAGTTTTCACTAAAATGTACTTGAAAAGTAGTTTATGGTGATAAACAAACAAATAAAGAAAGCTTACGAACACATTTTTACATTATGTATTCGTCATAACTTTGTAAAAAGATTAGATACAAACAGGATTTTTACATCAAATTAAACAAAAACAAAATCTAAAACTTTCTAAAAATATAAAATACTTGAGATTTCTTGCAATACTTAGTGATTTTTCTTGTTTTCGTCAAAAGGGACCGTTACTGGACTTGAAAACTAAATTTTTATCGATTTTTTTTTTTCAATATAAACTTGAAAAGTTATATTTATTTTGACATATTTTCCTACCTTTAACCTGATATAATACATGACATATTTTGAGTGTACAAGAAGTTTTAGTTATAGAAATAAAATTGTAAAAAAAAACTCAAAGCTATAAGTAAAAATTTGGTAAAGAACATTATTTTACTAAAATTTTTTCTGAGTGTACTATAAAAATATCGATAAATATTATTAAGTGTAAGTTTGGTTGTAGTATAAGTGTGGTATAAATTGGGCTTAACAAGTATTGGTCCATGTTGAGTATGAGTTATATTAATATCATATAAATATCACTCATACGTTATGTGATCACACACAATATTACAAGAAGTAGTAAACTGCATGATTCGATTTTTGTATTTTGGTTTCTTAAGTGTACCTTTGGAATATGATTGCACTTTGGAATATGATTGCAAATATTATTGCCAGTATTATTGTAAATTAGCCCTACACAGTGCAATAATTTTGCAAAAAATATGGCATCACACTTTTGTTCTGTTGTGGAGAGATATTCAAATTGCACAATTGTAAAATATTTTTCACAATTCTTGGTTGCGCAATAAGAATCGAAATCCTTTTTATCGTTTCCAATATATTGTACAACCTTCCGATATGACATACACACTGGTAATATTTTGCACAATATCTAAAGTTGCACAGGAATATTGCGTAGAGTGTGGGCACGTTTAAACTCGAATTAAAACTCAAAACAGTTTCATCAAAACGAGTTGTGGTCCTTTTTAATTACTTTTGGCACAATGGGAAAAATAGGACTTTTAGTTAGGGAATTATAATGCAGATCACAATTTTAAATGAATTAAAAACAAAACAATTTTGAAAACTAGCTTACTAAATATTTGATTGATTTTGATCACATCGATATTCAATGTTCCTATGTCATGTGCTGTATTAAGTTTTTCAAAATTCGGTGCAGTTAATGTTTAATAGCTGCTCAAAGTTCGATACAATTAAAAGTTTAATTGAATTCGGTCCTAGTAAGCTACCGCCCCGACACTGGGGTATAATACGCCCTAACAACAGTGTGAATTGCATGTAACAAAAAAATATGTAGGTGTCAGTTTGGAAGGTTAATTGAATTTAATTGCAAGCAAAATAGTTTGATTTAGTTTCAATTAAGATTTTAATCATATCTACTGCGCGCTCCGGTAGGCTAGTTAATAGCGTGCTGGCTTATCAGTGCGGGGGTCGTGGGTTCGAGGCACTGGTCTGTTTTCGCTACAACGCGCTGAAGGCCATAGTAGCTAGAGCTCGGTTAGGGTAATAGTATAAAATTTGTAATTATATGATTATTAATTAATAAAAAAAAAAAAAATCATATCTACTATCAACCAAAATCGAGTTTCAATTGAAATATTTGTTAATTCAATCGAAAGTTTAGCGGTATTCGTTCCTTTAAATTGTAGTATCAAATAAAATCATTTGTAACTTTTATGACTGAAAAACAGTCATAAATTATAAATTGTGACTAAAGCATTAAAAAACTTATTCGTAAACAAATAAATCGTCCTAATTTTTATTGTCTAAATTAAAACCTGGTATGTATAAGGTCATAAGAAATGTGAATGTTTTTTAAAAATAAAAAATCCATAAAAACATAAAATTAATAAAAAAAAAGAATATTTTGGGTGTATCCTACATCGAAGGTTATATTATTACTATTAATGCACAAGGGAGATATCCGGACTCTCAGATCGCAATGAAAATTGGGTATGTTGTAGAGGGGACAAAATAAGTAACACCTTTATACTTTTTAGCTGCCAATCCCATATTTAGGTGTAAACTGTAGGGTAAAAAGTGACACCAATTTTCATTTTTTGGGATTCATGGTAGTTTCAACAAAATATATGCAAATTTGGTATCAAATAATAGGTATTTTGAAGAGCAAATACAAAATATGCAGAAATTATGAAACAAACAACTTTCCCATAGATTACAAAGCCCATTTTAAGCCCTTAATATTTACTGTGGGTTCGGTGGTCCACACCGGGATACCTCCCATGTAAGTGTATTGTCTTGTATGCTTGTGATATTTGCATTATGGTTATAACTTTTGATTTTTTATTTTTTTTTGCAAATATCAAATCATATCTATCAAATCATACCTATCCAAAGACCGAACTGTATTGCTGCTTTTTAAATGTATTTTATTATACACATTTATAAAAATTAAGTTTATTAAACTGTTTTAAAAACACCAAATTTTTTGGATTACCAACGTTATCCCAACTGTGGCAAATTCGCTCAAACCAATGGTTGGCCACTTTTATCAATCAGCTAACATGACAATACTGTCAATTTTGTTTATCCCACATTCTACCAATTCATAGCCGACCGACGCCGACGCTTTGCCAACTCTGCGTCGATTGTATTTTTCAGCCTTGGTAGACTTTTCGACTTTTTTCGCGAAAAAAATTATTTTTTAAATTGTTTTGGGGTCAATTAATTCCCATCTTAACGTAGAATTTTTGCTTTACTGGTAATTATAACAAGCTCGAATATAATATGTTTTAAATGAATTATAATGAAATATAATTATCTAAAAATTGCCCAATTTTTAAGACAAAGTTAGAAAAAAATACTTTTTGTAATTTTTTACAGTTCACTAAAAAATATGGCAGTTTTTCGAAAACTCCAAAAGTCATTCCCAAAAATTAAAATTTTAATGTCAGCCAACAAATAATGTTTCGACTATAAGAATAATTCCATCAAGTCAAAATTGATTTAAATCTGCCATATTTAATAAAATTTAAATAAAATATTTATATAAAGGGTGTTTTTATAGAGGTATATAACTTTGAAATGGAATAAAACCAAGATGAATTTTTTAAATTTTAAATAGCATATGACCGCCACGGCTGGTTCGGACGTTGTCTAATCTGGAGGTCCAATTTTCGATGACTTTTTCCAACATTTGTGGCCGTATATTGGCAATAACGCGGTGAATGTTGTCCTCCAAGTGGTTAATCGTTTTGGACTTATCGGCGTAGACTAGCGACTTCACATATCCCCACAGAAAATAGTCCAGCGGCGTTAAATCGCACTTTCTTGGAGGCCAATTCACAGTTCCAAAACCTGAAACTATGCGGTTACCGAACGTTTCCTTCAATAAATCAATTGTGGCACGAGCTGTGTGACATGTTGCGCCGTCTTGTTAAAACCACAGCTCCTGCACATAATGGTTGTACAATTGATGAACGAAAAAGTCAGTAATCATGGCTCTATAGCTGACCAATTCCTGTGCACGATAGTCTGATTGGGGTTTTCCTCTACGCTACGCTCTACAGCAGCAATGACTTCTTCTGTACGCACTGTACGACTTCTCTGTGGATGCATATTATCATTTAGAGTAAACGTGGTGCGAAAACGTTCCATAGTTAATCGAATTAATTGCTCTGATAGACGATTATGTTTTCCTTGAAATGTACGTAGTGCGCGATACGTATTTCGAACAGAACCACGATTTTCAAAATATATTCGCGCAATTTTGAAGTGTTGTTCAGGCTTCAGTCTATTCATGTTGAAATGCCAAACTAAACATATATCACTTGACAGCTGACAAAATGACCGCCAGTTAAACAAGTGTTGCCAACTTAAAGTTTTATACCTGTACAAAAAAAACACCCTTTACCTGATGTATTCTACTTTAGTGTACATTCAGTTAAAAAAGTATCATCATATTGATGATATTGCTTAATAAATCGTTTGTCATCTATTATTCATCATATTTATGAAGCTTTCATAAATATGATCAATATTTTGATAACTTTGTATGTATTGTTCATCTTTTAGATCATAATTAAAATGTTACTGTTTCAAATAGAAAACACTAATTGTTAATAAATGTATTATTATTATATTATTTTGTCATTAAAAAAATTTTTTGTCCACTAAATTACAACTCCAAATTTTTTCCAAATCTGTAGGTGTTCGAATAGGTATTTTCCTTCTTTCCGATTTGGTTTCTAGATTTTTAGTCGTATTTTCCATATCAACCCGAAGCATACGGGCTGATATGGAAAGGGCTTTCTTTGGAATGGAGATAGTGGAAAATGAAAGATGGCGAAAGATGAAGAGCTTTAAACATGGCAACACTCTAATTGCGCGAGATGATAAGTCTTAGAACAGTGGTTGCTCGCCACCTGATAGAGAGTTGGCCAACTTATTGAAGCTCTTGTTTCAAAATTGTCATTCATCATTAAATTTTATTCATTGCCCTGATTCACTATTTTACTTCGGTGGAGTAAGTGCCATATGAACACCGAAGATGTTGATATTTTCCTTAAAAATTTGGCAACTTTAAAAGCGGTTGAGAAGAAAAGTACCTACAATTCAATGACTTTTTTTAACACAACTGGATTTAACATGAAAAAACCTTTCGGAATGGTATACTTTATATGTTTTGAAAGAAGATGTTTATCTGGAGGCGAAAGACTGTTGGTGCTTTTTGGGGGTAAAATAGCAAAACTTTGTTTTTTTTTGTGGGGTGGGGATCTTCTTGCCGTCTCTGGGTGTATGGGAGGTTCAACATCAAAGGCTCAATATTACGTCACTTATGCCTGCTCAAAATTTCACTGCAATCCGCCCACTTAGTAAGATATGGCCGAAGTATTTCCAAAAATATTCCACTGTGCTGTGAAGCATGAAGTCAAAGACTAACTAGACCATACAAGAAAATTTAAAGTGTGGCAGCACTGACAAATTTTCTCAAAAATACTGTCGATGGCAACTCTTCAAAATATCGTTTTAGAATGAAAGAAATATATACACAATACAGTGTCTCTATAATAACTAATGGGTAATTCTAAGATCTTACCCGTTCTCACACAGCATTCAGAAAAAAAAGTTTTTTAAGAAAAAATACGGTTTTTACAAACAATTTTGGTATGTGTCACTTATATCGGATCTGGTCAGTCTGTAATATAGTCTTAATGACAAAAATGCTCTGTACGTGCACAAACAAGTTTCTTTAAGAAAATAATTATCAATAACACATTTTTGCAAATACTGTATAAACTTCATCCTTCTTGTATTCTATAAGACCAATGACATTAAGGATTTCTTTTCTTTATATGCAGCATAACAAATAAATTTTTTATTATTACTGCATTTTTATTTTTACAAAAAAGTTTAATGGGTTTTTTATTCTTTGGAATTAAGTAAATAACAATAATGGAAATAACAACAACAGTCATTTACGTATTGTGTGCATTGTTGTCAGGTTTGTTGAGCATAAAATCGTTCAATTTTTCAAAAAAAAAAAATCCTCATAATATTTTAAAAAATCGTCAACGTAAAACACATTTGTTATAATTCTTCTTATTTAAAACGAGCTTGAGATCATTTATTTCTTAATTATAATTGTTTATTTGCAATATTTCGTCTCCACATTGGGTGACTTCTTCAGGGAACAATTATTACAATTTGATTAAGAAACTTTTTTTTTTTTTAAATCAAATTGTAATAATTGTTCCCTGAAGAAGTCACCCAATGTGGAGACGAAATATTGGAAATAAACAATTATAATTAATAAATAAATGATTTTAAGCTCGTTTAAAATAAGTGGTTAATTAATAAATTTGAACACAAAAACGCTATAAATTATTTGTTAGGACAATATCATAATAAAGAAATATAGAGTATGGCCTCGAACTTGAATAATTTTCTTTTATAGTAATTAAATGTGCTAAAGTCCCAAAACTTATTTAACAAATTGTGAAAAGCAATCTGATGTAGGCGTGTCCCTATCCGGATTTCATTCCTGCCTAAGGAAATCTTTAGGGGACTTTGTTATTAGAATTTCTAGAGATATTTGTTATGTTAAATCACAAACTCAATGAGAATTTCTTGTCCTCGTCTAGGAGCGAGATTCAAAATTTAAAATATCAAAGAAAAAATAAAAATTATATCAAACTTATAAGAATAATTAAATAAAAGAAGATCAATGAAAACTATTATATAGGCTCTAGCTTTTCTAAAACTTCGGGTTCTGATGAGATCTTTAGCCAGATCGAAATACTAGTATCAACCTAGCTAATATGTTTGATTTGCTTTATTTTTGTAAATATACGGGGGTTGAAAGCTCGTTATAAATTGAAAATAACATAAAAATAATCTCGATGTATATAAAAACAAAAAACTAATATAACTGTAAAAAATATTACTTGAGCCAGAGTACACACTAAAAATTTTTTATATAAATAGAACATTTTTGGTCTTCAAAGTTTAGTAACGTCATGATGCTTGTTAGGAAAAGACCTAACCACGTAGTTGATTACTAAGAAGACAATAATGGAGCAACATTGATTATTAATAGGTTTTTTGTTAAAGTTCTGCCTATTATATAGGCTCTAGCTCTTCTAAAACTTCGGGTTCTGATGAGATCTTTAGCCAGATCGAAATACTAGTATCAACCTAGCTAATATGTTTGATTTGCTTTATTTTTGTAAATATACGGAGGTTGAAAGCTCGTTATAAATTGAAAATAATATAAAAATAATCTCGATGTATACAAAAACAAAAAACTAATATAACTGTAAAAAATATTACTTGAGCCAGAGTACACACTAAAAATTTTTTATATAAATAGAACATTTTTGGCCTTCAAAGTTTTGTAACGTCATGATGCTTGTTAGGAAAAGACCTAACCACGTAGTTGATTACTAAGAAGACAAGAATGGAGCAACATTGATTATTAATAGGTTTTTTGTTAAAGTTCTGCCTATTATATAGGCTCTAGCTTTTCTAAAACTTCGGGTTCTGATGAGATCTTTAGGCAGATCGAAATACTAGTATCAACCTAGCTAATATGTTTGATTTGCTTTATTTTTGTAAATATACGGAGGTTGAAAGCTCGTTATAAATTGAAAAGAAAACTTAACATACATATTTGTTATAAAGTGTTTATAAAAAGTAAAACACAATAATGGAATACACATTAACATAAAATTGTACAATTTATGTAACTTTTCTATGGGTAAAAAAGATTTTTGCAATTTTTAATTACTTCATGTTTTTTATTTTGGGTTCGGTTTTAATATTTCTAAATAGAAATTATTTTTATTCAAAAACTGCATGTTTTTTCATTTTTAAATATAGATTGAAAATATCTGGAGTATCACTTTGAAATTTTATATATTATTAGACCTGTCTTTTAAGTACGGAGTTTGCTTTTGAATTATTTTGTTTTATTTAAATTTGTATTTAATCGCTGTTTCAATATTTTATACATAAGAATATTGAGTTATTCCAGAAGGCCTATGGACGAAATTATAACTTTTTAAACTTCAACCATTCCGATTTGCACGAAACTTGGTATATGTATGGGAACGGTATAAGTCTCCCAAATTTTATTTATTTCATATTAAAAATTTTTATTTAAATTTTTATATAATATATTTTCTTATTTTCTTTTTAAAATTAATTCCAAAGTTAAATTGAAAATCTTTGACAATAAATTCTCTGAGTTATAATTATAAAATAGTTTTGAAAGTTGTTTTAGGGAAGCCTTCACATTACCCCCCCTTCTAAGACAGGAACTGAAAGTTTCTTGAAAAATTTGCTTTTGAGTACGATGAAGATCCTTTAATTTTTGTTGTTTTCTTTCTTAAATACGCTATCTTAAATAGTTTGATAGGTTTATCCATGAAATCAGGATATATTAATTGTTGAGTTATGCTATTGACTAGGAAACCAATTCTGCTGTGGTTAATCCGGCACCTTTATTTGAAGTCAAACTGCATAAAGATGAATGAATCTTGAATGTAGTAGACCTAATTTCATTTGAGATTTGTAGATCAAATCATTAATGTGCCTTCGGTGACTTTTGAAAATGAAGATAAATGGACCGACATTAAAGGAGAATTGTGTTTTATAATTGTTTTGATTGTTTGATCAAATCAGTTACAGGAAGAATGGAGTGTAAGATTTGGCGTATTGCGAACTTCTATTGTAAAACGGGACATTGTGATTCCTTAAGCATATTTTTTTTAACAACTAACTTATATGAACCAGGTATTCAGAATCTCCTGAAAGTTTGTTTAACAATTGCGTATGACTTCTTTTTATTGATCTTGATCTTGTTAGTGTGCAGATTTGATGCATATTTGATGCATATTTTTGAAACAAACGTTCTGTTAATTTAGATGATTCGTATCTCTTCTTCTATCTCGTCGGGGTCACAACTTATGGGAACGGTATTAGTCTCCCAAGTTTTATTTATTTTAAATTAAAAATTTTTAATTAAATTTTTATAAAATGTATTTTTTTAATTTTCTTTTTAAATTAATTCCAAAATTGAATTGAAAATATTTGGCAGTAAATTCTCTGAACTAATTTAGATGATTCGTATCTCTTCTTCTATCTCGTCGGGGTCACAACTTATGGGAACGGTATTAGTCTCCCAAGTTTTATTTATTTTAAATTAAAAATTTTTAATTAAATTTTTATAAAATGTATTTTTTTAATTTTCTTTTTAAATTAATTCCAAAATTGAATTGAAAATATTTGGCAGTAAATTCTCTGAGCTATAACTACAAAATTGTTTTGAAAGTTGTTTTGGAGAAGCCTCCACATACGTAATCTCCTAGTTAGAATGACAAAACAATATTTTTTTTTTAAATTTATAAAATACGCTCAAAATAGTTTGTAATTTAAATTAACTAAAAATGTAATTTAACATAAATGATAAATAAATTAAAATCCGGTCTACTTACTTTTCATTTAAATCAAATGTTCTTGTCATTTATTTTTAAATATCGTTTAAATAACTTACAAATCGGTAAGATCTAAAGAATAGTAAGTTAAAAATAAATATTTAAATTTTAGCTACAGATCAGTAAAACTAAAATTTATATTCAGTTATTTGAAATTATTTCAGTTTTTTGTTCCTCCTTGTTTTTCACACACATTTGTGTAAATTTTTTCAATTTCTTGTAATTTGAATTGAAATAATTTTGTATATAAACAAACCACTTTTATAAAAAAACAGACACTAATTTTTAGAATATTTTTTTTTGAAAAAAATAATTTAATTTTATAATAATTGTAACGGAAATAAATAAACTACAATATTCCGTTTTGTGGTTAAATTTGTATGAAGCTTTAATTAAATGAAAATAATAAATAAAACAAAAATAAAATCGTTAAATGGGAGTAAATTATTTTGAACAAATGTATAAAAAATTTGTAAAAAATATTTATTTGAAAAGTAAATGCATATTATTATATTCTTAGCTCAACTGAAAACTTTTTTATTAAACTACAAACAGTAAACTACATAATATTTTGAGTGTACATACTGTTCAATTGGTTGTAATTAAAGAACGCGCAGTCCGATTTTAAAAATTAATATTTAATTTCAAAGATTATTTTGTCTTCTCTGAGATATGTGAAGATTAAAAATGTTCTTGTATCGCAAATATCTCAAAATGTATCTCTTGTTTTTTTCTTAAATTCTTGTTTAAAGATTGATTAATTTGTCCTTTGAGGTCTATTTACTTATCTCAATTTATCCTCTGGTTGACCCCTGAAATAATCTTAATCATTGCTAAAACTATTTTTTAATTAACTTATCAAAATTTAATCAAAGTTTTTCTGCTACCCATTGATAAAATTTAACCACAGAAATTTCTATGTTTAACTTAGGCTATTTTATAATAATGTACCCTTTAATCTAAATGTTTTACACCAAAATCACCCTACTAAAAATTGTGACAGATTGTTGTAGATTCTATGATGATCAATACAAACTTGATTTATAAGTTTTTTCAGCACGTAACATTTTTACTCCATTCGGCATTGAAAATGGATTCAATTGATATATTTCAAAAAAGTTTGACAGTTACTACATGACAGTTGTGTTTAGTAATAAGTAGATGTTGTTTTTAACTGCAATTACAGTTGTAATATAAAAAACAAATAACGAGTAATACTGTATTTTTGTATTAGTTGTCTAAAGCACTTATTTAAGTATTTTAGTAACTAGGGCAACCAAAAAAGGCAGACCATTTTTATTTGAGAAGATATAACTATTTAGATAAAACACAAGTTCGGATCTTAAAGTTATGAAAATTATAAGCTATATTTGTTAGAGTTGTTTTTAGCATTTGTTTTTGCTTATTTTGAAAATAATATCTTTTTTTTATTAAAAAATTAAGAATTTTTTGCCTTTTTTCTTCCAAAATATGTATTTTTCATTTTCTTTGCCAATCGGAATTTTGATTA
The DNA here is from genome assembly GCA_021234595.1 of Delia radicum. Classification (NCBI taxonomy): domain Eukaryota; kingdom Metazoa; phylum Arthropoda; class Insecta; order Diptera; family Anthomyiidae; genus Delia; species Delia radicum. The sequence goes on from CM037854.1 coordinate 105,161,180, forward strand.
ATTGTTTTTTTTTTTGATTGAAAGTTAAAAATTTAATGTTAATGTCTCATTAGTTGTTACTTTCTGTGGCCGTTCTGTGTCGTTCTTCTCTGTAGGTAATATTTTGTAATTACTTTTTCTGTGAAAGGAATCAGCTGTTTTAAAAAGTAAAAGAAAATCTAACCAAAAACATTCAAATATTGAGAAAAAGATTTCACAACAAACTAAAACATACGCACTTTAGGCTGTCACTTAACGTTGAATTCTATTTTCAACAGATTTGTCCGCAACGGAACAGAACGAAAAAATGAAAACTAACCACACATACAGACTTTCAATTGGACAGAAACAAAACAGCCGATTCATAACAGAACAGAATGTACAAACTAATTCTGCCTTTACTTGTAATTGATTTTTTTTGACATACAAATTGGTTTGTCAAAAAAAAAGGATGAAGGTTTTCAATAGTTTAGAAAAATTTTTGTTTATTTTGTGAAGAAAAGTTTCATTCATTTAGTGAAAATTTTCCTTAATTTTTCATCCATCAAAATTCTCTCTGTGTAGACATTACATTTGAAGTAGGATTGTTGCAATCAAATTCAAAAACATTTTTATTTTTTATTTATAACGAGCTATCAACCTCCGTATATTCTTAAAAGTAAAGCAAAGTAGGTTAATACATGTGTTTCGATCTGGCTAAAAATCTCTACAGAGCCCGAAGTTTTAGAAAAGCTAGAGCTTCTAGAATAACCAAAACTTTAACAAAAAAGCTATTAATCATCAATATTGCTCCTTTCGAGTCTTCTTAGCAATCAAACACGTGGCTAGGGTATTTTCTTAAGCCTGTAAAAGTACAAAAATTTGTAGCAAATTAACAAAAGAATTAACCCGCCAGAAATTTCCGATGGTCTGAAAAATCAAGCACTGGCAGAGCACTGTTTGCCAATGTTCCATCAAATGAAGTATTGGCAAGGTTCTGACGCTCTGCCAAAGGAATTAAAATGTGCTTTGCCGGTAATTTACTTACAAAATTTACAACCGTACAAATAATAAAAGCACTTGCACTACCCTGGCGTAGAACACTCTCTCAAAATTCGTAAAAAGTGATTAACCAGTACTTGATTTACAAAATTTACAACCGCAAAAATAACAAATATGTTTTAAAATAAAAAAGTTCTTAAGCCAGTTTCACAAAAACAACTACTGCGGCGTGGAATATACATAAGAACAAGCTTATTAAGGTTTGCTGCGTCATCAGAAAATGAGTATGAAGATTTTCGAGTTCATACACTGCAAGAAAAAGGTTTGGGAAAAAATGTGTTTGTTCGATTTACTAAATTTCAAAAATAAATCGCGTTTTCATATCTAATATTCTTTTTAATTTCAAATTGTATGAATACATATTTAAAGATTTTGTGAAGCTGATTCCAAATCTGTTTTTGAAATTTTTCCATCACGTCGTCACAATTTTGAGAAAACCTCGATTAAAAGCGCAAACAGGTTACGCATTTCTATAGCAATGGTAGATACGAGTATATTTAACTAGTTTTCTCTATAACGAGTTAACAAACATTTAAAATTTGTGTATTATTATAGGAAAAAATTGCATTTGAAAAATACTGTATCACAAAAATTACTAAATATTGGAATTTTTGGAAGTAGCCTAGTTTAAATTTATTTTACGGTCACGATTTAAACTTTAAACATTTCTTTTTTTATGTAGGCGAAAAATGTTAAAATGATTACATCAGCTTTGTTTAAATTGCATTTTAAATATAAGATATCTTTAAAATTGTACGCAATAATAATTCTTTTTCTCAAATCTCATATAAAAACTGTATTTCTATTTTTTGTAGAAGGTATTTGTTCAATGTATTTTGACGCAAAATTTTAACTTTTTTTTTTTTTTTTCAATCAGTTTTACAAAATATCATTACGGTATCTTCAAGAGTAAATTGTATTCTAGGTATAAATTTTTATTTTGAATCATTAGAAAGCGTCAAGCGTGGGTTCAAAATATTCCAAAATTTCCATTTTTCATTTTTGGTAACTTTAACCGCGGTTTTCTTAAAATTGTGACGTGATGAAAAAATTTAGGAATCAGGGAATCAAAGACGATATAAATCATTTTAGTTATATATATATTTTTTTTTTAATTAAAATCAATTTTTTCCAAAATTTCACAATTTTTATTTTAAAAATTTAAACTTCCTAATTTTAAATGAAACCCGTTTTTCTTAGAAATTCAAAAATTTCAGAATTCAGAATAGAAATGATTTTATTTTAGTTGAGTTTTATATTATTTTACATAGCAGAATTAAATATGTTTATGTTATTTTCATAATTTTATTATTTTAAATAGTAAAATCAAAATTTTATAAAACAAAATTATAATTAGTACACTGTGTTTTATTCATTTATTTATTGCTTTATTAGTTGTTTTGCCAGTGCTTTACAAACGTTTTAGACAAGAAAAGGGCAATCCCGGTATTATTATCTTTTGTTTTGCAAAGTACTTATTTTGTTATTAAAAAGCACTTTATTTATTTTTTTACCAATGCTTTGCCAAGGTTTTAAAATTATGTTTTTATTATTGGAATATACTTCATTGCCAGTGCTTTGCCAACTTTTTAAAAAAGAAACGGCCAAGCCCATCCCGGTGTTATGATTTTGGGGTTGGCAAAGCACTTAAATGTTCAGCAATCATATCATAGTTAAAAACACTGGGCCAACGCTTTGGATTTCGTATTTTTCGTTTTTTGCAATTTTCGTGGCGTCATATTTCGGAAACAGAGATGGTCTGGAATCTGAAATTAATGTTTATCCAATTTCGAGTCGAGTATGATAGTTATGGTGAATTTCTTTGAAAACGGAATGGTCTATCCGAAAATGCCATATTTTCTTATTGAGTTGACTTGTTTTCACGCATATGTTCTTTAAAAAAAAGTTTTTCTTCGATATTAAGTACTACTGTCTTATAGAACAAAAAATTAAAATATTATAGAGTTTTTTTAATCTATCTTCTTTTATATGTATTTGATGAAATTTTCAGGTAATCTTCAAAATATTCAGGCGGGTGACATTGTGAAGTCTGATTTTCGGTCTGTGGGCGGACGGGCGTTGCAAAATCCAATTTTCATATTGTACCACCAATATACATACATATATATATTTATTTTTTTTTGCTTTTTTTATTTAATTTATTATTATTATTATTATTTTTTTATTTTTATTTTTTTTGAAAGCCATTGGCATGTTTTTCATAACGAGATATCAAACTCTTAAATCGGTTATGAAGTTCCGAAATTATTTACAAAAAACCTATGTTAATATTTACAAAAAAACTATGGTAATCTTCAAGCTATGTTACACGAACACAACAGCCTCATCCGTCTATTCAAAACAGCCCTAGACCAGATACCGACAGATGATTATACGGTTGTGATAAGAGCTGATAAGACACCGGCTGGTGAGCATGAGCGGCGCTTCAATGCACCGGTGATAGGTGACGTCGCAGTTGTTATGGCAGTTGTTTTCAGCTATTCATTTTATATACTGCAGCAAATAAAGGCGATAGAAGGACAAAGAGGCGTTGGGCTTCCCATGAAATTACAAATTTTAAAATGATTTACTAATGTGAATTTATTTTTTTAATTATTTATTCTTTATTTCTTGATTTAAAGAATTAATTACATTTAAAATTTGAAGGCAAAACAACGTTTGCCGGGTCAGCTAGTGAATTCATAAACAAGTGTATATTAATATTTATTTTATTATTTTTTTTTTTTTTTATTATTTATTAGTTATCAAAATTTTGGAAGTTTGTATTGTTTTATATTAGGTCTGTCTGCGTACACATATTTTGCATCATTTTGTGCAAAATGTTGCAAAATGTTGTCTGCGTACTCCAAATCTCTTGCAGCGAGAGAGCCAAAAAGAGATTTTTTTGACAGTTGGAAGTTAGAGAACTTGCAAAATGTTACTGGAGAAATTTCTTTTTGCAAGATTTTGCAACTAGTTTGAACAGCTGTTTTTATTTACTGTTTGAATGAAATAATTTTTGTGAAATGAAAATGAAAATATGGTATCAATCTCTTCTTTGGAAGATTCTCTAGCAGATTAATGCATCAATCATAATTGTGGGTGGGATTTAAGGGGTTAATTTTAATTTCAAAATAGGCCTATTTTGCGAAAGTAACAATGTGTGGGATGGACATATCTAAGGAAGTAGGAGGAGCTTATCCAAGATTTTGGTATCAATCTCTTCTTTGGAAGATTCTCTACCAGATTAATACCACAATCATATTTGTGGGTGGGGTTAAAGGGGTTAATTTTAATATCAAAATAGGCCTTTTTTGCCGTAATTTGTGAAAGTAACTATGTGTGGGATGGACATATCTAAGGAAGTAGGAGGAGCTTATCCACGATTATGGTATCAATCTCTTCTTTGGAAGATTCTCTAGCATATTAATGCATCAATTATAATTGTGGGTGGGATTTAAGGGGTTAATTTTAATTTCAAAATAGGCCTATTTTGCGAAAGTAACAATGTGTGTGATAAACATATCTAAGGAAGTAGGAGGAGCTTATCCAAGATTTTGGTATCAATCTCTTCTTTGGAAGATTCTCTACCAGATTAATACCACATATGCTAAAATTCTTTTGCTTTGTTATTTCAATTGTTTACACACCGATCAGCTGTTTTCTTGCAAGATTTCACTGGATACTGTCTGCGTACTTTTTGAGATATTTTCAGCCGACAGAGTAAAATTGGTCTTACTCTCCCAAAAAAATTTACTGAGTATTTGCTACTGGAAAAGTACCCAGACAGATTGAATATCGTCATAGTAATCTCGTAAAGAATCGCTTTTCTAAAGAACATATTGTTTCTCCATTATGAATTTTTTTATATGTTTTAGAGGACATCATGATCAATCTGCAAACAATGCATTTTGATATATTTGCGAAGCAAAGAAAATTTTAAGTTTTTTATTCTTTTTTCAAAATCGTATAAATCAAAGCTTCTCATATATCATATCTCATTTAATTAATTTAATTTTTTATTAATTTTTAAAATCGGACTACGTGTTCAATATTTACGACCATTTAAACAGTATGTACTTCTCTAAATTTTGAAAAAACTAATAATTTTAAGCAACAATAAACGCGAACGACAACGAATTTTAAAAACATAAAAAAATTGTTTTGTTTTACTAATTAGAAGATTACATATACCAAGTTTCCAGTAAATCAGAAGGGGTTGAGCTGATGACTGTCAACGTTGCTTTTGGAGCAACTCTGTTCAATCACAAGGTCAGTTGGTTTCGCAAAACTATGTAAAAACAAAAAAACTAATAAAACTCTTAAAAATATTACTTGAGCCAGAGTAAAATAAAATTTTTTTATTCAAGAAATCATTTTTGATATTCAAAGTTTAGTAACGTTATGTTGCTTGTTATTAAATTACCGTATCCACGTATCCGATTACTAAGAAGACAAGAATGGGGAAAATTGATGATTAATAGGTTTTTTTGTTAAAGCTCTTCCTATTCTGGAGGCTCTAGTTTTTCTAAAACTTCAGATTGTGATGAGATCTTTAGCCAGATCGAAATACTAGTATCAACCAAATCAAACCTATGCACACTGGTCGATCCCATTGTCCAAAAATAAAAAAAATCAAAATCAAAAGTTTGTCACTGTCAATGTGGCATCACTATTTCTTATAAAAACAAGGTTTTAAAATTTATAGTTGTTTTTGTTTTATTCCAACTGTACTCTTTAAGAACAGCTTCAAAAGAGAGAGCGAGTTAACAGTTGGTTTTTGCAGTGTGAAAAGTAAAAAGTGAAGTGCAACTTTAAATTAATTAAAACAATAAAAAAAAAATTGTGTTGAAATTACTCAAAATGAATATTGAATTAAAAGTCATTAAAATGTGTTTAGCTTGATGTGGATTTCTTATAAAATTAATACTTTTCCAGTGTCATTGTTAGTGTTCGTTTGTTCATATATTTAAATTTCAAGTAGAGTTTTAGTTGTGTTCCCCCCTGAAATCTCCAATGGGATTTTTTTTGTTTTATAACTTAATATTCCAAGATTCTAAAATCGGTAATATCAGCCGCCCATTTTTGCACGTCTTTGAGTTATCACCCACAGATCAAAGCGGCCTCGTTGTTTTTGATGTCCAACTTTGGATTTGTGTGTGGTATTTTGTTAATTTATGTTCGCGTTACTGTGTTATTGTTATGCATGTAAAGAAATGTGTTTGTCTTATTTCTTTTCTACGGACTTTTAATTTTATTTTTCTTAATTTAATCCTTATTATAAATTGTTTTTGCAATAGGCACATCATATAATTGCAAACTTTCGCGTTCACATATTTTTGATATTTAGTGCTCAGAAAGAGCTGCAAATGGTAAAAAAGCTCGAAAAGTGAAGGATATCGTGAAAGGCTATATAAAAAATGAGGCTACACATTTAGAAACACGATTAAATTATAATTGCAAAAAATTTCAGAATTTTGGCAAAAATGCAATCGTAGAAAAACAAGAGTTCAAAATACATATTCCGATTGACTTTCCCAAAATGAGTCGATTTTATTAAACTCAGAAACATCTGACTTGAATCAAGATCGAGGACGTTCTAGATTTTTTTTGATTTGTAGATTATTAAATTTTCTAGTACCATTTTTGAAAAATATAGATTTTTGTTGAAGTTATGCTAATGTAAACTTAAAAAATTGGAAAAATTTACTTTTCTTCATCCATTAAAAAAAACATTAGATCATAATTTCAAAAAATGGCCCAGTAAGAACTAGAGAATATAATAATCTGCAAGTCAAAAAAAATTTCATTAAAATCGGTTCAGTAGTTTTCGCTGTACAACTGCATCCCACAATTGGGTGGCAACCCTGGTGATTCTACTTGACCAAAATTTGAGTTATAAAATTTTAGAAACATACAGATAGTTTATTTTTTCAATAAAAAAAAAAATAATTAAAAAATATTGCGTATTTATTTTTTATAGCAGTTTAAACTTTGTTAATATTAAGGATGTTTTTTAGTAACAACTCCCTCTAACCTTTTAATAATTTTTTATTAAATATTATTTCATATTTAATTAGTTAATATTTTTCTTTTTTAAAACTAATCTTGTAAAAAAGTTGTTAACAAACGAATTAAAAACAAGTTTCGTACATTGTTTCTCAATTTTTTGCTTACGTGGGATGAATGTGGGTGCTATGGTACGGTAGGGGGTGGGTATGAGTCATCAACCACTCCCATTTTACATTAAATAGTTCTGACATATTAATAAAGCCGTGACCGAAGTATCACGATGGTACCTATACTGGAAGTATTTTTGGCCGCCGACTCGATACAGCACCGACCACTGTGCTATGTCTGATTTACTTTATTTTTGTAAATATATGGAAGTGGAAAGTCCGTTATAAATTAAAAATAACATTTGAATAATCTCGATATATATAGAAACAAAAAACTAATAAAACTGTATAAAACTTATTTTAGTTTTGTCTAAATCGTGCTCTTATAAAATTGTAAAAATATATTTAGTTTTTTTTTTTTTAATTCTAGTAAATATATATTAGATATCGATAAAAAAATAAAGTTTTTTTTTGTTTATAAACGAAACAAAAAATAAAAACGGGGAAAAACAAAAAACGTGTCTTGAATATACACCAGAGGTGGACCTTGCACATAACAAACAAGTTTTCAATTTAGTTTTTGATCAATGGTTATAATCTTTAACATCAAGCTCATATATTAGTTCTCATGTAGTGAGTAAAATAGTTTATATGAATGTTTGATGTTTGGCATGGGATTGTTACCGCTTTCAAAACGTGTTCTGATGATGGGAACATAGAAAATTCCCGAAATAGATCTATCAACACATTCCTGAAAGGGTCAAATAATAAATTTGAAAACAAAAAACTCTATAGATTATTTGTTGGGACAATATCCTAATATAGAAATATAGAGTATGGCCTCGAACTTGAATAATTTTCATTTTCATTGTACAATTAAAGGTCGAAAAAAAAAACATAATTTTTATTTTTTAATAAAAATTATATCAAACTTGTTTGTTTTTTAATGTTGAATAAATAATATAAATCCAAAAATAGGTCCGGCTATTTAATAACAATGTTTTTCTGAGCCTATTAAACTATTGTAAAAAAATAGTAATTTTAGAAGCAAAAATCGTCCAATTCTCATTTAGTTATTTTGGGTACTAAAAATCGTCAAAATTACGGAAAATCGTCAAACTTGGAACACTGATTGTATGTTTATTTATTGTTTTCTTTCTTTTTATTTTCATTAATTTTTCTTTCAGCTGCTTCTATGCTACACACAAACACAAATAAACACCCAGTCTTGCACACGTACAACAAGTGCACAATGGTTGTTATAAAAAATGAGAGCGCTTTTTTATAGCTCTTTAATGCATTTACGATTAATCTACTTACTTACATTACATACAGCTTACAAGATACTTTGGTTTGTTGTAAATTCTTGTTGCTGTTTTTTTGCAACAATATAACGACAACATCAATAAACAGCATCTTTGTTTCAGCTTCTTTTTATCATGATTTATATATATTTTTTTTGCACATGTGCTTTCCATTTCCGTCCGTCACATGGATATCTTAAACTGTTTTTATAGCCATTTTTATTTTTTACAAAATCGTAAATGGAAATTAATTTTTGTCCCATTAAAATCAATAAAAAAATTAATTTAACGTTAAACTTATTGTTTATGTGTTTTTGTGAAATAAAAGAAAATAATAATTATATAAAAATATTACATATTAAAATTATGTTTTTCTTTAGGGGATATTGCACCATGAGTTTTAATGTTTTCTATTTTTACAGTCCATAAAATATGTTCTTGGTTGCTGGAAAACTGATTAATAAGATTTATTTATTCTATAAAAAACACAACCGTTCCATGTAAGTTGGTTCTTTGATGAATTAATATTAATTATGTACAGTAGTGGTCAAAACATTTGGAACTGAGATCGCATTTGTTGTTTTCATTGATTAATTTTCTTCAAATCTCACTTAGTTACTTAAATTTAATTTTTACATATTCAAATTGAATTTAATTTTACATATTCATTATGTTAAACAAATAAAAAAATGAATTCCGTTAAATTAAAACAACAAAAGAATTAATAATAATATATGTATTCCAAATGCGGGTGCTCAAAACATTTGCAACTCTCATTATTCTTACTCTTAATGAAACAATTTATACTAACAAATCTAGGATATAACGGTAATCGCATTCCCTTTTAATATGATGATTCAGGCCGTTACATTTTTTAATCAAATTTATTATAATTATTTTTCTTTAATAGTTGTAATAAGATGTTGGAAGCATAAACATCGTAAGAATAATTTTTGTAAAAAATGGCAGGAAATAAATACAATTCTGGTTTTAAATCAAAAGTTTTAAATGATTTTCAAAATGGACTTTCCCAAAAAGAAATTTCTATAAAGTACTCCGTTACAAAATCAACGATTTGCCGCATTGTTAATAGTGGTAACATCCACACAACTCATAAAGGTGGAAGACCCCGTATTACAACTGTAAGAGAAGATAGGAAAATCAAGAATTTTTTTACGAAATATCCCAAAGCAGTTTCCAGAGAAGCTAAAACTGAACTTTTAATAGATGCCAGTCTTCCCACCATTAAAAGAAGAGCCAGAGAATATGGTCTTAGAAGTTATAGATGTACAAAAAAACCGTTTGTGTCGGAAAAAAACCGAAAATCTCGGTCTGACTTTGCACGCACCCATTTGAACTGGACTCAACAGCAATGGAATTATTATGGTATTGTGGTCAGATGAGTCTAAATTCAACCTCCGGGGATCATATGGAAGAGCCAATATTCGAAGACCACGAGGCAAAAAGTTAAATCCCAGATACACAACCCCCACAGTGAAGCACGGAGGTGGAAACATGGTGTGGGGGTGTTTTTTCAAGAAATGGAATTGGCCCAATTCACCGCATTACTAGCACAATGACGGCCACAATCTATAGACAAGCCATAAGGCTTAGCAGGTTTATTAAGCATTAAGAATGTATAACATTATATTTAAATAAAGAAGATTTATTAAAAAAAAAAAAAAAAAAAAAAAAAGATCTTTTGAGTTCAGTTATGCTTCCGTATGCTGAATAGGAAATGCCACTCTCATGGACCTTCCAGCACAACAACGACCCAAAACACACGGCGGGGTTGTAAAAGTTTGGCTGCAGGAAAATGAAATTAATATCATGTCGTGGCCGGCTCAATCTAACGATCTCAACCCGATTGAGAACATGTGGATGATTGTAAAACGGAATATCGGCAATTAAGTATTCCGAAATGGTGATGAACTTTTAAGAAGCTTATTGCCTCAATGCTTAAGAGGTGTTCAGAAGTTATAAAAAATAATGGCTACGCTACAAAATACTAAGCGTTAAAGCCATTCCTTGTATTTCCTGTTAATTACTTTAAGAGTTGCAAATGTTTTGAATACTGCACTAACGACTTATTTTGTTAAAATTACTTTTTTTATTTTTGAGAAGTTATGAATAATTTTTTTGTATTTGTAAAATAATATGCTATAACTGAATTTAATAAAAAAAGAAACAAAACAAATCTTTTTGATCAAAAATATTATAATTACCTAAACCACGACTTCAGTTGCAAATGTTTCGAACACCACTGTAGGTCAAATTTTTTATTAAGTAATCCTACAATTAATCTGTCTGTCCATGCTGACTAATTTACAGAACCACTTGTCTAGCTCTAAATAGTTTTTTTTCAGAATTTCACTATTTTGAGCGTATATTTTTGAACGAGTTTACAACATTTTCAAATGAAATTGACAACTTTTCAAATGAAATTGAGAAAAAAGCCTACTGTAATGTAAGATTTTTCCATTCAAAGTAGCACACAGAAAAAACTATAGGTAATATTGCCTAAAATTAATGGGTGATTTCACCTATTTTCCAAGGCAACATAGAGCTTGCTATGTTTTATGGCGATATTACCATACAAAATATTTAATTTCTATTTGTCTTTTTTGTTTAAAAAAACACACATAATTTTTGCTAATTGACCGACCCCAAACGTGAAATAAACTGTTCACAGCACTCGCCTCTCAATTGGACTATTGTTTCGCGTACTGTGTGGCATGTGGCACCGTCTTGTTGAAGCCACATGTCACCCAACTCCAGCTCTTCCATTTTGGGCACGGTAGCGCTCGCCATTCACAGTAACGTTCCTGCATTCGTCGTCTTTGAAAAAGTAAGGTCCAATGATGACACCGGCCCATAATCCACACCATACAGTGCATTTCGGGATGCATTGGCAATTCTTGCAATGCTTCTGGCTGCTCTTCACACCAAATACGGCTTGTTCACGTATCCTTTCAACCAGAAATTAACTTTGTCGCTGAACACAATTTTCCGATAAAAAAGTGGATCATCATCCAACTTTGCCAGCAGCCATTCACCAAAAGTCAGCCGTTGTGGTAGGTTGTGTGGCTTCAATTCCTGCACCAGCTGTATTTTAAAAGGTTTTACACGCAAATCCTTCCGCAAAATTTTCCACATAGTGGATTAACAGAGGTCCAGTTGCTGCAAACGGTGAACAATCGGTAATTCACGGTCATCAACAACACTGGCGGATCCAGCTGCGATATTTTCCTCTGTCCGTACTCTACGTATGCGTGTTGCTGGTTTAATGTCCAATAATGTAAATTTGGTGCGAAGTTTAGTCACAAGATTCCGAATAACAACCTTAGAAGGTCGCCCAAACTGACCATAAATTAGAATAAGTCCACTATGCACTTTCTTAATCGAGCATGAATTTTGATAATAAAATTCAATAATCTGCAAGTGCTGTTCAATTGTAAGTCGATTAATGGTTAAATTATAGACCAAACTGAACATGTTTAACAGTAACATGTTAAACGAAAACAGCTGAGCTGCCAAAAACAATGTTTCCATAAAGAAAGTTGCTAAAAAATCACCCTTTATCTACCTTTTGACTTTTATCTTTACAAATTAAGCTTATTTATCCTTTTGTCTTTAAAATAGAATAAGTTTTTGGAATTTTTAGTAATATATATTTTGAATTTTTTTTTTTCTAAATTGATTTTATTTGATTTGGTTTGTCAAAAAATATTTCGTTTATCCAATTTTAACTTTGAATCTTAAGAAAATAATTTCTCTATTGCAATTTTGTTTGAATAATGAAGTTAAAAAAAAAAGATTTTACACAAGTTTTATTTGTAGTAATAATTTTAATACATAAAATTTAGCGGTTTATTTTTTTTTAATTAAACAGTGTATTTTTGTATTTAAACTGCTTATTTTACCATTTTTCGAGTTTTTTAAGCGCTTAAAACATTGTTTTTAGAGCTGTTTTTTCGTTGCCATACTTATTGGCATTGAAAAAACAATAAGATCAGTTTTTCTGATTAACATTTTTATATATTTTTTAAGGTGTTTTTTTTTTTGGGCTTTGAAATATATTGACAAAACATATTTATTCTTGCTGCTTAACGAGCATTAAAAATCGTTGTAAATCAAGCGAAGTAATGGCCGTATGGCAACCCTACTTGTATATTTACCACCATACAAATTTTCACTAAGCAGCGATATATAAATTACTTTTTTAGTGAATGTATGTCTCATATAGTTTTGTGTTGGATCTAAAAGCTAAAAACTGGAAGCAAAAAAATAGAATTAATGAAAAAATTCTTGTGACTTTGAAGTAATTTTTTAATTTTTCGAATTTTAAATGATCATAAATTCTTTAGGTGAAGACTTTCCATCGTCAAATGAGGTATGTCATTGTTTTTAAAAATGGTGTACCTAACCCAGCTCAAAAATCCTTGAGAAATAAGAGGCAGCTAAAGTCAGTTTCAACAGGTGTACACATTTTTGGAGTTACCCATACATATTTCATTTAATTTTATTATTATATTATAATATTTCAATACAAATCTTTTGCAATTTTTTTGCATTTTTGTGTTTAATTGTACATCGATTATTCACTTTTTTTTAACAAGAGTGTTATTTAATTTTCTGCTTGTTAAACATTTTGGGTTTCAACACTTAAAAAAAACTTTCTGTTTGTGTTAGACATTTAATTAAACACATTAGTTAAGCAGAAAAAAACTAAACTAACCTCAAAAACTGTTTAAAAAAAGTTTTTTCAAAAGTTTTGTATTGTTAATTTTTTTATCATACAAATTTAATTGTATCGAAAATTTTTATAAAATAAGTTAAAAAATAACAATATTTTAATTAAGCATTTATTAACTATTTGGTGAAAATATAAAAACTCTTAAATAGTTTGTTGATGGAAATTAAATATTGATTAACAATTTTATGTTGTCGAAGTGGTTTGTTTTTAAATGATATATTAAACAATGTTATACATAATAATAGCTAAATAAAAGTTAATGCATTTTAGTACAGTGTTATTTTAACGTCATATAGACAGTCGCAATTAATACTTAATTAATATGCATTTTATAAATTTATTTTAGAAATGTTGAGGTTAAGGAAAAGAAAAAAACGATTTCTCTAAAAATTATAAACATTTTTCATTTTCAAATCAGACTAGACTAGTTTCCGCCTTTCTACGGACAGGCGTCATCAGTGATTTTCCATTTAAATTGTATTATTATTTGTGTATTATGATTGTCAGATTGTCTCTACATATATGATATATTTTTCAACAACCTGGCACTCGAATCTGCGTATTTTCTTCATTACACACGTACCAATAAAAACACGCTACCGCTTAACGATCACGAGTACTGCCTTGAATGCAATGCAGTTAACGTGCAGTTTTCTTTCCTATGCAGTTTTTTTTTGTTATTGCATATTATTCACAAGTAACAAACACTAACACACACAAACATTTAATTTTTAGCTTTTTGTTTATTTCACAACGTTACCAGATTGAAGTACAGAGTAGCCAACTTGTGTTTATGTTCTCAACAAATTATTTGTATTTACTTGCTTTACTTTACTTCCATATAAATTTTTAATAACAAATTACGTTTTTTAGTCCTAACCTTTTTTCTACATGTTAACCCTAACACAGTGCTATAAAATTTAACTCTAAAACCGAAAACAAGAGTACAGAACATTGATCCAAAATATTTAAATCACGCTGATTTCAATGATTTTTTTCACTTATGTGTCACATTTGTAGCAAATTTCCATTAAAGTTTTGCATGTTTTAACGCAGTTTTTTATACATACAATTTTAAAAATCAAATATTTTATCTTAGTATTTTTATGGTAAAAACTTAAAAGACCTTCGTTAATAGTCGGGTATCAAATTTGGTAAATAAATGGACAGAGTTTGCAAGTACATCCACGGTTTGTTTCAGTTTTTATTATACTTTATCATTTTTGTACAACTTGTCATCCCATTTCGCAATCGATCAAAGCATTTGTGTGCATAAGCAAAAAAACAAATCTGACAAATTATTTCGTGTAAAAAAGAAAGTAAGTGTGGTTATTAGAAAATTACTAAATAAAATAAAATTTATAGGACAGCATAGCGAAAAAGTAAGACCGATATTTGGAAAAGTTATATAATGTCAGTAAAAACTGAAAAAAAAACGCGGATTTGCTTGTTAATGCTGCGCAGTTTTTTAACTAAATTTATACCCGAATGTTAATGAATGTCTCTGATACATTTACCAAGGAAAACTAAGATAAAATATTTAATTTTTAAAATGTTATGTATAAAACACTGCGTTAAAACATGCAAATATTTAATGTGAGTTTGTGAAAAAAGGTGACCCATAATTGATAAAATTGTGTACGACATTAAAACCAGCGTAGCCAAATATTTAGGATCAATGGTCGGCTCTCTTTTTAAACAATTTTAAAATCTGTAATGTTGGAAGAAAATAGTTAATTTTTTTCGTTAAAAAACAAAATGATGTAGTTTTCTGCATATTAAAATCTTAATTTAAAATCTTTTAATTTTTTATAAGAAGTGAAGGGTGTTTTTTTTATAGAGGTATAGAACTTTGAAATGGAATAAAACAAAGATGAATTTTTTAAATTGACATGAAGTTTACTTTATTTGAAAGATAATCTTCAGGCATTATAATTTAAATATGACTTCTGGCATATGACCGCCACGGCTGGCTCGGACGTAGTCTAATCTGGAGTTCCAATTTTCGGAGATTTTTTCCAACATTTGTGGCCGTATTGGCATATTATCGGCGTAGACTAGCGCCTTAATATATCCCCATAGAAAAAAGTCCAGCGGCGTTAAATCGCACGATCTTGGTGGCCAATTCACGGGTCCGAAACGTGAAACTATGCGGTTAACAAATGTTTCCTTCAATAAATCAATTGTGGCACGAGCTGGGTGACATGTTGCGCCGTCTTGGTAAAACCACAGCTCCTGCACATCATGATTGTTCAATTGATGAACGAAAAAGTGAGTAATCATGGCTCTATAAAGGTCACCATTGACTTAAACGTTCTGACCAACATCTTTTCTAAAGAAGTATGGACCAATGATTCCACTAGCCCATAAAGCACACCAAACAGTCAGTTTTTCTGGATGTAACGGTGTCTCAACATACCATTGAGGATTATCATCACTCCAAATACGGCAGTTTCGTTTATTGATGTATCCATTTAACCAAAAGTGGGCTTCATCGCTAAACAAAATTCGTTTACGAAAATCGGGATCAACGGCAATCTTGGTTTGTGTTGATGGACACATATCCAAGTCCTGTGCACGATGGCGGATAGACTGATTGTATTGTAATTTTCCACATGTTGTCAAAGTAGTTAATTGTAGTATATAAAAGAACAAGGACAAATCATAAAATGTTTAATAAATACTTTGAAAATTTTTCATAAAATTTTATGAATTTCATTAAAAATGTTCCAAAAACTTTGCGATATGTTTTATTTTATAATTAGAGTGCATTTATTACTTATAATAGAAAATTATTTTGAATACTCATAGTCACATTAAAATCATAATTTGTAGGGAAGAAAAATCATATCATCACATTTTGTTCAGTGATATATGATTTTAATTAATTATGTTGACTCTGAAAAGAGAATAACTACAACTGATCTTAAATAAAATTCTAATGAAAATGAAAATTATTCAAGTTCGAGGCCATACTCTATATTTCTTTTTTAGGATATTGTCCTAACAAATAATCTATAGAGTTTTTTTGTTTTCAAATTTATTATTTGACCCTTTCAGGAATGTGTTGATAGATCTATTTCGTGAATTTTCTAGGTTCCCATCATCAGAACACGTTTTAAAAGAGGTAACAATCCCATGCCAAACATTAAACATTCATATAAACTATTTTACTCACTACATGAGAACTAATATATGAGCTCGAAGTTAATGATTAGCACCATTGATCAAAAAATAAATTGAAAACTTGTTTGTTATATGCAAGGTCCACCTTTGGTGGATATTCAATACACGTTTTTTGTTTTTTTCCTCTTTTTATTTCTTTGTTTCTTATATAAACAAAAACAGGGGGAGTAAACTAGACTGTACTTTGTCTTTTATACAAGTTTGATATAATTTTAATTAAAAATAAAAATTATGTATTTTTCGACCTTTAATTAAAATTATAAAATTATTCAAGTTCGAGGCCATACTCTATATTTCTTTATTTTTTTACATTCCTGAAAGGGTCAAATAATAAATTTAATATTAAATTTAAAACTCTCTAGATTATTTGTTAGGACAATATCCTAATAAATAAATATAGAGTATGGACTCAAACTTGAATAATTTTCATTTTCAGTAAAAAAATATATTTTGGTCAAATGTTCTCAATAACAAATGAAACTTATTTACTTTGAATAAAACTGTTTTCACAGAGTTTATGAAACATTTTAACGAAATTATAATTATCTATGAAACATTTGTCTTTAATTTTTATGTGAAAACTTCAAAAATATGATAAATACTTGATGACAAACGACTTATAAAAAAATATCTTCAATACGTGATGAACAATTTTTCTCTGAGTGTAGTTAATATCAAAGTGCATAAATAAAGTTCCAGTTATTCCCTAAGAAATAAGTTTTAACTAAAAAAAATCATATTATTAGTATATTTGTTTTGCTAATTTTACCAAATCGGGTTTCAAAAGTTAGTAAACGTAAATTAGTTAAATTCGCAGCCAAAATTAATAACATTTTGTAATTTGTTAAATAAGAATGCCAAAAAAAATGTTACTAAAAAATAACTGTTTACTAAAAATTATTAAAATAATAGTAAAGTGATATTGAAAACTGATTTACTATTTTTTTTTACTAATCATTTTTTTTGAGTGTACTCAGAAAAGACAAATATCCGATAACCACTGCTCATTCTTTTACCATCATTAAACGGCAAAGTAAAATGGGTTAAAAAATACCTATCAGAATATATTGCTTATGAGTTATATTAATATCACTGTAATATCACTCATACGCTATGTGATAAACCTCTGTATTATAAAAAGAACTAAACTACATACTCCATTAAGTTTATGCTTACATTTCCACTTAACATTTTTAAAAGTAATTTGTTCTTCTTAACCTGGATCGAAAGTGAAAACAGTTCCATAGAACGTCTTTCGGAATTTGTTATTTTCCAACTGAAATTCGGTTAGTACGACTGAAATATATTGGTGCAACTGAATATCGGTTTATACAACAAAATTTCTTAATTAAAAACAACAGAATATTAGTTGCAACACCCAAAACAGTCAGGAAAAACATTTAAATATGATTGTACTAACTAAATCTGTAGTCACCAAATATACTTTTCAATTCGGTTGGGTTTTGATTTTTCTGTGTGTAATATTAAACATTTTTCATAAACCTTTTTTGCAAACACAAACCAAAAACATCGGGTTCTGATGAGATCATCTGCCAGCTCGAAACATATGTATCAACCTAGCTAAAATAATTAATTTGCTTTATTTTTGTTAATTTTATATTATAAATAAAAATGAGAAAGTTTTTAATAGGAGCCTACAATGGGATTAATACAAAAACATTTTTTTTTTAGTTAAAAAATAATTCTTGGAAATAAATTTAAAATACTGTCCAGGATCTAGCACATATTTAAATAAAACGTACATTGATAATCCGAACAGCAACCATTTTGTCAGTTCTAGTTATGGAATATTTTTTGAAATTACGTATTAACAAAAAAAAAAAAAAAAAAACAATTCCGAATGTTCTGTGCCCAACACTCACAATATTATGTAGTTTACTATTTGCAGTTTAAAAAAAAGTTTTCAGTTGAGTTAAAAATACAGTAATATACATTTATTTTTTAAATATATATTTATTTCAACTTTTTTACACATTTGTTTAAAATAACTACTATTTACCGATTTTTTTTTTAGTTTCATTTATTTAAAATTTCATATTCAAAACATTTTTGTAAATCATTTAAAAAATTGTGCATTAAGCACACAAGATTTTTAGCATTGCTTTTAATCACTGTTTAAATTTTTATTTTATTTATTTTTATTTACTAAAATTTTTTACGTGTACTTATCCACAACTTTCTCCAACTTTTAAATGCAGTGATGGACCAAAATTATTCCACGGAAATAAAAATTTTTTTTTCCGCTATCTACTCCACATTACGCAACTTCTGACACAAATTTTGTGAAAAAATTAAATTTTTTAACAAAATACACTACGATAGTAAACTTTAGACGCTTCTATTAGATGAAAGGTACCATCCTAAAATTTTTTATTATTATTTTTCTTAAATTATATGAAATACTTAGCAATACTTAACAACGTTTAACGGATTTTCTTAAAAAAAACTGTGTTTACCAAAATTATTCTACAAACATTTTAGTAGTCTTCTTTGCTTAATCTACTCCACATTGCGTAACTTTAAACACTTTTTTTGGACAAAATTCTAACGCTAAGCTGAGTTCCAAAAATCGCTGAATTCGGGACATCCTAATATATATGTCATATTTTGAATGTCTTGTTTCGTTTTTAGAATTAACTGCTGATTTTGTCCTCATTTAGAAAGCCATTGATATAATAGTTGAAAACAATTTGTATATCGAGAACTTATATTCAATACTCTCTATGAACCAATTTCTTGAAAATCACTTTTTAATGTAAATATTTTCACTGACGACAGCTACATGTCTGACAAAAATTTCGGAGGAAAAAAAAAATATTTTAAGAACTAGTTTTTAAATATTTCGTGTTTCTCTATCAACCCAGAATTTTGTTTTTGAATCCAATACCCTCTATCAACCACATTAAAGTTATCGACTTATTAAAAAATTATTCTTACTGCAATGGTTAAACACTTCTTTCCTACAACTGTATATATCAAAGTAATTTGTTTATTAGTGTTTGCAGTTCAATATCTTATTAGTGTGTCCCGTTCAATACCATTCAATCAATGAACTTTGAAGTGCAGATTACAAAACAAAACATTATTGGAGAGTACAAAAGTATTTTGAGAAAATTTACACACTCATAACCAAAAACTAGTACTAAAATCTGTTAAATAGGTTCAATTCAGTTGAATTAATTTTTCGGTTATCGTTTAAATCATTTATTTAGCTAAAATTATTACCACAAGAACAAATTTTATTCGTATTATAATTAATTCTCAAATTTTCAAATTTTCCAAATTTTGTGCTGCTATTTTCTAATGTGTTTTATTTTATGATCATAAAATGGGTTAAATCTAGGAAACTAAGAGAAGTAGAGCAAAATGGCCAATAATTCATTACTCCGTAATTAGTAATTATTAACCAGCTGGTAAGAAATATTAACCTGATCAGATCAGGTCAGATCCGGTAAGATTAAAAATGCAGATTTGAAGCGACATTTTAGCTAACAATTCTGATGATTTATAACTGAAAATAGATGGGTGAAAAAAGAAAATTTTCAATTAAACTTTTCTTCACAAAATAAAGGAACATGGCCTTTAAATTAATGAAGTGTTTCATATTTTTAATGAAATCAGTTTTTTTATGAAACTTCTTCAATGAGTGTGAAAAAAATTGCATACATAAAATTATATATCCTCATACATTCAGTTTTATGAAAACTTGCAATAACTTAATGAGAAGTTTCAATAGACTAATTCCAGTGAAATTTATTGAATAACTGCAAAAATTCTTTAATATCATGCAGACAAAAATTCTTTAATCTCAGTGCAAAATCGAAACTAATCTATAATGCCTCCAAATACCACAACAAAAAAAGATAAAACATATTTTTTTTTAAAAATGTCGGATAATACACTGAGAGAATTTTCTGCATGATATTAATTAATTTTTGTATAGATGCAACTGGAACTTGTGAATTTGAACTTTTATTTAACTCCTATTGCAAGTCTTCAAAGAATATCATTTGATTAATAAATAGTTACATTCACTCACTGAAGAACTTTCATTAGAAAACTAGTTTCGTAAAAAAAAAATAAGAAACTTTTAATTTTAATTTAATTTAATTTTCATTATTTTTCTTGCTCTCAAATTTACCCTGTGTATAATTTATCTTGAACAATCATACTTTTTTAGGTTGACGTATTTATCAAAAGCCGCAGAAATTATTCTACAAAACAGTACAACGTATAATAAATAAATTTTATCGAATTTTTTGACAAAATTACAGACTTTTACACAATTATCCATTATCCAATTAATTTGGACATATAATGATTTTATTGTGTGTTTGACATATTTAATAGTACAATGATAGAACTCTCTGCATGATATCAAGGAATTTTGCATATAACTAATGAAGTTGCACTGGCATTCGTCCATTGAAACTTTTCCTTAAACTTATGCAAATTTTCATAAAATTTTATGAATAATATCATTTTATTAAAAGTTTCATCCACGCAATGAAGAAGTTTCTTTAAAAAAGTAGTTTCATAAAAAGTATGTAGCTGTTCATGAATTTTCCGAAAATTTTCGTTCACCTTGTGAAGAAAAGTTTTATTAGTTTACTTTTTTTTTCGTTTACTAAAATTTTCTCTGTGTAGAAGCTTAACAAATAGAAAAAGCATTCCGATTATGAAGAGTACCGAATAAAGACCAAATATTCTTGATAAATGTAAAAAAATATTTTGATCAAGTGTAATCAATAAACCAATGCCAAACTAATTCGCTTTACGAGCACTATACTGGGTGGAGCCAAAAATGATCCAACAGTTGCGCTATTGAAATCTTTAAAGTATTTTCTAAATGGTGATGTTAAGTTTAAAATGATTTTGTATGAAGAATAAAATATATTACCCAACAGATTTCAAGAACACACGAGATACACTGAACCAAATATACTTTTCAGCTTTTACGTACAAAACTCGAAGCCTATTCAGTAGTAATATTTAACAAATAGTGTTGAAGATATATTAATTCATACGTTTACAATTTTAACAAATCTGTTTGTTGCCTCTCCTGATAAGAATGTGTTTTGATTCTTAGAGGGTATTGAATAAAAACAGTCGGTATTTTATATACCAGACATGGGCAATTGCTGCACCATGGGACGCATGCCGTCACGTAAAGAATTACTGTCGGCCCTTAATTCAAAATTAAAAAATAAATAAAAAAACAAACTAATCATATACATTTTTAATTAAAAACAATATTAAATAAAAAGAAGAGCAAGAAAAACAAACAATACTAAAGATCAGAATTTGAAAATATAATTCCAAATGGTGCGTCAACAGAAACTTACATTACTCGACAAAGAAACACAATGAATCTGAAGTCAAAAGAGTGAAAATTATTTGCAAGTTGCTGGCCTTTATCCATTTAAACTTTAACCCTTGTAAAAATCGTTTATTTCTATATAATACGAAAATTGCATTTTAGTGAATGGTCATTGCAGTACTTAAATTCGATAAAATATTTAAACACATTAAAACCTTATTCATACTACACTTAAATGAAAGCTGTATTGTATGGCTCTGTGCAATAACTCCCAGGTGAAAAAAAAACACAAAAAAAATGAAATAAGTCCCAAAAATTGTTCATACAAATTTGGGAGTAATTTCAAATGAAATCATACCCAATTCTTTTGCAGTTATTTCATTTTTTTAGAAGTTATTTCATTTTTGTTATTAGTTGTTATTTCATAATGCAGTAATTCCGAAATGAAATAAGTCCCAACAGAACTTAGCGTGGGACTTATTTCATTTTATTTTCTTGTTCGGTGTTATTTCAGTTGCTGTGGGAGTTATTTCATTTTTAGTAGGAGTTATTACATTTTCAAAAATTCATTATTTTTTTAATATTATTAATATTCTAAACGGATCCTATAACGGGATCTTTCAAAATATTTTGATGATCTTCTTAAATTGACGTACCTTAAATTTTGAAGGCGTAACGTTATATTCCCCAAAGTCATATTGCCCAAGAAAACAACGACATAGTGCCCAAAAAATTACATGTAAATTGTTGTTTCAAAAATTTTCTTGTTTTTGGGCAATACGACATTGATTTGGACGAAATAACATTTTTTGTTGGGCGCTATGGCTGTTTTTTATTTGGCCAAAAAATAAAATAAGTTATTGCCCAAAATCATAATTTATTTTTTTTTTTAAATGTCATAAGACCTTAAATGTCAAGGCTGATTCATGAAATCAAACAAAAGAGTTTTAAGGAAACTTGAAAAAATTGCTTGAATTCGCGTAGCCGCCTGCCACGTTGTACGGATGAAAAACCCTAAGAGCCACACAGAAAATCTTGTTTTTACAAATCCAATGTCGAATCCGTTGAAATCTTATTTTTAAGACAATAAGTAATATAATTTGACCAGTCATAGCTTTATCATTTAAACATCTAATTGATTGTTTTTTATCTTAAATAAAAAAGTAGACCATTGGCCTTCTGTTTATTTAACGTTTAGACACTAATATATACGTAAAATTTTTAATAAAATAGACTTTTAAAAAATAATCATTAAAAACAATAAATCTTGGTGTGGGTTGGTATTTTGGGACATAAAAAGTTATGGCAGGTCAAATAAATGTTACTTGATGTCTGTTTGAACGAAAAAGAAAGACTTGCGAGTTTTGTTCTTAATAGCTTTATTGCTAATCGAAGACTGTACAATAGTTTGTTAAAACTAAATTATTAAATAAGCAAGATTTTACATTAATTTACCGTTAAGAATTTGACAAAGCAAGAAACAAGAATTAGTGATCTAAATAAAAAGTAATTGAATATATACAATATAAATAGGTACTTTTATCAGATGGATAAAAGAATAAATTGACAAATATAAAACAAAACAAATTGAAATAAATTAGGTGCTATTCTGACCGAACATACTGCCCCCATTGAAAGGCACTTTCAATAAAAACTGTGATAAGGACAGAATTGCAGAAGAGCATTATTCTCGAAAAGTTGTTGTGGTCGACAAATAGTTGAGGAATGAGGAAAGATGAATGATTTATGATTTCTGTTGTGATCGCTGCTAAATGTTTAGACGATTTCACGATCATGTTGCTGACTTGATATTGATTGATAGGAACCACTAAATGTAGGTTGCACGAAGGCTGACGAAAACTATGTTGACTATTTTTTGGAAATTAGTTAAATTTTTTTGTATTTGGACCCACAGTGGAATGGTTGATTATGCTATTAACGCGAAAATGATGAATGCTGAAATTGATGACTTCGACAGTTGAAGATGATAGCTTTGTTGATTATTCGATGCAAACTCGAGAACGATGAGTTGAAGCGATGACGACGAATGTGTATGTTAATTAAGCGATGAACTCGATGACGATGAATGATGTGATGAAACGATGAAGTCGACGACAATGAACTAGAGCAATACACTCGACGACGAAAACTTTTATTTGTTTTTGTCATTTCGATACAATTATTGTGACAATAACTCAAAAAAAATTGATGGTTAGCGCTTTTATTTGGTTTTCCTAATGGTTCTCAATAGTTTTGTAGACGAAAATCCAAAAATAGTACACAAATTGTCAAAAGTACCACACGATTTCAAAAAGTACCATACAGTTTGACAAAGTAACAAGTGTAGCTCAACTCCAATGAAAGTTGTAGTGTGTGTGTTGATGTTGGTGTCAAAAGAATTAGGACTTTCTCTCGTTGTTATTGTTGTGAAATCATGAAACAAAATTTAAAATTGATGAGCGTAGAAGTAAGTAAAGAGTAATAGTTTCTTCTACTTACATTCGTTATAGCTTTAGTGATGTACAGCTTGTAGGTAAAGGGTTGAAGGGCACGAAGTAAAAAAGATGACTGCTTATGTTAACTATGACGACAAATTCCAATGTTCGATGACGAAGGGTTTAACGATAGTTGATGTTCGATCTAGCTTGTTTGTTAGATTGACGACGTAGATCATGAATTTATTACGCAGCGGCAGCGGCTGTTTTCTAACAATGTGGGAAAGAACTAGCAACTATGTCCAACGATGATGTTGTGATGACGTATTTGCTGCGTTACAAACACAAATGCAGTGGTCAGCAGAGATGAAGCAGAGATTGGAAACTAGCAAGAAAAATTGCTACACGATGACAATAATGATGTTCTTAATGAAGATTTTGTTGATTTTGTGGCTATAGCGAAGAGTTCAATGCAATTATGACGACAACGCCGATGATCAAATAAATAACTTCGATTAAGACGTTTTGTGGATAATAATTGTGCTTTGTTAATGATGATTTTGATTTAAATGGTAGTTTCACGACAAAAAATATCACTTTAGTTATTAAGCGAATATACAAGATTTTTTTGTTTTACAAATTTTAAGTTTTGATTTTAGCGAGAATTCTAATTTTTACCCGAAAAATTGTGTTTGTTTAAATAAATTAATTTCGTTTTTAATTTATTATTTTTATTTTAAATGTTTAAATTTTATAGGTAGACGCGAAAACTAACAACTAGCAATTTTTGTTTAAAGTTTAATTTTGTAGCATGCAATATTAATAGGCTCAAAATGTTTTTCTTATAATTTTTGTTTTAACGCGAAAACGAACACAGCAACTAAGTTCACTTTGGTTTTAATAATTGTTTTTGTAATTTTATGATGACACACTAATTATAATATTTTTATGCTTTGTAATTTTTTATAAAAATTATAACGGTGTCGTCCTGTCACGGTCGCCAAATGTTTGAACGAAAAAGAAAGACTTGCGAGTTTTGTTCTTAATAGCTTTATTGCTAATCGAAGACTGTACAATAGTTTGTTAAAACTAAATTATTAAATAAGCAAGAGTTTACATTAATTTACCGTTAAGAATTTGACAAAGCAAGAAACAAGAATTAGTGATCTAAAATAAAAAGTAATTGAATATATACAATATAAATAGGTACTTTTATCAGATGGATAAAAGAATAAATTGACAAATATAAAACAAAACAAATTGAAATAAATTAGGTGCTATTCTGACCGAACAATGTCTTAAGAATATAAGATTTCAACGGATTCGGCATCTGGTTTGAAAAACAAGTTCTTCTAGGTGGCGGCCTTCGGCCGCTCTTAGTGGTTTATTTCCTCCGTAGAACGCGTCAGGCGGCTTCGCGAAATAAAGTTTTTTTCTGCGTGCGACAAAAAGACATTATGTCTTATGACATTAAAAAAAAAATTATGATTTTGGACAATAGCTTTTTTTTTACCGTCATAGCGCCCAAAAAAAAAAGTTTTTTCAAAACAAAATGCCATAGCACCCAAGAAAAAGTTTTGGATTCTCTGTCATTGATTTGGTCATAATAGCATATTAACATCCACAATTTTGGGGGATATGCGGACATTTGGGCAATATGTTATTTTGGTTTTTGAGCAATACGACTTTGGGGAATATAACGGTACGCCCTTACTTCATTTGTGTTGCATGGATTATTTTTGGGAGTTATTTAATTTTTATTCTTTGGAAATTATTTCATGATGAAATAACAACCAAAACCTAGGCTTTGTTTCATTTTTGTTTTGGAAATTATTTAATTTTTTTAGAATTTATTTCACTTTTTCGAGACGGGACTTATTTTATCTTTTTAGAATTTATTTCATTGGGAGCTTTTGCACTGGGACTTTTTGCACCCGGGATTTATTGCATAGAGCCGTATTGTATCTATGAAAACCTTAACAAATAATAAATCAAAAACAAAGACATATTTTGCTATATTTTGGTAAATATTTCAGATATGGACCATTTTTAAAATAAAAATGTTGATGACAATTTTTTACCAAATATAAAAAGTGTAAACAAAATCTACGAAAAGTTGATGATATTTATGTATGATATTGTGTATTTATGTATATATGACAATTCTCCAAATTCATTAAGTACATCACAACTACTTTAAAAATATGTCTACATTTTTATATATATATTTTTTTTTTTTTTATATTTCATAACATCTATAGTGCATAACGTATAATATATGGGCCATAATGCTTTGTATAATATAATATGTAGGCCATTATAAATAATATAATAATATGTTAATAATATATTGTATAATATATAGGCCACAATGCTGTGAAAAGTATTAATTTGAGTCTGTGCAAAAATCTTCTATGCGTGTCTAATCCGACTGTTTAATTTATGGAATTTATTTAATATCTAATTAAAAGCAAAAAGTCGTGCTATGTAAAAATGTCCTATTTACCACAGACTTCTATTAGAATTTTTATTATAATAAAACTTTTTTAGTAGAAATCAAACATTTTTAACTAAAACAATTTCATTCAAAACTTCACCTGCTGTTTTCTAGTTTTTGTCCGAGATTTATTTATTAATGTGTCTAGTATGAATACAGATTTTATGTGTCAAATGTTTTAAACAAACTTAAGTTTTAAACGGACAAATTAAAAAATTTTAGTTTTTGAGATACTAACGGGGTCTTTTAATTACGATTGAACGTTTTTCGATATGGTAATTTTATGTTAGTTTTGATATCCTTAAAAATAAATAAGATGTTGATGGACATCTCCAAAAAACTGACCCATGCATAATTTTCCCTTGGGTGAGAGGCTAAAAAAGAAAAGACCCACATTTGAAAAAATAAATACATTAAACCTATTTTGACTTTAAATTTGGGATTAGAGAGCAAAATAATTTAAAAAAACGTTCACAACTTTTCAATGTAAGATTGTGAAAATACCAAATTTGATCCTTAAAGCCCTTTACATGCCCACTCCTGTTATATACCTGCAAATATTTCAATATAAGTTCTGGTACTTATGCCGTCAATGTGGAAGTATGGAAACTTTTTTTATTTTGTAGTTATTTTTTTGCAAACCATTTTTAAATACATTTTCAGTAAATAAATTAACTAAAGTATAATTTATAAAAATTTGTTTTTTCTAACAGTACATTAACACTTTTGTTTACTTGTGAACCACCTTAATATTTTTGAATTTATTTTTATAATTATATATTTTAATGGTATATTGTGATAAAAATCAATCAAACTTGATTGGCAGATATTAATTAAGTTTGATAGTTAAATAAATGCAATAATTAAATTCAAACAAAATGTAATTAAATTTTGATTATTATTACTGAAACACACTTGGGAATTTTTCATTGGCATTTAAATTTAATTGGCATTACTTGCTATCAATGTCAATACCAAAAAAAAAAAAAAATCTTTACCATTCCAATGCCAATAAATTTTTTTTAATTGGCATTGATTAACTCATTAATGGCCAGTGGCAACTTAAGTTGCCAGCAGAGGTCTTGCTCTTCTGAGTACACTGAGAACGAATAGAAAGAAAAAAATGAGGGACCGAAATCATTATGAGTTTTATAATAAAAATTACACAATAATAATTATGTTATGAGTTTTAATGATATTCTTCAATGGTAATGATTATTTTTGAGTAATAATAAAAAAAATCACCAATAATCATTATTTTTGAGCAAAAAAAATAAAACTCAAAATAATCATTATTTATGATTTTTATTTTTTTCGCTCAAAATAAAACTCACTTTCATGTAGGTGTAAATATATATACATATTAGGGTGGGGCGATTAGTATGGAAGGAAAAAAATCTTAATGGGCGCTTCGCGTTTTTGATTCTTGGGATTGTAATGAGCAAAAAAGTCCACTAAAACATACGGGTACGGTGAAAATCGAGCTTCCAAATTTTGACTTTACGGCAAAAGCCCTATTTTGAAATTAATAATTAACCCCTTAAACCCCACCCACAAATATGATTGATGCATTAATGTGGTAGAGAATCTTCCAAAGAAGAGATTGATACCATAATCTTGGATAAGCTCCTCCTCCTGTCTGAGATATGTCCATCCCACACATTGTTACTTTCACAAAATACGGCAAAAAAGCCCTATTTTGAAATTAAAAATTAACCCCTTAAACCTCACCCACAAATATGATTGATCCAAAGAAGAGATTGATACCATAATCTTTGATAAGCTCCTCCTACTTCCTGAGATATGTCAATCCCACACATTGAAAGTGAGTTTAATTTTGAGCGAAAAATATAAAAATCATAAATAATGATTATTTTTGAGTTTTATTTTTTTTGCTCAAAAATAATGATTATGGCTGATTTTTTTTATTATTACTCAAAATAATCATTACCATTGAAGAAAACTTTAAAAATCAAAAATTTAAAAATCATGACGGATATGCAAAGATTGTCAAAAAATAATAATAATGGTGCAATAATTTTTTTTTATGTCTCTTCTAAGTGATTGATTTTTTGATTAAAAAAAACGAGCAATAATCATTATTTACTGTCCCTGAAAAAATAAGAGAATATTATTCTAATCTCCTAGAAAACAACCAGTTTGATCTTTTTTATTTTTTTAGCAATTTCAGTTTCTTTTGTCTTCTCGTTTGGTTGAGACAAGAAATTGATTTTAGTGCAGTTTTTGAGATCGTTATTTGAAGGAGGTAGCTGATGAAAAATGTAAGTTGTAAAATTTCAGTAATTATTGTTGAGATAAAATGTGTGTTTTTATTTATATACAATGTGTAGTTACCGTTTTTCATATCAATGTAGTCAATTGGTTGGTTTTAATTTGAGTAATAAGCTGATTGATATTGGTGGCAACTTTAGATACCAATGGGCACTTGAGTGCATTTTTTTTGTGTCATGATGTGTTACTATTTTTTGTATTATGGGTATGTAATTGTGGTTTTTGTTGTCGAATAAGGTTTATGAAAAAATTTATATCTTAGGTCTTCACATAAACGAGCGCTGACTTTTTATGAAATTTTGAATGAATTGGAACTTCTGGAAACTGATAAAATATCAGCAGATATAGTTATTATTTAACCTATAGAAACTGCCCAACAAGACACAGATAAGTCTGACGTATAAGTAGATGGAGACGTAGAAAGATTGCCGCGTCGAATTGTGAGGACAGAAACAGAAACTGTCAAGGATTTATATGCCGACAACACAGTGGCAAAAGAAGTACCGCCGCACAGTGGCTGAAAATCATTTTTCATTGGCCAAAATTCTGTAACTTTTGAACCGATCAAAATATTTTAATGTAAACAAATTTGCAAATTTTACACCAAACATGGTTAGTTTTTAAGTAATAATAGCAAAATTTTCAGTTGATTTTACTATTTGCTTTTTTGAGTGTAAACATTAAAAACTCCCATTATCGCAAAAAATGTTTATAATTATTATTAAAATCCAAATATGACAGTTTTTAATAAATAAAAAAATTAAAAAACCTATATTTTACGCTAAATGTTAAAAAAAATCAAAACTTCAACTTTGACCTTGAATTTCTTAAGAAGTGCTCAATCAATGTTAATGAAAATAAAACTGTGCCAAGTTCAACTAAGTACCTGTCCTTTAAAAAAAATTACTGAAATATTTTAATCGGTTCAAAAGTTACAGAATTTTGGCCAATGAAAATGATTTTCAGCCACTGTGCGTCATTTGAATTTTGTTTTTGAGATATTTCATTAAAATGAAAAAAGTGTTCTACCGGCGGGTCGTGGCGGGTGCAAAAGTAAACATAGGGTTAAAGAGGACACTTTCACCGTTCTCCGCGTGGTATACGTTTCTTGCCAACTTGTTTCCATTAGAAGTTCTATTCCACTGAAATTGAAATTTGACAAAAATATAGTAGTTTAGTAAATATTTCAGAACACCCTAATAATAAACGGTAGTGCTGTGACCACTTACAACAACTAAAGACTGCAATCCTACCAACCTTATAAAAAAGACCGCAGATCATTATCGATGATAACTTGCTAGTAGTAAGCATTTATTTTTGATAAAAAAAAAAAAAAATCACCTTTTTCTGAAATTAAAAAACAGTTAAGTTTGACAGCATGGCATGCCCACAATTAGCAATAGTTTGACTTAATTTTTTGGCTACCTTAATGTGGACATACTAGCTACAAAATGACGTTAAAATTTTCAAAATCGGTGACAAAAGAAAATTGGACTTTTGGCCAGTGAAATCAAATTTTCAGCCACTGTGCGCCGCCCAAAAGATAAAAACCAACGACTCGAAATTGGGGTAAGCCACTGCCAAAATTTGATATACCTCCATCTAGTCCAATAACCGGGGATTTTGAAGCGACTTTTGGAGACCAAATTACAAAACCTATCGATGCTTTTTGTTTGGGCGATTTTCAAATTTTGTTCGGGCGATTTTATAGATAAGGTAGTAACGGAAACTAACCTCTATGCACAGCAAAAAGGAATTCATTCATTTGCACTCGAACATGATCAATTCAAAGTTTTTGTTGGTATTCTGCCCTTTTGGTGGTTACCATGTTCTGCCTTCTCGACGCATGTACTGGAGAAGTGATGACGACTGTATTTCTCCAATTATAACAAATGCAATGAGGAAGAATAAATTTGAAGACATTTTACGGAATTTACATTGTACAGATAACACAAAAATCAATGGCAATGATCGAATGTACAAAGTTCGTCCAATATTTGAAATCCTAAAGAAAAATTTCATGAAAATTGCCCACGGTGGTTTTCTAAGTGTCGATGAAAGTATGATTCCGTACTATGGTAGACACGGTTCCAAACAGTTCATACGAGGTAAAGCAATAAGATTTGGGTTTAAACTGTGGTGCATGGCGAAACACAATGGTTACATGATTCACGCGGAGCCTTATTGTGGATCTTCTACAACTATAGATCCACTCGGATTTGGCCAAGGTGGTGATTTTGTTCTAGGACTAGTTTCGCATTGCAACATATCAACTGAAACTCAATTATTTTTCGACAACTTATTCACCAGCGTTAGTTTGCTTGAAGAACTACAGAATCGTGGCATTGGAGCTACTGGAACATTACGTGTTTCCAAGGAAATGAAGTTTGTGACTAAACCCTAGTTTGCCAAGGAACCTCGGGGTACATATGATATTTATTGCACAAACAATTTTCTCGCAGTAAGATGGGTGGATAATGCCGTGCTAACTGTCCTCACGAACTGTACTCCCCTGGAAACCATTGGCACAATATCATGATATTATCGTCAACAAAAGAGTCGCATAAACGTAAAAATACCATTTCCCATCACACAGTATAATAAATATAAATATGGGTGGCGTGGATTTACGTGATCAGTTTATATCAAATTATCGCATCACCATTAGAACAAAAAAATGGTG
Organism: Delia radicum; assembly: GCA_021234595.1. Lineage (NCBI taxonomy): Eukaryota > Metazoa > Arthropoda > Insecta > Diptera > Anthomyiidae > Delia > Delia radicum. The sequence continues at coordinate 105,192,813 of CM037854.1, forward strand.
GTGGCCATTTTTTGGGTGGGCAATTGATATATGCTGTGTTCAAGGATGGTTGTTGTTTCGAAAAATGGGCCACAATATACCTTATTTAGAGTTCAGAAGACAATGTACTATGTTCCTTTTAAAGTCATATGGGACAGTAGCAAGTAAAACCGGTCCAACGTCTTCTGGTCAAAAAAATTTAATAGACAATATCCGGTTATATAAAAAGGATCACATAATTATAAAGGAGAATCAAAATAGTACCACTGCAAACAATGCAATGGCCGCACAATATTTGCATGTAAAAAATGCAAAGTTTCTCTCCACCCAACCAAATACTTCGCTGAATTTCATAATAAATAGTTAGAAATATATATATATTTTTACTTAAAACAAAATTCTTGTATAATCTTCTTTCCAATAATTACAAAATATTAATAAAACTCTATATTACTACGTTAACTGTGTGTCTCGTCAATTTGATAGCTATTTGCCCAATGGAATCTTAAATTGCCGGGCGAAAACTCGAGCTTACCTACTTTTTTCACAAAGTTGCTGAACAAAGTATGTTTCTTATCCATGAAGGAACATGTGTTCCAAATTTCGTCTCTAAATTCCAAAAAAAAGTTCAGGCCATTAATGGGTTAAAAAACCAATTGTAAATAGCTAAAAAATAATTTTTTATAAAAAGTAGTTTATTTTGGGAAAAAAGACAAACAATTTAAATGCAATCCTGACTTTAAAAGTATTCTCTGTTTTTTTTCATGTTTTATAACATATTTACTACTCAGTCTTGTTTGGCAACTGATTAACCATGATGGATCGGCTTTTGTTTAATTTTTTTTTAGGAAGTTATTACAAACAATTTGAACAATCACTTATAATTGCCTGTTAAAGGCATTGGAATTGATCAATGCCAATTAAAACAAAATTTCATTGGCATTGCTTTTAAGCAATTGCAATGCCAAACAAATTAATTACCATTGATATAAAACAGGGTCAATTAAATCGGCAATCAATTAGTCCATTCAATTAACTAGTCCCAAGTATGTACTGAAAATACAAATCCAATATAACATTTATTAATTTTTATCAGGAAAATCCATTAAAGTTTTTTGTTTTATAATTTCAACAATTTAAATTGTTTTCCATTTTTTAATCTCTATGTACTTGTGTTGAACACATATGTACGTTGTCATGATATCATATACTACTACTAAATATTATATGCGCAACAAAAAACAAAAAAGGATTCCAGAGTATAATTTTGTCAGCGAAACATTAAACATTACGTGTTCTTATAAATGTGACATTATTTTGTTCAAGCGTGAAACAATAATGATGCTCAAATGACCCCCAAAATGAACTGAAAATGTTTTTTTTCGTATTGTGTGTTGTGTTTTGTTTTAAACCCAAAATTTGTTTCTAATATTATTAATATGAAGTAATTATGTGTTATGTTACGGATGATGAACACATGTACAGTAGCCATATAACTAATTTTTACGAAAAATTTGGCATACCACCACGTGGTGGCAAATATTGTACAAGTAATGAATATCACTTTTTTAGGTGATTTCGGTTCAAAAACGTTCCGCGCAAAAATGGATTTCTAAAAAAAGTCAGATTTTTTTTTTAATATTTTTTAATTTTTTTAATATTTTTATTTTTAAATTTTTGTCAATTGTTATATGAAATAAGTTTTAAGTTTAAAGTATGTGATGATTTACACAATGGTCTTGCACAATTTTAATTGCACGCTCTGCGCAGATGTTACTTCGCTGAACTTCCTCAATAGCTGATGGTTTATTTACCCAATGTCTGAGAAAACATTCATTTGCTTTTGTGAAGCCGGCCAATGATTTCTGTAGTGTGGCGAAATTATTTTTGTTGAAAGTATGATCGGAAAACCAGATTTCGCTCCAAGCACCGCACACAAACTTACAAATAGGATATAATTGCAACGATATTCAGGAATAAGTATAAGTATTCCACGTATTACAAAACTTTTCAACATAATCAGCACTTGTCTTAAACATTTTTACACAAACAATATTTAATTATCCCAATAAAAACTGCTAGTTCTTGAATAACTTGCTTTTTCTTTTTTAAATTTTTAAATTTTGAATTTTAAATCTTGAATAACTGTTTTTTTTTTTTTTTAATTTTTAGGAAGATTATTAGTTAAATAAATATCTATTATTATGAAGAAAAACGTGTACACTGTACAATTTTTTTTTTGTTTTTTCAGCAGTTCTGATAAAAAAGTAATTTCGTTTTGCGCGGAAACTTTTTTGCAATTTCGCACAAAAAAAATTAATGGGGGTTCATACTTTTTTATGCTCTATTCGACTATGGTATGCCGTTTTTCGTATTTGCAAAAATTTTAAAAAGTTATATGCCTAATGTACAGTATCGGACAAAATAAAGTGCAAATATACTTATAAAACCGTACTAATGTTAGCCAAACTAAAAAGTTGAAGTTTTTCTAAATGGATTTCTATAGAAGTCCATACATTTAAAACTTATTGTCTTTTTGGTACAGAGCGTCTTTTTCTCAGTGTGTGGTATATAAAATATAAACTGTTAATTGTTACCGTTTGGGAAATTCTTCTTCAGATTGTTGATCAGATCTTTTATGTATGAAATCAAACCTAAATAATTAAATTTCACATAACACCAGGCCTTTAAACAATCGGATATTGAAATTAGCATTAAAATTTCGTTATTTTGATTACATTGATTAGCACCGAAATTTATATTCAAAACTAATTTCAAGGTTTTTGTCATTACAATGATTATAAAAAATGTAAAGCTTAAAGTTTTCTAATTTTTAAATTAAAATTTGTATACACTTAGGGAACTTATGCTGTAAGTATTTTAAGTTGTTTGAGTTCTAATACAGTACCAATATTTTTAAGTAAAAAAACAATTATTTGTAGAATAAATTTAATTTTAGACTACATATGTATATGGTTAATTAAAAAAAAAACAAACCACATAAAACTACTGTATTATTATTTTACATTAATTTTATACAGTAGTTTTTTGTTTTATTTAAAAAAATACAACAAATAAATGTTTGTTGATTTTTTCATACATATGTGGTTCATTTTTACTACTCGTACAATTTTGGTTAATTTTTTTAACAGTAAAAAGCAAATGATAATGTTAAATGGATTTATTGAACTATAAGTTTTTCTTTTTTTCAAGTCAAATTTAATTTTTTTCGAACTACATGTGCATTAGTATTTAGCTACATAGTGTTCCAAGTGTATTTTTTTTCTAAAATCATGAATTTTTAATGTTAATTTTATGACCCGTTAGTTTAGGGTTCTGCGGCCCGGCAAAGATAAATTGTATGTTGTTTAAAAGACTACTTTATTAGTTCGATTTTATTAACACATCATTTTCAGATGTGACCAAAATTTTCCAATTTGTATATGAATTTCCAAAACTGGTAAATATTAAATATATTTATTATTATAATTACCACGGTAAAATACCATGGTAAAAAGTTAAATAATGCCACAAATCAAATTCGAAACATTGTTGTTGTATTGTTTGTTTATACACAGAAAAAAAAATACCACAAAAATGTATGTAATTAAAAAAAATGGTTGCTTTTACTGTTATGAATTTTCGCTGTTTCCTACGCATGTATTGATTAATAGTTGATAGAAGTCTTGCTTAAACACTTATTGCAGTAACTAGAGTATAAAGATCGTGCAGAAGTCATATTAGTTGCATTTTTTTGCCTTTAAAATGTGAAAACAAACTGAAAATAAAATGTGGCTTATAAAGTTTTTACAATAACCCCTTCAATTGTACTAAAACTTCTTTTTTTTAACGAATAAAGTCAATCAATTTATTTGTTAAAAAATTTTTTTTTGGACACCAATACATAAAAAATATCGAAAAATGTAGCATTAGAATTTTTTATAACAATAATAAATAAAATTTAAGTTTTAATATTTTTTTTTTTCATTTTTTCGCTCGAATAAAAGAAAATCTTAGTTTTAATATGTGAATAGAGGCTGTGGCAATCAAACCAACAAATCAAACGAAAAGTATAATAAAATAAGAGTTAGAGAAAAAATAATAAAAATATTATTAATTTTGTTTACAAGACAAACAAATCAAAAAAAAAAAACGATCAATTAGCTGTTCAATTAGCGGTTTTTTGTGCAAGGAATTTTTTGTTTGCCCTAATAAGTTCTTCACCCGTTTTACCGTTACAGATTGCTATTGATTTTTCTTAAAAATTTCGTATTATATGAAAACAAGACTTAATTAGAGGTAAAATCGTTAGTTCGTTATCTATCGTCTGTACCCTATCATATGTACCCTCAAAAAGTAAGTTAGTAGAAAAATTAATAAAACGTCTTGCAAAACAATTTCATCAATATTATGAAACTTTTTTAACTGAGTGTACTAGTGCCAACCACCCATACAAGTGCAAAAATGGTATCTGATACGACTCATGTTTGATTAACTTTATATGGATCAATTAACTTTGTGTGAAAGGATTAAAAATAAGTAATTGTAGTTTTAAAATAATAAGCTTTGCGGCACTCTGTTTTAACACATGGTGAAGTACCCTTTGTCAAAGTTGGCTATCTTGGGTATAATATATTTTTTGTGGTTTTAAGTTAAAACAAAAATTGTCTTAAAACAGAATGAGCTTCTGCAATATTGCAAGAGTTTAAAGCTTCAAAAGCATAAAACATTCGCTGACACCCTGCAGTGCATTACCTATGAAACCATTGTAATTAAAAATACATTATTTTGAAAGCTTAACACCTCTAAATAGAAGCACAATTTTTCAAATTTTTCTGCTTTTGTAAAAAATATTACACCACTCAACAATTTAAAATTTTTTGCAGAACTTGTGTGTAAAATACATATTTTTTTTATTGACTTAGGTACGCTGAATCGAAATTTGGCAACCACAAAAATCACATGCAGCTTCTGAAATATCGCGCCGGTATATTTACAGCAGTTACCCCATTTTTTCCTATATTTTGCTTAAATTTTCGTTATTTAACCGCAAAATCATGAAATGTTTTTAAGAACATAAATTTAAACAAAATTATCTTAAAATCACGTCGAATATCTTACTAGTATTGGAAGGAAGTTGGAAATTTTACATATTTAGTTTTATTTTTAAAATTTATCGCTATGTGTTAACCACTGAATTCATATAATGAAATATTTAAAAACGGAGACTAATTATACATAAAAAAAATGGGATATGAAGTTTAAATATAAAAACCGTACTATTTCAAAACCAAAAAAATTAGAACATTTTTTTCAGTGTACCCAAACCAATTAGAAAATATGTGTTGCAAAAAGTTGCAAAGTCTTCTGTTGTAAAGTTGATAATATTTTTATATATGAACAGAATTGTTTTCCTTAGGTATTTCAAGCTTGTGGAAAATTAATTAACATTTCAATTTATTTTTTAAATAGTTCAGGACACTTTTAAAGGATTTCCTGTAGAGCTGTCTATAAAAGCCATTTTTAACCAGAGATTGTCTGCTTTGAAACTCTGTTGGACAGGGTTCTTGTAGACATAATATTTTTAATGTGCAATACCTCCTATAAGACCAGTCCATACAACATATACCCATCGGTTCAGAAGTTACACAGTGATGCTGGGGCGTGCTGGATCCAAAAAGTTATCTCAAAGAGAGAAACGTAAAATACAATTATTTATTAAAATTCTGTTCCAATATTTCGTGTCGCCAATGGGCGACTTCTTTAGGGAATAATTGTTATAATTTGATTAATAAACATTTTTTAAATATTTTTTTTTAATTAAAACCTTTTTTTTAAATTTAGATTTTTAAAAAAGGCTATAAATCCAAATTTTTTTTGTCAGTATGAAACAAAAAAAAAAAAAATATCCCAGAAAACAAAAAATTAAAATAAATAAAAATATCACAGAAAGCAAAAATAACAATATCTCAAACCTTTTGTACGTATTGTTGATCTTTTAAGATTACAAATAGAAAACAGTAATTGTTAATAAATGTAAGAGAAGATGAAAAAAATCTTGCGTGTGTCATCATCCGGAAACGGTATGCAGGTGCGAATTGTTATTATTGATTAAATTAAAAAAAAAATTATGACATAAAATTCGATAAAAGAACAATACAGTTTTAAAAGTAAAATTTACTACGTACTATTGAACAAATATCGATAAATAATATCAGGTAAAAATTTGCTTATGGTTTTAGTATAAATGTAATATAAATTGAGCTTTACAAATATTGGCCAATGTTGCGTATGATTTATATTAATATCATATAAATATCACTCATACGTTATGTGATCACATACAATATTATAAGAAGATTAGATTTTTCCGCAAATTTCTCTTTAATATTTCAAAAAGTATTTTGGTTTCTTTCTTGGTACCCATACACTCAGCAATATGATTGCATATATTATTGACAGTATTATTGTAATTTTGCCCTACACAGTGCAATAAGATGTACAATAATTTTGCCCAAAATATGGCACCACACTTTTGTTCTGTTGTGGAGAGATATAAAAATTGCACACAACACATTATAAAATGTTTTTCACAATTCATGGTTGTGCAATAAGGATCACCCCCTTTTTGACTTTTTCAAATATATTGTATTACTTTCCAATAAGACACACACAGGTAATATTTTGCACAATAGCAAAAGTTGCACTATATTGCGCAGTGTACTTGAATTAAAAGTCAAAACAGTTTCATCAAACGAGTTGTGAGCCTTTCCGTATTACTGTTGGCACAATGGGAAAAATTAGATTTTTTATTAGGAAATTAGTATACAGATGACAGTTTTTGTATGAGATTAGATTTAATCTGATGCCCCGATAGAACTGTATTAGATTGTATTAGTTTTGTATCTAATTGTATCAGATTGGATATAAATTATAGATGCAATTATATAAAAATAAGATATGTTTGTATCTGGATTTTGACCTGATATAATTGTATATGATTGTATGTAAACTAATACATCTAAATATAATTTTATCTGAGTTTTAGTCTTGTATATTTGCACTAAATGTTACATTTGTATATATGACTGTATGAAAATATACACAATTTCATATAAAATGTATGCTCGTTCACCATATCATATACGTTAAATCCATACTAAAATATTAAGAAACATATTATTTATTTGCGGTTTTTAAATAAAGTTCCCTCATAAACCTATTTAAGGGTGTCCCTAAAGGGGAACATTTTAAGTAATAGTGCTCAAACGTTGCGTATCCTGTTGATTATGTGAAAAATATAACTATAAAAGTTTAAGAATACTTACAGTTCGCTATCGGTATTTTTTTGAGTTTTTGTATAAAATTGGGATTTTACTTTGCTAATGCTGAGCATATTTTTTATTTTATTTAAATTTACATAGAGTAATGTTGGCGCTATATCATTCAATTTAAAACTAGTTTTAAGTAAATTTACTTGTTTTAAACTTAAAATGCAGTGGTGTAGCAAATTTAATATATGGACATTATATAAATGCTTTGCCCATAACATGCTCAGCATTTCCAAACTTTTAAACCTTACTTTATGTAGAAATTTTGAAAATACATTACGAAGGTCGCTGGTATCAACATCAATAATCAGCGCATTAATAACTGACGTTTTTTTTAGTTCGGTACAGATTTATATACAGCCATAAGATATTTAATAGTGCAAAATATAGTTAAATCTAAAAGAAGATATGCATTAGTTTGGTATCACCATAAATATGTCAATATATCGTTTTATTCAAAATAAAATACAATTTCTTGAATTCAGAGGAAAAAAGTGTATATATAAACATGCATAAACATATGTATTTACATATAATAGCATGCAATAGCATAATTATATGTAAACGTTTTTACTCGGGTTAATAAAATTTTCTTTATATAATTTTTTTTTTTTTAATTTCATTAAAAATTATATTTGTTATTCGATTTAAGTAAATCGAATTTAATCTCAAAAAATCTTATTTGATACACCAAAAAATATTAATCAAAACGAGTTGTAGGCCTTTTTTATTAGAGGTGGGGGACTCTGTATTATTAAATTAAAATACAGATCACAAATTTTAAATGAATTAAAAAAAAAATCAATTTTGAAATTAGCTAACTAAATTTTTTTTTATCGATTTTGATCACATCGATATTCAATGTTTCTATGATGTGTGCTGTATGAAGGATTTCAAAACTCGATGCAGTTCGCGTTGAAAAGCTGCTCAAAATTTGATACAATTAAAAGGATAATAATTAAAATATTCAGTTAAAACTTTCTATTTAAAACACACAATTTTTATATTATGTTGAGTATTAAAATAAAGGAAAATAAACTATTGGTTTTACCGATTTGCTCAATTAATTTTTCAACTTTTGAAAAAAAAACTAAAAAATACAACTGTTTTAAATGAAAAGTAAGTAGTTCTTTTTTTTATCTGATTTTCAATAGTCTTTAGGAAAAAATATTGTGAGTGTAGCTGCCAGGGTGGAAGATTAATTAAATTGTAGTAGCAATTTAATTTATTGATTTAGTTTCAATCATTTAGTTTCAATTAATTGATTTAGTTTCACTTTAAGCATATCTACTACTTATTAACTAAAATCGAGTTTCAATTAAAATATTTGTTAATTCAATTTAAAGTTTAATTGAATTCGGTCCTTTAAATTGTAATATCAATTAAAATAATTTGTAACTTTTTATTTTATGACTGAAAAAAAGTTATAAATTGTGACTAAAATCTTAAGAATCGAGTTAATAAGCAGAAAGCGTTTTAGTTTTTATTGTCTAAATTAAGACATGGTATGTATAACCGCATACATACATATAAGAAATTTGGATGTTGTTTAAAAATAAAAAATCAATAAAATATAAAATTAATAAAAAAGAGCATGTTTGGGTGAATCATAATATAAATTAACAAGGGAGGTTCCGGACTATCAATTCGCAATGATACTTGAGTATGTTGTAGAGGGAAAAAATAAGTACCACCTTTATATTTTTTAGCTGCCCAATCCCGTATTTAGGGGAAATATAATATTTTTTTTTTTGATAATATTTTTTTATATGAACAGAATTGTTTTCCTTAGGTATTTCAAGCTTGTGGAAAATTAATTAACATTTCAATTTATTTTTTAAATAGTTCAGGACACTTTTAAAGGATTTCCTGTAGAGCTGTCTATAAAAGCCATTTTTAACCAGAGATTGTCTGCTTTGAAACTCTGTTGGACAGGGTTCTTGTAGACATAATATTTTTAATGTGCAATACCTCCTATAAAACCAGTCCATACAACATATACCCATCGGTTCAGAAGTTACAGTGATGCTGGGGTGTGCTGGATCCAAAAGTTATCTCAAAGAGAGAAACGTAAAATACAATTATTTATTAAAATTCTGTTCCAATATTTCGTGTCGCCAATGGGCGACTTCTTTAGGGAATAATTGTTATAATTTGATTAATAAACATTTTTTAAACATTTTTTTTTTTTAATTAAAACCTTTTTTTAAATTTAGATTTTTAAAAAAGGCTATAAATCCAAATTTTTTTTGTCAGTATGAAACAAAAAAAAAAAAATATCCCAGAAAACAAAAAATTAAAATAAATAAAAATATCACAGAAAGCAAAAATAACAATATCTCAAACCTTTTGTACGTATTGTTGATCTTTTAAGATTACAAATGGAAAACAGTAATTGTTAATAAATGTAAGAGAAGATGAAAAAAATCTTGCGTGTGTCATCATCCGGAAACGGTATGCAGGTACGAATTGTTATTATTGATTAAATTAAAAAAAAAATTATGCCATAAAATTCGATAAAAGAACAATACAGTTTTAAAAGTAAAATTTACTACGTACTATTGAACAAATATCGATAAATAATATCAGGTAAAAATTTGCTTATGGTTTTAGTATAAATGTAATATAAATTGAGCTTTACAAATATTGGCCAATGTTGCGTATGATTTATATTAATATCATATAAATATCACTCATACGTTATGTGATCACATACAATATTATAAGAAGATTAGATTTTTCCGCAAATTTCTCTTTATATTTCAAAAAGTATTTTAGTTTCTTTCTTGGTACCCATACACTCAGCAATATGATTGCATATATTGTTGACAGTATTATTGTAATTTTGCCCTACACAGTGCAATAAGATGTACAATAATTTCGCCCAAAATATGGCACCACACTTTTGTTCTGTTGTGGAGAGATATACAAATTGCACACAACACATTATAAAATGTTTTTCACAATTCATGGTTGTGCAATAAGGATCACCCCCTTTTTGACTTTTTCAAATATATTGTATAACCTTCCAATAAGACACACACAGGTAATATTTTGCACAATAGCAAAAGTTGCACTATATTGCGCAGTGTACTTGAATCAAAAGTCAAAAGAGTTTCATCAAACGAGTTGTGAGCCTTTTTGTATTACTGTTGGCACAATGGGAAAAATTAGATTTTTTATTAGGAAATTAGTATACAGATGACAGTTTTTGTATGGGATTAGATTTAATCTGATGCCCCGATAGAACTGTATTAGATTGTATTAGTTTTGTATCTAATTGTATCAGATTGGATATAAATTATAGATGCAATTATATAAAAATAAGATATGTTTGTTTCTGGATTTTGACCTGATATAATTGTATATGATTGTATGTAAACTAATACATCTAAATATAATTTTATCTGAGTTTTAGTCTTGTATATTTGCACTAAATGTTACATTTGTATATATGACTGTATGAAAATATACACAATTTCATATAAAATGTATGCTCGTTCACCATATCATATACGTTAAATCCATACTAAAATATTAAGAAACATATTATTTATTTGCGGTTTTTAAATAAAGTTCCCTCATAAACCTATTTAAGGGTGTCCCTAAAGGGGAACATTTTAAGTAATAGTGCTCAAACGTTGCGTATCCTGTTGATTATGTGAAAAATATAACTATAAAAGTTTAAGAATACTTACAGTTCGCTATCGGTATTTTTTTGAGTTTTTGTATAAAATTGGGATTTTACTTTGCTAATGCTGAGCATATTTTTTATTTTATTTTAATTTACATAGAGTAATGTTGGCACTATATCATTCGATTTAAAACTAGTTTTAAGTAAATTTACTTGTTTTAAACTTAAAATGCTGTGGTGTAGCAAATTTAATATATGGACATTATATAAATGCTTTGCCCATAACATGCTCAGCATTTCCAAACTTTTAAACCTTACTTTATGTAGAAATTTTGAAAATACATTACGAAGGTCGCTGGTATCAACATCAATAATCAGCGCATTAATAACTGACGTTTGAAAACGCTTTGTTTTTTTTTTAATTCGGTACAGATTTATATACAGCCATAAGATATTAAATAGTGCAAAATATAGTTAAATCTAAAAGAAGATATGCATTAGTTTGGTATCACCATAAATATGTCAATATATCGTTTTTATTCAAAATAAAATACAATTTCTTGAATTCAGAGGAAAAAAGTGTATATATAAACATGCATAAACATATGTATTTACATATAATAGCATGCAATAGCATAATTATATGTAAACGTTTTTACTCGGGTTAATAAAATTTTCTTTATATAATTTTTTTTTTTTTAAATTTCATTAAAAATTATATATGTTATTCGATTTAAGTAAATCGAATTTAATCTCAAAAAATCTTATTTGATCCACCAAAAATTATTAATCAAAACGAGTTGTAGGACTTTTTTTATTAGAGGTGGGGGACTCTGTATTATTAAATTAAATACAGATCACAAATTTTAAATGAATTAAAAAAAAATCAATTTTAAAATTAGCTAACTAAATTTTTTTATCGATTTTGATCACATCGATATTCAATGTTTCTATGATGTGTGCTGTATGAAGGATTTCAAAACTCGATGCAGTTCGCGTTGAAAAGCTGCTCAAAATTTGATACAATTAAAAGGATAATAATTAAAATATTCAGTTAAAACTTTCTATTTAAAACACACAATTTTTATATTATGTTGAGTATTAAAATAAAGGAAAATAAACTATTGGTTTTACCGATTTGCTCAATTAATTTTTCAACTTTTGAAAAAAAAACTAAAAAATACAACTGTTTTAAATGAAAAGTAAGTAGTTCTTTTTTTTATCTGATTTTCAATAGTCTTTAGGAAAAAATATTGTGAGTGTAGCTGCCAGGGTGGAAGATTAATTAAATTGTAGTAGCAATTTAATTTATTGATTTAGTTTCAATCATTTAGTTTCAATTAATTGATTTAGTTTCACTTTAAGCATATCTACTACTTATTAACTAAAATCGAGTTTCAATTAAAATATTTGTTAATTCAATTTAAAGTTTAATTGAATTCGGTCCTTTAAATTGTAATATCAATTAAAATAATTTGTAACTTTTTATTTTATGACTGAAAAAAAGTTATAAATTGTGACTAAAATCTTAAGAATCGAGTTAATAAGCAGAAAGCGTTTTAGTTTTTATTGTCTAAATTAAGACATGGTATGTATAACCGCATACATACATATAAGAAATTTGGATGTTGTTTAAAAATAAAAAATCAATAAAATATAAAATTAATAAAAAAGAGCATGTTTTGGGTGAATCATAATATAAATTAACAAGGGAGGTTCCGGACTATCAATTCGCAATGATACTTGAGTATGTTGTAGAGGGAAAAAATAAGTACCACCTTTATATTTTTTAGCTGCCCAATCCCGTATTTAGGGGAAAACCGTACAGTAAAATGGGACACCAAATTTTCGGTTTTTGCGATTCATGGTAGTTTCAAGAATATTTAGGGTAAATAATGGTTATGCGAACCACCAAAAATTAGTTATCTCCTTTGGATCTAATTAGATCCATTTAGTTGTAAATGAATCTAATGCAATGTTTTGGGATCTATCAGGATCTTAACTTAGATATTATTAGATCCCACAATTTTGAGATCAATTGTATAATCCCGTAATATATTTGAGATATCTAATCGGATACTACTGGATACCCCAATTTTGAGATAAACTTGGGTAAGAATATATATCGATATATTCCAAATGAGACGGGAAGTTTTTTATTTACGAAATAACTTAAAATTTAAAATACTGACAAGGGGTGTCTCCCGTTGTTTTCTCTCCGATCTTTATAAAATTTGGATATGTGGTAAAGAAAAAAAATTAGAGACACTCATGTTTAGGGGCTAAAAAGTAAGGTAACACATTACTCCTATTTTGAGTTTTTTTCGGTTTATTTCGAATTGTTTCTGAGAAATTTGTTTCTGAGTGGGATACCAAATGAAAGAGCTTTTGGAGGTGAATAAACTGCTGCACGAAACATGGCAGAAAACTTTCATGTATTTTTGTTATTCAAAAAATGTGTTTTAAGTGATTATTAAGTGTTGCAGAATTATATTTGGGTTAAGCTAAAAGTTATGTATATCAATGCCTATTAAATTAAATCGACGTGTGTGTGAGCTTTTTTCGAGATTCGTAATGTTTAGGCTTTTATGCGACTTTCTTTGAAGAGCTTTTTAACCTATATGTTAAATATTTAGCAGCCCTTATATATTACAGAGGTAATATTGGTGTCTCGAGTACATAAATGCTGTGTTTAAAAAAATCTGAATTTCATTAGTTTTAGACATGTTTCAGTTATGTTTCCATACCAAAATTTATTAATTTTAGCCCCACGTTTTAACTTTTAAACGTGAGATTGGGACGATAAAAAATACTTGTGCTTTATTTTTTTTGCTTTATCACATATCCAAATTGCATTAGGATCGAAAAGAACCTATCTGGAGATTCCCCTTGTAAGAAAAAAAGAAAAATATTGAGCGACCAAACATAACTTTACGAAAGCTTTGTATTTAAAAATAGAACTGTTTCATGTACAAAATTGTGTACGCAATATTTTTAAATTTTCTTAATATTATCGGAATTACGAAAATTTATTAATATTAATTAAATTTCCGTGGAATGCACAAAATAAGTTTAGCGAAATAAACTTTCGTTTTTCTAGACGTGACATATTTGAAGTGTACAAGAAGTTGTAGTTATAGACATAAAATTGTTGAATAAAATTAAAACTATAAGTAAAAATTTAGTAAAGAACATTTTTAACTAAAATTTTTGATGAGTGTAGTATTGAAAAAATATCGATAAATACTATAAAGTGTGAATTTGCTTTTCGTTGTAGGATAACACTGTGTGTAATTTTTTAAGTCATGGGAAAATAATGATTCTAGAGATGATTCTTAACACTGTTTAGGTAGCGCGCAAAAGTGAAAAATTTTTTAATTTCATTTTTTTTCCTTTTTTCTCCTGTTCAGGTGCATAGGTAGCAAACCCAATTCCCAGGAAGTTTATATGTTCTAGAAATTTGTTTATTGAGATCTTAGGTAAATTTTTGCAGTTGATTGTTTCCTTGAATTTTGAACGGTTTGCTACCTATGGACCTGAACACGGGAAAAAAGGTAAAAAAAATCGATTTTTTTTAAGTTTTTTGCGATTTGATCTGGAAGGTGAAGTTTTTTTGATTTTATATGTTCGCAATTTTTGTTCTCTATGACAAGAGCTACAACTTTGCCATAGAGAGTAAATCGAAATTCTGAACGGTTTGCAAGATATGAGCCTGAGAAAATGATCACTTTTTTGCGAAAATGATACCGAGGCCCCAAATCTTTGGCGGCCCATAAACAAAAAAGGAGATGACTTTGGGAAAAATTGGGAGACACGGGTCTTTTTTTTTTAGTCTTTTATCACGTAGTGGTGTCCGTATATGGTTATTTTTTTCGTGTTGCACTGTGTATGTGTGTGTGTTATAAATTGGGCTTAACAAGTATTGTTCCATGTTGCGTATGATTTATATTAATATCATATAAATATCACTCATACGTTATATGATCACTCACAATATTATAAGAATTAGCGAATTAAAGTGCATGGTTAGATTTTGCAAAGATTTCTTTTAAATATTTCAAAAACTATTTTGGTTTCTTTCTTGGTGCCTATACACTTTGCAATACGATTGTAAATATTATTGCCAGTATTATTGTTATTTTGCCCTACACAGTGCAATAAGATGTACAATACTTTTGCACAACATATG
Source organism: Delia radicum (assembly GCA_021234595.1). NCBI lineage: Eukaryota > Metazoa > Arthropoda > Insecta > Diptera > Anthomyiidae > Delia > Delia radicum. The sequence continues at coordinate 105,207,946 of CM037854.1, forward strand.
GCACCAAAATTTTGTTCTGTTGTGGAGTGTTACAAAAATTGTACAATGTACATTGGAAAATATTTTTCACAAACCTTGGTTGCGCAATAAGAATCAAAACCTTTTTGATTTTTCCCAATATATTGTACAACCTTCCAATATGACAGACACACTAGTAATATTTTGCACAATAACAAATTTTGCACAAGAATATTTTGTAGTGTATGGGTATGAGAGATGAAAGCCGTGGCAAAACTTCGGCGGTGGCAGCTCGAGACAAAAGCAGTCGGCGGTGGTGGCTTAATCAGCCGCAGCCGCCAAATTATGATCAGCGGCGTCTTGGAAAATGTATCGGCTGCCGCTAATAATCGGCTAAACGTTTAATTTCATAAGAATTTTGAATGTTACAGAAGGTATAAATAAAATCTAAATTTCTTCAAGAAGACAAAAGACCTGCAAAAAATCTGGCTGAATTTTTTTTGGGTTGCGTACACTGTTGCCAACTTTGTTTAAGAAGAGTATATAAATCTTTCCAAAAAAAAAACACTAAAAATTTTCTTTTTAGCTAGACAAGTGAAAAAAACTAGCTAAATTTTAGAAATTAAATCGCTAAAACTTGAAAAATATAGGAATTATTTGGGTTAAAATAGTTAGTACAGTAGTTCCCGCTTAAATGTGCTTCCATTAAAGGGAAGAAAGATTTTTTTTTTTAGCAAAAACTGCACACAGAGTGCCAACCGAATTGAAAATTGTATATTAATGGTAACAACTTATAAATTTAGTTAGTACAACGATATTTACATTCGATTTCTGAGTATTTTGGGTCTTGCAATTAATATTCAGTTGAATTAACCGAACTTTGTTGTTCGTAATAACCGAATTTGAGTCGTAGTAACCAAATATACTTTTCTCTCTATGTGTAAATAAAACTTTTTCTTAAAGAAAAAAATTTAATTAAATGGGTTTTTTAGGTATTCATGATATAAATGCGTTTCAGCGCATTTATTCGAGTTTTCGGATAAATAATACCCCGCTTTAATGCGAAGAAAACGCTTACTTTTTGATAGCGGATTTAAGCGGTTACTTCTGTATTTCCAAATAAAGCTAAGTAAAACAAAAGTTAACAGATATTTAGTCCCAAAATGCAAAATGAGCAATTTAAAATGAAGTGTTCTCCACTACAGTGGAGTTATTAGACGTGTCTCTGCAATCGATTTGACATTTGGCATATTAGCGTTTATTGCATTTGAAGACATTGCATTTGAAGACATTGCATTTGATAGTTATTCATTTTACAACAAGTTGAACTTGGTTTTATTGATTTAAATGTGTTTCATTTATTTTATTTAAATAACGTGTTAATTTTAGAAACAATCATAGCGATTCCAATTCTCACTTTCACAATTCAATCCAGATTTTGAACCCCGTTTTCTCCCAAATACTACTGTGTTAACATTTTTTATTGTCCAAACGTCCTTACAATCAACAAACATTAAAAAATCAGAAACAAAATTAAGGCAAATTACTAACTCATGGGGTATGATCAAATTCGAAAATTGAGATGAGTGATGAAAGTGAGATTCCGAATATCTGCAATGATATTTACTAGCACTTTTTTATACCAGCTAAACTAAACTTTCTGAACCCCAAAGTATATGTTTTTGGTATGAAATTTGAAATTCATATGATCGTAGTATTATTGATTTTTTTTCGAATAATTTTAATTTTTTAAGAACTGTTTATTCAAATACGATATCATAATTGGGCAACAAATATCAAATATCATCTAATGCCCGTAATTTCAAGCAATAGATACCTACCGGTGCTTAGATACCTACCCGATTTTGTTCGTGTACACGGTAGGTATCTAAGCACCAGTAGGTATATATTGCTTGAAATTACGGCCATAAGTGGCTGACGACCGGTGGCTTGCATCACTAATGGATACCTTGGAACTCGAATCAAAAGTCAAAACAGTTTCATCAAAAGCAGTGTGGGCCTTTGGTTACTACTGGTGTACAATGGGAAAAATTGGACTTTTTGATAGCAAATTAGAATACAGATCACAGTTTTAAATGAATTAAAAAAAATCTATTTTGAAAATTAGCTAACTAAATTTCTGATCGATTTTGATCACAACGATATTCAATGTTGCCAAGCGCTGTATTCATTTTTTAAAACTTCGATGCAGTTCATGTTGAATAGCTGCTCAAAGTTCGTTACTATTAAACGTTTAATTGAATTCGGTCCTATTAACCTACCATCCCGACACTGGGGTATAATAAACAATAGTGTGAATAGCGTGAACAAAAAATATGTAGGTGTCAGTTTGGAACATTAATTAAATTGTAGTAGCAATCAAAATAATTTGTAACTATTTAATTTAATTAGTTTCAATGAAGATTTTAATCATATCTACTATTAACTAAAATCGTGTTTCAATTAATATTTGTTAATTTAATTTAAAGTTTAATTGAATTCGGGTCTTTAAATTGTAGTATCAATTAAAATAATTTGTAATTTTTTTATTTTATGACTGGAAAATAGACTAAATTATAAATTGTGACTGAAGTCTTAAAAAACGTATTCATAAACAGAAATCGTCTTAATTTTTTTTGTCTAAATTAAGATTATAAATTGTGACTGAAGTCTTAAAAATGTATTCATAAACAGAAATCGTCTTAATTTTTTTTTGTCTAAATTAAGACCTGGTATGTATACTGCCATAAGGAATATGATTGTTGTTTAAAAATAAATCAATAAAAATATATAAATATATAACATCAATAAAAATATATAATCAATAAATATATAAAATTAATAAAAAGAGCATGTTTTGGGTGTATCCTAAATCGAAGGTTATATTATTACTATAAATTAACAAATGATGTATCCGGACTCTCAGATCTCAATGAAACTTGGGTATGTTGTAGAAGAAAAAAATAAGTAACAGCTTTATACTTTTTAGCTGCCAAATCCCATATTTAGGGGTAAACCGTAGATTTAGAAGTGACACCAATTTTCGTTTTCTGCGATTAACGGTATATTCAATAAAATCTTATTCGATCCACCAAAAATTACGTATCTTTTTGGATCTGATTAAATCTAATTAGACGTAAATTAAACTAATGCAATATTTTGGCATAAAAAATTACCCCAATTTTTCGTTTTTCAGCTTATTTCGAATTATTTCTGTGAAATTTGAGACAAGTGCGGTACCAAATGAAATAGCGTTTGGAGGCGAATAAACTGCTATACGAAACAAAGCCGATAACTTTCAAGTTTTTTTGTTATTCTACAAAATGTGTTTTAAGTGATATTAAAACTGGCGTTTTATTAAAGAATTATAGTTGGATTAAGCTAATAATTTTGTATATTAATGCCTATTAAATTTAATCGAGTTTTGTCAGAACTTTTTTTGAGATTCGTTATTGTTCGGCTTTTATACGACTTTCTCCGAAGAGCTTTTCAACCTAAATGTTAAGTATTTATCAACCTTAACACTTTAATTTCTCGATTACATTAATGCTGCGTTTAAAAAATTTTGAATTTCATAAGTATCAGCCATGTTTCCATAACAAAATTTATTGGGGACTTTTAACCTTTCAATGTGAGATTGGGCCGCTAAAAAAAGACTTCTCCTTTATATTTTTTTTTTGCTTTATCACATATCCAAATTTTTTTAGATTGGAGAGAACCTGTCTCCTTGTGAGAGAAAAAGAAATAAATTGAGAGGCCAAATATAAATTTACCAAAGCGTTGTATTATTTAACTGTTTCATCTACAAAATTGTGTTCGAAATATTTTTAAAGCTTATTAATATACAAATTTAAAGCTACAATCGGAATTACGAAAATTTATTAATATTCACAAAATTTCCGTGCAATGCACAAAGCTAATTTAGCGAAATAAACTTTAATTTTTCTATACATGTCATATTTTGAGTGTACAAGAAAGTTATCTTTATATACATAAAATTGTAAAAAAAATCAAAACTATAAGTACAAATTTAGTAAAGAATATTTTTTTACTAAAAAAGATAGACAAATATTATTAAGTGCAAATTTGCTGTTTGTTGTAGCAAAAGTGTAGTATAAATTTGGCTTAACAAGTATTGGTCCATGTTGCGTATAATTTATATTAATATCATATAAATATCACTCATACGTTATGTGATCACACACAATTATTATAAGAATTAACGAATTAAACTGCATAGTTAGATTTTTGCACAGATTTCTTTTAAATATTTCTAAATGTATTTTGGTGTCTTTCTTGGTGCCTATACACTTTGCAATACGATTGTAAATATTATTGCCAGTATTATTGTTATTTTGCCTTACACAGTGCAATAATATGTACAATACTTTTGCACAAAATATGACACCACAATTTTGTTATCTTGTGGAGAGATACAAGAATTGTGCAATGTAAATTGGAATATATTTTTCGCAATTCTTGGTTGCGCAATAAGAATCAAAACCTCTTTTTTTCCCAATCAAAATAATTTGTAACTATTTAATTAATTTACTTTCAATTGAGATTTTAATTATACCGACTATTAACTAAAATCGAGTTTCAATTAAAATATTAAAAATATAAAATTAATAAAAAAAGAGCACTTTTTGGGTATATTCTAAATCGAATGTTACATTATTATTATAAATGAACAAGGGATGTATTCGGACTCTCAGATCGCAACGAAAATTTGGTATGTTGTAGAGGACAATATATAAGTAACATCTTTAAACTTTTTAGTTGCCAGTCCCATATTTTGGGGTAAAACGTATGCTGAAAAGTGAAAGTAATTTTCATTTTTGGGATTCACGGTAGTTTCAAGATATGAAATATAAAAATTTGGTACCAAATGAGAGGTATTTTGAAGATCTATCCAGTAGAGCTAATAAAAAATGTAGAAAAGTTAAAAAACAAGAAACTTTTGCATAGACTTCATACCCATTTTAAGCGTCTAAGATATACTGTGGGTTCGGTGGCCCGCACCGGGATACCTCTAATGGAAGTGCAAATATTGTCTCTGCATGTAATATTTGCATTAGCGTTATAACTTTTTTTTTTTTGCAACCAATAATCGACAGCAATAAAACTATTAATCTGACTATCACGGTTCAATACTTAAAGAACAAAAAAAGTTTTTTTAATTTCAATAAAATTGTGTGGAACATAACAATAATTATGTGGAATATAATATTAAATAAGGCACCTGCATATTTAACATTTACGAACAAAAATATAAAATAATAGTAATATAGTTGACGTAAAAGTCATAATTCGATTGGCAACAAATTCGGTGGCTCCAACTGAGACAGTTTTCTGGGTGTATATTAAAATATGTATTTAAATTTAACCACAAGTGTATGGAAGTAATAAAAAAATAATCTGGAACCAGTATTTCCAAAAATATATTTTTGGGAATTATTTTTGTGAAACAACTGAAACGAATTTTTTTGTTCAGTAGTTTTTGTTAAATATTATCAAACTTTATTTTTGATTTTTAGCTATTGTACAATGGACCTCGATCTTCTATTTGGCGTATTTTATGCTTGATACCTCCAATCATGCTTCGGACGATATTCATGTCAATTTTTTCTACACTGCTTTTAAATTTTTCTTCATTTCTTCAGTGCATTTGGTTTCTCAACCATTTTCATACATTTTTTGGCACCAAAAGTCCTCAAGTGGACGTGCTTTTCGGACGTTTGGAGGATTTGAGTATTTCGGTACGAAAGATATGTTTGCTGCATTAAACTATGCTAACGTTTTTTTTTTTTTTTTTGCATAATAACAGCTTGCTAAATATGTCCAAAATAATATGTCGTCTTTAGAGTGTCTATTTCAAATAAATTTTTCCAGTTTTACTAAACATTTATTAAGGTAAACATCTGACTTTACTGCCATAGTTTTTGAATCCTGAATATAAAGTTTTGATATGTCTTTTGCGAAATGACAGCCCACACGAGTACTTTTGGTTCAAACTTCGCTTTGGCCAAATACCGTACATTGTTATGAATTTTTTTCCAAGTCATCAGAATAAAATAAGGAATTAATACTTCCGTTGCTCCAAGCAAAAGAAAAGTATTTTTGATACATTTGGATAAAGAAAAAAACTAAGATGCCATTGTATCAGACTATATCTAATTTGACCTAATTGGATCTAATTGTATCTGATTAGATGTAATATGTTGCAACTAAGTACATGATTATTGTTCATTTTTTCAAACCAAGTAGATGCTATTTAAATTTAATTAAAATTTAACAAAATCAAATGTTGGGAAAAAAACTAAAATTTGAAAAAGTCGCTGAAATTAAAATATTACTAAGTTTAAAAAAAATCACCAAAATTTAAAACGGAATAAAATCGTCAAAGACCAAGAACAAAACTAAAAATGCGAAATAAACAAACAACATTTCGCCAAAATTAAAAAATAAATAGCCAACATAAAAAAAAGTTCAAAATTGAAAAAATTGTCGATATCGAAAAAAATCACAAAAAGTTAAAAATCCATGAATTTTAAAGAAATCGCTATAAATTGAAAAACGATCGCCAAAATTGAGAAATCGCCCAGATTTAAAAAATCTACAAAATGGGAAAAGAGACAAAATTGAGAAAAGTTTTAAAAATTTAAAAATCCCAAATCCCAAAATCACCTACATAAATAGAAACCAAGTAGGTTTTCTGAGTGACATTCTTAAATTGTAACCATTTTTAAAATTCCAAATGCCTTTTCAAGAGTTTATAAGTTTCAATATTCCATTCTGTATTCTTCATTGCAAGCACTTAAAGAAACTATAAAACATAACTAGAGCAGATATGGTACAGGAAATGTATATAAAATAGGATGCAAAAAATGTTTTTTAACTTGTTAACAAAGCAGTTCATTGGCATTTGTAGCAAACAATTTTATTTTCCTACATTTGTGCCCCAACAAGTTAAGAATACACCATCGCAATGTTTAAGTGCTGTTTTTACACAACACTATTTTTTATGCTTATCAAAGTAATTTTAGTTTTGTTTTGGTCGGTTTTTCTGGTAAGCAATATTGTAACAAAAGCTAACAAAAAAATGAAAACTACTCGAATTTTTACTTTTGTGATTACAATTGTTCATAAAGGACAAGAATGGGGCATGAAGTTTCTCTATTTTTTGGAAAAAGTCCAATTTTAGATACATAAAATTACAAAAAAAACGAATACCGCTTTTATATTCAGTTTAAATGTCTGTATATATAAATGTATAACATGCAAAATTACACACATTTTCACATACCACTGATATGAAAATAATTTAAATTTAAATGATTTTTAATGATTTCTTCCAAAGACATGAGAAACTAAAAGTCTAAAGTATATAATTTACTATACTATGCACACTGACTAAATATTACATTTAGTGCTCCAATACTACTTTTTGTGCACATTTTTATTATGGCATTTTATTGTCATTGTAATTGTTTTGCGCCGTCACTTTATGATGCACTTAAGTATTACAACAATTGACATTTTCATCATAACTTTAATAGTTGTAACATAACACTTCATTTCACTGAAATCGTTTCTTTATTTAATGATTTTTTTTTTTTTAACAAATGTTTTTAACGATTGTGCATGCATCAGTAGGTAGTTCTTATTAGTTTGAAGCTTTTGTATGTATCCTTATAGCTTAAATCTCTTATGCAAGAAGTTGTTAACATATTAGGTTATAGGATAGAAGGAGGAGCATTCGCTACTTTTTTTTAAAACCGCTGTCTGTTACTGAACCAACAATTTTTTTGAAAATTTCTGTTTCTATCTAAAATTGTACATATCTTAACTTTAATTTGTATGTTTAAAATATAAAATATAGTTATTCCTTATAAAGGCGAGGGCGGATCAATAAGTCCGTGACTTTTCGAACTTCCCTTGTAGTTATCCAGTACCAGCATTTAGACTACTGTCAAATTTTGAGCAAGTTCCGTCATTTACTTTGCGTTTAACAGCTATTCAAAACATACAAGCTCGTGGATTTTTTTTTTTTAATGGAAAAAAAGTGAATTTAGAGTGCTCATTAGACATTATTTTTTGCGAAAAAAAAACGTCAATCCAACGAAGGAAAAGCTTGATAAATACTATGGGGACTCTGCACCATCGATTTCAATGGTAAAAAAGTAGTTTACTGACTCGTTGTGGTCGCACAAGTACAAATGACGCTGAACGTTCTGGACGGTAAATTGAAGTTACCATATCGTGTCGAAAAAATCCACGATATGGTGTTGGCAGATCGAAGAGTAAAAGTGCGTGAGATTGTTGATGTCATAGGCATTTCATATGGCAGTGTGGTTTCGATTTTAAATGATCAGTTGGGTTTAAGAAATCTGTCTGCAAGATGGGTGCCGCGTTTGCTCTCAATTGACCATAAACGTAATCGTGTGACAACGTAAAAGGATTGTTTGGAGTTGTTTAACCCCGATTCGAATGAGCTTTTGCTGCGTTTTGTAACTGTGGATGAAAAATGGATTATGCAAACTTATTGGACCGATTTAACGAGGATTTCATAAAAAACGACACAAGAAAAAAGTTCTTTTTCATCAAGATAATGTACGGGTGCACACTAGGGTGATAACTTTTTTTGGACAACATTCTCCCCAGGGGTTTTCTAATGGCAAATATTGTATTAATGATAAAAAAACTATTTAAGTTCAATTTGGTAAAAAAAACCTTACGCACCGATAGCGATTTCTAAAATGCCTTTAATATATTTTTTTAAAATTTTTTTTAATAACAATTTTTTTAAAATATGGTTTATACACATGTAAGTATGTAAACAAATAATAACAATAAATGATTAAAAGTAGGTATTGTAAGATATAAACTTTACGTTCAAAGTACGCGATGTTTTACAAAGCGGATAAATATCTTGTACTATTTTTATTCCACGTTCAACACTTATTTTGCTTTTCTTATAATTATTTTTACCAAACCGATTTTATTTTGTGTTTTAAATTACAACCAATATATGAAAATGACAAGAATTGTCATGAATTTTTATTAAAAAAAAAAAAAAAAAATAGCGGAAATTAAAAGCAAATTTGGAAGAAAACTATTCCATTGACTCGAAAACGGACTTTACTATTGAAATCAGCATGCCTTAATTATATAGATGTGATGGTCACACGTTAAGGCATCAAAAAAAGTTTTTTTTTTAATTTTGTTTGATTCAAAACTTTAACGCGTTTGGTGCGTAACCTTTTTTTACGATAGCGAAAAACTAAAAACGCAGTTCTTAATATTTGTCTATGCCCTACACGATTTTGTCTGGGGAGATTTGATATTTTCAAAAATTGCAAAAAGTTATTACCCTAGTGCACACCTGTGCATTCTCAATGGCAAAATTTCATGAATTGGGCTACGAATTGGTACCTTTTCGCCATATTCTCCGGATTTAGCCCCCAGTGACTATTTCCTATTTCCAAATGGCTCGGTGGAAAGAGATTTAGCTCCAATGATGAAATTATTGATCAAACAAATGCCTATTTTATGGACCTCGAAAAATCCTATTTTTTGGAAGGGATACAAAAATTGGAGAAACGTTGGACTAAGTGTATTGAGCTAAAAGGAGATTATGTTGAAAAATAATTTTTTTTTTGCAAAAAAAACTGTGTTTTATTCAAAAAGTCACGGACTTATTGATCTGCCCACGTACTTTATTTTAATAATTTTGTGATGACAAAATTAGGAAAAGTTAAACATTTTTATATGAGATAAAATCTGTTATTATGAAATAAATTCTAAACTGACCTTATATAGTTTTTATTGAAGGCATTACTGATAAAATTTACCTTACTGGAAATAAGAAAAAAAAATGCAGACAAAGCAAATATTATTCCAAAGTTTTTTAGCATTTTATTATAGAAAAGGTGACAACTTTAATCTAAAAATTTCACAAAAGTTAAGTTAAAAGATTTTTTTTTAACAGAAAAAATACCGGGATCCTAAGTTTTTCGTTATATAAATAATAAATAGTGAGATCGAAAAATTCCCTACTCATAGTATTACTTATAACTAGGGTAGCCAAAATAGTGTTTAAAGCGTTAAAAGAAAGCTCGAAAACAGGGAAAAAAGTCATTTAAAAATAAAAATAAGTCGTTAAATTTAAAACTATGCAGTTAAATTACACAACTTTTCGTTACAACCGTCGAAACTTTGTCAGTCAAACAAAGGTGCAAAAGAGAAATTCTTTTCCCAAGTTTCAAAGATCAAATTAGTTTATAAAAAAATAATTTTTCATATACCAACAACACGTTTCATTAAAGTTTCATTAAAGTTTCAATTACATTTTTAAATAAAAAAAAAAAAAAAAATACTTTGAAATACCGATAAATAAAAGCTGAGTTTTAAAAGAAAAAAGCCAAAACAACCAAATTAAAAAACTAATATGATGCAACTAAGACGTGTATAAATTTTTGATATAGCCTTTCATCTAAGTGAAATACAATTTTATCCGAAAAATGATGAATAGTGTTGTATCACATATAATACACCTAGTATGTAACCCTATACAAAACGGGCCAAAAAATTATTTCATCTTATAGAATTATTTCATATTAAATTTTGTATATTAAGATATGATCTGATCAAATTAGACGCCAGTAGAACCATGTATAATTTAATATATTTATAATAAATTTAATAATAATCATGCTAAAATATAATACTAAAAAATAATATCCAGGTGTATGGTCCTGTTTACCAAAAAATATATACGGGAGCTAAAATATTTAGATGAATGCAATAGAAAATAATTGTAATGATGTCGAAAAACATTGACAAATTGTAACTAAAACCGCCATTGAATTTTTCAAACTTTACCTCTGGCCGCTGAGAAATATCACAAATGAGTTTACAGGCCAAGTTTCAACTACTTTTATACAATTTCTATTAAAAGATAATGTCGTCACGTGACCAAGCCCTTGGCAACAATTTCAATTATATTCAAATGCTATAAAGTTGTTGGGTCTGTGGCGTGTAAGCCCATTTAGAACTATTCTCTAATGTCAAATGCATATCTTACAGATTCATTTTGAGAAATTTAATGACGTTTGCTGTTATTTGGTTATAAAGTGTCTTGTGGTTTGTGGTTTGTCAACCTCGTAGCCATTAATCTTTAAGTTTACATTTACAATATAAGGAATTTATATTAAGCACCAAATCAACTTAAAGGTGTATTTGATAGATTTCGAAGTAAGTACAATATTTTTTCATCAAGATGATAACCTCAAATTTAAAAGATTTTCTTCTTTATATTTTTAAATAATTTTTGAACAAGTTCCATCAAAAAAGGTCCAAAACCTATGTTTTAAAATAATTATTTAGCAGCGCTGGATCAAAATTTTTTATTCACGTTTGTGGTGAAGACGTAAAGTTATTTTAGGATTTTTAAATCAACTGGAAAATAATATTTACTTAAACAACTGAATATTACACTTCACGACTTTAAAACATAATTTAATATGAAAATAGTTGTCGTTACTGCCAGAATTCGATTGCCAACTACTTCGGTGGTCACAACTCAAACTGTTGTTTGTGTGTAATACTTCAAAAGTAAAATATTCAATTAGTGAGATTTTAATTGATCAATTTACTTAGCTTTACTTTTTTAAGTTGTTAAAGTTAACTATTGTGGTTCATTATACCTTTGAATAAATTTGGTAGTTTTTGATAACCAATGTGTGGCGTACAATTTCACACAGCAATCAAAAAGTAACCGGAAATAGACATAACGGAAGCCACACACATTTTTATATAAATATTTTTGTAACACTCACACAGATAAAAAAAATCAGGATAAAGTATCAGTTATAGTGTTGCACATGACTGTTGACTTGATTAATGGCAAACAAATGAAAATTTATTGACTTTTGTCAACAACGACATACACATATTTGAAGAGACTGTATAAAAACGTCCACTTTATATGAATACGTCCAATATACCAAACTCACATGAGTTGGTTTATAAAAATGAAACAAATCCAAATAAACAAGCAAATCAACCAAACGAAAATGTGTGGTAGTAATGCAAAGGGTTGTGGTAAAATTTTGAAAACACTATTTACCAATTATGTATCTGTTTGTTTTAATAACAGCACTGAATGTTTATATTAAAGAATTGTTATTTCTTAATTAAAAAAAAAAATCGAAATATAAATTTAATCAAAAAGAATTATTAAACAATAAATTGAAGAAAATTAAACTTTTTTTGTTTTAAGTAAACTCAGTTTAAATTTAACGTTAAATTTTCTATCATAATTAAACCGAAATATTTATTTATTATATTTATTAGATTACCATTAATAAATATATATATATATTAGGGTGAATTTCAAAAATTAGATTTTGGGATATCATCATTTTTTGGATTCTTTTTGACTAAAAAAAAAACGGCACAATTTTTTTTTGAAAAATTTTAACTCCTTCCTTCAAGACTGCCAAAAACCACGATTTTCAGGCCTAGTTTTTATAGAGCAAAGACTATTGAATATAATGCAAATATTACTTCACCAATCGATTCCTAACACAAAATTAATAGTGTGAGCATTTGCTTTAACACTTCCAGGACGCACCAAATAGCCATAAGAGTGGGCCGAAAATTCATTTTTTTCAAAAAGATTTAACAACTGTTTTTTTTTTACACCGACAATTAAAACGTATCTCAAAATGAGGAAAATTGTGGAAAAACTATGTAGTTAATGCTAATGGTTAAAAAGTTACTGCCAATCGTTAAAAAGTTCTAATAATAAAAAATTAAATTTTTATTAATATTTTCATTTACAAAATTATCTTGAACTTTATTTTTCAAAAATGTCGAGCATTTTAAATTTAGCAGAAAAAAAAAAATCAAGACGAATTTCAGGTAAATATACGCTTTTCTGTTTAATAACGCGGTAATTAAACTATTGTATAAAAATCCTTTAGATGTTCGAACGTGTACTAATTTGGTCGTCTTACGTCTTTTTATGACCATCCACTGTGTTAATAAAAAAAAAATGTGTGTACTTCAGCTCCAAAAAATGATTTGGAGTTTTTGTTGGAACTTAAAGAATTTTCAAATATCAACGGGAAGTATTTTTCTCCAATTTCAAGTAACGTGATAGCCACACAGTTAAGGCGTATGGAATATTTGAACGAAGACAACGTTGCATTTGCCATTTTTAATGAGCGAATTCCGTTTGAAGAAAAGAAAGAATTGCGCATTAAACTATTAAGAGGCGTAAGCAAAAATCAAGGCGAAGAATTTAAATTTTGGTACAAATGACTTAATAGAAAACTGGGATGATGTCACTCCTTCTACAATGGATGAAAATACCACAGCTTTTCTTAATATAATGCGTTCCACTGATGAACTTCTTTATGGTCAGGATTTCATTGATATCGAAGAACAGAATGAAACTTTAAACAATGATAAAGAAGAAAATGCAATATTAACAAATAAAAATTTCGTTTTTTCAATATCACACTTAGATTTTGTTACAACACAAAGTCTGAAAACTTTAGTTAATTTTGGAATTAATATTTCTTTCATGCGATATATTGCATTTGAGTGGCTAAGACACGAAAGTTTTGTAAATGGAATCAAAATGGCGAAAAATATAAAATCAACTAGCATTTACACTGAACAATTGGTTGGACGAATATCACGATTGAACGATTCATATTTATTGAAAAATAAAAACGAATTGAATAGTTTGGCTATTCCCACGGTAGATAATAGTGAAAATTAAATAATTTTAATTTTTTACAAAGAAATTTTGTAAACTTTATTTAAAAAAAAAAATAATATTTATTTTGCCCTTAATAAAATGTTCAACCTTTATAACTTTTTAACCGTTAGTGATAACTACCTACTATTTCCACATTTTTTCTAAGTTTGAAATACGATTGAATTGTCGATGTAAAAAAAATCAGTTTTTTTAAAAAAATTGGTTTTTGGCCCACTCTTGTGGCTATTTGGTGCGTCCTGGAAGTGTTAGAAAAATTGCTCACATTATTAGTTTTTTGTGTAGAATCGATTGGTGAAGTAATATTTGCATTATATTCAATAGTCTTTGCTCTATAGAAACTAGGCCCCAAAATCGCGGTTTTTGGCAGCCTTGAAGGAGTGGAAGGAGCTACATTTTTTTTTAAAAAATCTGTGCCATAATTTTTCTTAAGTCAAAAGGATTTTAAAAAATGATGATATCCCAAAAACAAACGAAAAAGGCATTTGAAAAAGCACCCTAATATATATATATATATGTATATATATATATATGTCAAATATGTTACTCAACTTTGATGCTTATTTTGTGTGTCATCAGTATTACTTCGCCATATTTAATGCCGATTTTATTGCTACTTGCCGAATATTTGTCCCTGGGGTGTATTTATTATAACCTTAAATTAAGCCTTAAATAAATTTTATTTATTTTATCATGGCCTGCCTTACTAACCTGGTTTTTATTCGAAAATTTTCATTTTATTCTTTTGTTTGTTTCGTAAACAATCGCGTAAATTATTTGTAACAATAATTTTAATAATTTACGACTATTTTAGTTTACAAGCTCTGGTACACATGAATAAATTTTGTATATTTTTCTAAATTATTGCAAAATTTTGATGATTTACGTTTCTTTTGGGAATATGGTAGATTAAGTTTGTATTTTTGCACATGTATTAAGTGGGCGAGATTAAAGCCTTAATACACAATTATGCATTTTAAAATTTGTGCTTTTTTATATAAAATACCATCATTGCATCAGATGGTTACTGGTTGTATTAAAGTTAACTAAACATTAAGATGTTGCTATTTGTCCACTTTATCAATATCGCATTAAGAATGGTCAACATATAAACAGTACTATATCGAGTTTAATATTTTTTTTTATAAAACTGGGTGAAACCCATTTCCATATGACAATTTAGTTTTTTCGGCACATCGTGACGTATACTTAATTTGAAAAGTTAACATATTTTAAGCCTGCAGACTGTTACACTGATTTAAAAAAAGAGGTGTTTTTAATTGTCTTTGAGTAGTTTAAAGAATTTTTCGAATGTTTGTGTGAGTGTCAGCAACAATTGCATACAAAGTTTTCTGCTTCTATCTCGTCGGCTAGTGGTAAAGGATCGGTGCTACTTATTCTCTACTTAAAACATAACGATTACAGCACTGATATTTTGTTTTGTGTATGCAATAAGTTTTAGGATAAAGAGAGATAAAATTATAAAAAAAAAAAACTGAAGAGGAAAAAGGAAACGGAAATAAGTTTTTATGGCGCCGGCACATATCATGTTTACCAAGTCGTGTGTAGTCTTGTGTATGGTAATACGTACGGAATTCCTCATTCCAATCATGATCGCACTAAAAAGTGCTAATATATCAAACTCTTTACAAGCTCATATTAAAATTCAAGATATTATTGAAATAGAAACCCATAAACAAAAGTTTATGTAAATTAAATTACACAGCTTAAAGCCAATCGAACAATGAATTGGAAATTAAAAATAAAATAATATAAAATGAACTATTCATAATAAAAATATATGAAAATTTAAAACAAAAAACTTAGGACGCTATACGAAGCGTGCAAAAGTAAGTAAAAACAAATGCTGAAAAAGAAATTTAAATGGTGATATTCAACTCGGCTATCATAAATATGTTAAATTTATATATATAAAATGTTAAGTTTTCTTCGATCTTCTTTTATTTATTCTTTTTAGTTTAAACGAGCTTAAGATCATTTATTTATTAATTATTTATTTCCAATATTTCGTCTGCACATTGGGTGACTTCTTCAGGGATAAAATATTACAATTTGAAAAAACTAGTTTTTTCAAATTGTAATATTGTAATAAATAATTAATAAATAAATGATTTTAAGCTCGTTTAAACTAAAAAGAATATATATATATATATATTTAAAACGACATAAATAAAAAGGGAAAAACTGCACTAAATGGACTTTCCTAAAAAAAATAATAGTTGCCATTGCTGGGATTACCCAGTGATAAAGAGGTTTCTTACCCAGCGTTATTTTTATTTTATTTATTTATTTTATTTTATTCGGATATCACATACAACAAGATAAAATCTTTTTAATTACAGTATGTGATCTTTTAGCGATACAATCAATTTGTGATAGTAGTTACAATACTTTTTAGAAAAAAAATTACAAAATAATTTAAATTATATATGTAAGTAAAAAGAATAAAAGTAAAATCTAATATATAATTAGCAAGTATAAATAAATAATCAAAAATTGAATAGAAATTAAGAAAGTTGAAAATTTGAGATCAAATTTGAGACCAAATCATTTTAAACAATTAAACAAATAAATTTTTTTAATTGTAAAGCGTTGTCTGTTATTTGTAGATTATTGGGTAATGAGTTCCACAGACATATGGTATTTATAAAAAATTGCCAACTAGAGATTAAAGTTCGATATCGAAATTGTATAAGATTATTTCCTCTATTAGATCGTGCAAATTGAAGGTGTTCAAATAAATAAGTTGGTTCTTTGGTATATATTACTTTGTGAAGTAGAAGTAATGATCTTATCCTAAGTAAGTTCACGAGGTCAACTCCGTACAAAGACTTAGAATAATCAGAAGTTCCATAATATCTTTTAATACGGTATACATAACGTAAGATTGCATTATACGCTACTAATAATCTCCCCTTACTTTCTGAATCACAATAAGCAAAAATTTCACAACCATATAGTAACTTCGGCATAAGGAAAGTTTTTAGCGAGGAGCACACGAATGTTTAAAGGTGTAAGATGTTGTGTAGGGTACAATGTTCTGAGCATACCAAATATTTTACCAGATGCATAATTAATATGATTGTTCCAAGTGAGCGATTTATTAAAAATGATACCAAGATTCTTGGCTGAGTCCACAACTGCAATATTCTGATTACCTAATGATACTGTAATATCTATATTAATAGTGTGATTTCTTTGAGTTATAACTAAACATTTTGAGTTTTTTGGATTTAAGTAAAGTCCATTTGACGAAGCCCATACGAATGTTTTATTGAGATCCTTATTAAGCTTTTCTGTACATTCACGAATTAATCCTTCTGGCAGCTAATATAAATTTGGACATCATCTGCATATATATGGATGTTACTGTGTGAAAGTTGACTTGGTAAATCATTAATGTATAATGTAAACAACAGTGGGCCAAGAATAGAACCTTGCGGCACTCCTTTAGACACATGCAGGGCAGTGGAAATTGAGTTACCCAAAGATACAGATTGAAAACGATTAGTAAGATATGAAGCTAGCAGCGAAGCGGCAGTTGAAGTGAAATTGAATTTATTAGAGAGTTTATTGCAAAGAATTTCATGATTAACAGAATCGAATGCTTTAGAGTGATCTAAAAGCACCAGAAGCGTAACGCCACCATTATCAATATTGTGTCTGATATCTTCAGATACATTAACGAGCGCTGTGACGCAGCTATGCTTAGGCCGAAAGCCAGAGTGATGTTTAACTATGAGATGGTGATTAGTGAAATATTTACTCATTTGCTTATATACCAGACGTTCAAATACTTTGGATAGGTATGGTAGTATTGAGATAGGGCGAAATTCATTTCCAGTTTTCTGAACAGGAATGATCTTCGCATATTTCCAACAATCTGGAAACTGACTAGTGGTAATAATGGTATTAAAAATTTGGGTTATGTAAACTAATAACCTAGGTAGAAGAAGTTTTAAGAATTTTGGGTGTATCTGGTCAAACCCGACTGCATTGGACTTCACGGATAAACAACTTGCTAATACATCAATATGCAATACAGAAGAAAATTCAAATTGATTCAATGATTTTTATTATTTTTTTTTATTTTTTTTTTTTTTAGTTTTTTTCATTTATTTATTTCAAAAAATAGTTCATTACTAACCTGCATCTAGCAACAGCTAAGTTGCTATTATTCCTGCTGTTGAAATATTGCCTCAAGTGGTTTATTCTCCAGTCCGCCCAAAGCACGCCTTCGCAGAGGAAAGTTTTACCGCGAAAGTTTTTCGGCAGATTGGTTTTCTCCTAAGCCATCGGCCGGGCTTAGGGGCTTCGCTGAGTAAAGTTTTCCATTTTGCGATTTTAACAAAAAAATGTGTTTTGTTGTAATTTCGATGTATTTGTAAGTTTTTTCTTAAATAGCGCTGCGGGCAGAATTTTTTAACCGGGTGTAGAGGGCACTACGTATCATATATACTAAAAAATATGATTTTTGAAATCCTGGTAAATTTCTTTCATTAGAGTACCCACATTCGTATATTACCGGTTAACTGAAAACAGAAAAAAAATTCTAACTCTGGAGGGACCAACATAAAGTGCAGTTTAGCAAAAAAAAAAAAAAATATTAAAAATACAAAAAGTAAACAAAAATGTAAAGACTTTACCGGCGATCGAACCCACGACCAATATTGGCAGCTTTGTGAAACAAAAATCGTTCAATTTCCTAAAAAACATCGTTAAAATATTCATCAATATTTGTTCAACTTCAAAAATCATGAAATTTTACACTTTACAGCAGCGCCACCGTTAATTACTTCTACATAATTCTGTGGACAACATTTCAGTATCACAATTTTTTAAATCTTAAATTATTTTACAAATTTTCGAAATTCATTCGGTTTTGATATTCTAAAGATAAATTATTTATACACAAAAATTGTTTATTACTACACAGAATACATAATTCATACTTGGAATAAATTCTTTCATGATATATACACAAAAGTAATTAGAAGCAGAGAAGAGGTAAAAGAGAAAAAAACTAATAAGTATCCGGCGCAGACAAAATATGTTTTGTCAAGGGTTTTTATAAAATCTTGATATAAATGGGGTTTAATGACCTATGTCATTCCTTTAAGTTAGAAAAAATTACACAACATCCTCTTTGAAATGATAAACAAATTTATTAAAGGAAGCAATTCCTTAGAAAATAATGAGTTTTTAATCCTAATATATTCCGATATATAAAACTACCGGTAAAGAAGTATCGGCCTTTTAAAGTCAAAAAGACATATAAGAAAATATTCAGAAATTGCACAATTTTTCGTCCAACATGTACCGTTTAATACAAATTTACTAATCGAACGAAGAACTATCTGTTATTATAAAATTTTCAGTATGCAGAAAATCAATCCGCTCTTATTGTTAATATCAACAAGAATAAGCTATTTCCTGTCAACCAGCAAAAGTTGCCAAATAACCATTTAAAAAAAATGTTCATAAACACCAACATTTTTAAATGTTTTTTTAAAAATAGTGCGAAAGCAATAATCAAAATTTGCTTGAATTTTTTTTTGAAAATTTGTTAATAAAGGGTGTTTTTTATAGAGGTATATAACTTTGAAATGGAATAAAACTAAGATGAATTTTTTAAATTGACATGAAATTTACTTTATTCGAAAGATAAACTTCTGGCATTATAATTTCAATCTGACTTCTGTCATATGACCTGGAGGTCCAATTTTCGATGACTTTTTCCAACATATGTGGCCGTATATTGGCAATAACGCGGCGAATGTTGTCCTCCAAGTGGTCAATCGTTTCGGGCTTATCGGCGTAGACTAGCGTTAAATCGCACGTTCTTGGATACCAATTCACGGTTCCGAAAAGTGAAACTATGCGGTTACCAAACGTTTCCTTCAGTCGTGGCACGAGCTGTGTGACATATTTGCTCCGTCTTGTTGAAACCACAGCTCCTGCACATCATGATTGTTTAATCGATGAACGAAAAAGTCAGTAATCATAGCTCTATAGCGGTCACCAATGACTGTAACGTTCTGACCAGCATCGTTTTTAAAGAAGTACGGACCAATGATTCCACCAGCCCATAAAGCACACCAAGCAGTCAGTTTTTCTTGATGTAATGGTGTCTCAACAGACACTTGAGAAATATTATCACTCCAAATACGGTAGTTTTGTTTATTGGCGCATCCATTTAACCAAAAGTGATCTTCATCGCTAAGCAAAATTCATGCGCGATATGTATTTCGAACAGAACCTTGATTTTCAAAATAAATTTGCACAATTTTTAAACGTTGGACAGTCGTCAGTCTATTCTTGTTGAAATGCCAAACCAAACTAAATATAAATCACTTGACAGCTGACAAAATGGCCGCTATTTAAAAAAGTGTTGCCAACTTAAAGTTCTAAACCTGTATAACCCTTTATATAAGAATTAGATTATTTTTTAAAAAT
Organism: Delia radicum; assembly: GCA_021234595.1. Classification (NCBI taxonomy): domain Eukaryota; kingdom Metazoa; phylum Arthropoda; class Insecta; order Diptera; family Anthomyiidae; genus Delia; species Delia radicum. The sequence goes on from CM037854.1 coordinate 105,228,173, forward strand.
AATAACCCTTTACGTCTAATTAACGTCTAATTTTAAATTTCAACAGCTAGAGTGCTCGATTAGGTTTTAAAAATTACTAAAAATGTTTACTGGGAATCAGCCAATCCTCATACCAGGTTTGTCAGGTTTGTCAAAAAATTCGAACGGAATTTGTGCTTGGTATTAAATGGTGTAAAGCAGCGGAAGTTTTAAGCTGAATCCGCGCCTGAGAAATATCATTGAATATAAATGAAATACACATTAATATGGTCAAATTTAAACTGAAGTTCGGCTCCAACGATATTGATTGTCTTAACAAAATTTGATTAAAACAACTTAATTTAAATTGCAATACTCAAAATATTTAGTAATCCCACTTGAATAAGTTTGTCTAGTTAGACCGAATTTGTTGGTTAATCAAAATATTTAATTATTTTTCTGCGTGTGTGGCATGAAAACCAAAAAAAAAAACAAAAAAATATTCACAAGAACAACGCAAAATTTTGATTAACGAAAACAACAGTTAAGCTCAATTTAACGGCTGATATAAGACTTTGAAAATTATATGTTGAAAGATTATACTTTATATAATATGTTAACATGATGTCACAAAAATGGAAAAGATAAAAAGTTTGTTACACCACGACATGAAATTCTTTTAAACATATTTGTTCACACTTTAAGGAAAAGATTTAAGATATTTAAAACATTTTAAATAAAATGAAAAATGTATATTTTAATAAAACGTTTTTAACTCGCACTCTAACATGACTGTGCTGATGTCAAAAAAATGGCATATATTTTGCTTTTCTGTGAAAAATATAAAAACAAAGAAATATAATTCAATACAACAAAATACATGTTACCAGTTTAGTGATGTTAATGACCATTTAATACACAAAAGCACAATATTTTCACGTTCGTTGTAATGGAAACGGAAGTAGCAAAACAACACAAAATCTCGTTGTATATTTACACAAAAAAAAATATTATTTTTGGAAATTGAATTTTTTGTTGCTTCTTCTACAACTATGAGAAGTGAATAGTTATTTTTAGTACAACAGAGCCAAAAAAAAAAACTGTTTAAGGACAAATAATGAAACAAAACGAGATGCGAATATTAAAGTTAGCTGTTCTTTTGTTTTATGTTTTATGTTTTTGTTTTATGTTTTTCTTTTTTGTTCATAGTTACACTTGTATGTAAACTTGCTGTTAAATAAATAATTTGTTTAAGTTTTTGGTTTTCGTTGTCGAGATTTTTGAAGTCCAACAAATACTTTTAAAATTCTTTGTTTGTTTTTTGGTATGTGTAAGTTTTCTTATTTGTATTTCTTCAAAAAAAAAAAAAAAAAAAAATGAAAATTTTAATTAATTACAATGCAAATTGTTATAAAACAAACAGTTTTTGTTGTTATTTATATAATACGAACTTAAAAGCCCGATACTTCGTTGCAGGTAGTTTTATATATCGGAATATATTTGGATGGAAAATTAACAATTTTTTCAGGAATTTGTTTCAATAAATTGGTTTACTATTTTGTGTGTTTTTGTGATTTTAAGTTTCAGATTTCTACCTTAATGGAATTCCATAGGAATTGCTATCTTTCTTTTAAATCCCATTTATACAAAGATTTTATAAAAACCTAACAGATATATTCAACAAATTAACCCATACCTAAAAAAAAAACTATTTAAAATTTTCAACATTTTGCCTAAATCGTTAAGTCGTTAAGGGGAAGACTTCCTCTTTTTGGCCCTCCCTTGTAAACATTTTTTAATACCCAGTTTCAGCGGATGAATGCAACAAATGATTAGTTTCTAGATTCCACGGTTTATGCTGTGTGCATTGATAAACCCAATTTTAAGATCATTACTTAAGCGGCTTTAGGAGCAGATATTTCCCCAAATAAACCGCATTTTACGCCATTATTTTCAAAAGTTCCTAAATATAACTTATCACTGAATTAGCCCATACAACAGTGAACAACTATTTTAAATTTACATTTCTCACTAAAAGGGCATATGCATGCCGTCAGTGGTGATACTTTTCACCCCTCCCAGCAGCATTTTCCAAAAATCTCGTCTAAGACAATGGAAGAACAAACTTATAAAATATTTTTTTCGCCTTTGTACCAACATTTTTATTACATACCTTTTGAAAATTCTCAAAAGAACTTTAACAGTATTTTAAATTTAAAACTTATAGCCATTAAAAATCCACACACCAAATTTGAAGTACGTCGCTTAAGCAGTTTTTCCAGGCCGCCAAGGGAAAGACTATACCCTATTTTGTCCCTCCCCGAAAGGAATTTACAAAAGTCTGTTCTAAGGAGAAGGTCTACGTGGAATCAGAAACCCACACACGATAGTTCAAGATCCTCCCTTAAGCGGTTAAAGAGGGAATATATATTAATAGACTTTAACATCTATTTTTACCAAAATCCTAGACATTACATTTTAAATTCCAAGTTTCTGGCCAAAGGTGGTTTGGCAAGGCCACCAAGTGGGATATTTTTTAACCTTTCAGCCCAACTTCTCGTGATAAGAAAACCACATACTAAATTCTAAGTTTCTCGCTTTATTGGTTTGGCCTGGCCACCAAGGGGAGAATTTTCCCTACCCCTAATTTTACCACGTTCCTGCCCAGAAATACAAATACCATCATATAAGTGGAGCTAGTTCATATTCGAAGAAAAGCGATTTGGGCAGGCCAGCAAGGGGGAGACTTTTATCCTTTTTGCCACTCACGATGGAATTTTAAAATGCGCCCTATACTAAATCGTACTTCTGTTAAGAAAATCAAATACCAAAATTTCAAGTTCCTAGCATCAACGGTTTGGCCAGACCGCCAAGGGGGATATTTTCCCCCTCCCCGTGCGAATTGCAAGAAATCCCGTCAATACAGATGTATTCTCGAGATGTGGCCAGGCTACCAAGGGAAACAGTTTTACCTTTATAGCCCCTCCCCGTAGAAATTTCCAGAAATCCGCTCTATACAGATATCTACTCCTGTGTAGGAACTCACGTACCAAATTTCAAGTTCCTATCTTAGGACGGTTTGGCCAGTCCGCCAAGGGAGAGATTTTTGCCATTTTTTGCCCCTTCTCGTGGAAATTTCGAAAAATCTCATCAATACAGATATCTACTAGAGATAAGGTACCCAATTTCCCGATCCTAAGTCTTAGCGGAAGTTTACGCTGGAGAATGGACCTACATGCCAAATTGCAAGTTCCTAGCTCCGGCGGTGCGATGTTGAGTGTGCCAGGCAGTCAGTAACATTATTCTTTTATATAAATAGATTAACGACTATTCATACTTGCGCTATGGTAATCAAGGATTTTTTTTGCCACAGTGGTGTGCCTAAGTATACCGAACCAAAAATCTGAGAATCTCGTAAGTTCAAAAATTTTTGTTGACGAACAGTAGGGTGTCCCTCTCAATAGATTTGTCATTAAATGATCCATTTCTTTCACAAATGGATAATTTTTGGCCAAAATTCGACAAGGCTTAAAGTTTTCCAAACAAAAATATGGTTTTCTTCCATTCGGAATTATTTTCAATAGTGGGGTATAATGAGAAATCTTTTTTTAAGGGATAACCTACTGTTCGTCTACAAAAAATTCTGAATGACGAGACTCTCAGATATTTGGTTTGGTGTACTTAAGGAAATCACTGTGGCAAAAAAATTAATTGAAATTCGGCATGGGTTACCGTTTCCAAAAAAAAAATTAAAATGATTTCTTCAATTTGGAATAAAACTGGTGGGTGTAATTATCGGAAATTGGCAAATAGTTTTTTAATGGATATCCTAATGAACTGTTTTAGTATTTGAGTTATATACCACAAAAAGTGGAATTATTTAAATTGTGAATTCGTTTGAACAAAAAAATTTTAAATTAAGTCGATTCCAACAGCTCTCTTCTAAAAACACTGAACTGGGTTTTTGTAGAAAATGTTAAAATTTTTTAACAGTGGACTTTTAATTAAATAGTTTTGCAAGTTCTTAAGTAGTTTTAATTAAATTTTAAAGTTAATTAGTGTTTGCATTATTAACACAAACTTTTAATGATTCACCCAGAAAACAGACTCGGTAGTAGCAACAGTTGCCAATCGAATGATTTGTTTGTTGCGCCCGGTAGTGAAAACAATCATTCGAATGACACAACAGAAATTTTGGTGCTACCGAGTCTGTTTTCTTAGTGTTTACATTGAAAATTAACCATTAAAAGGAGCCTTATTAGCAGTTTTTTCCAGACCCAGTTCACATATAAAATTTAACAGCAACTGAGTAAATTGGTTACTCTTTATATAAATGCTCGTTAATTAAATAGCCGTTACTAAAGAAAACTTTTTTTTGGAAGAGAACTATGAAATTTATGCAAACAATTTTTTGTTTTTGTGCTTTTGGTAAAAAAAAACAATTTAATAAATATTAATAAATTATTCACAATCATGAGCAGTTGTTGGAAACATCTAAAATATGATGTTTATAAATTTTTGCAAGTATTTGTGCATATTTTAAACTAGAATGACCAGAATTTTTTTATACCTACTCCGCCCAAAACCAGTCAATGTGACTAGTGTTTTTTAATAATTCGTCAAAAATACATTTTTCATCCGATCATTGCTATTTAAACACCAATATAATCTTATTAGAAGTCTTGTGTTTTAAATTTTTTTTTTTTTTTTAAAAGAGAAGCAACACTCAGGAAATTCTTCCTATTTATTAATGTGTTGCTTTCTTTAGAAATTGGATAGTGGAGAGATGAAAGGTGGGGAAAGATGAAGGGCTTCAAACATGGCAACACTGTAATTGCGCGAGATGATAAATCTTAGAACAGTTGCTGCTCGCCACCTGATGGAGATTTGGCGAACTTATTGAAAGCTTTTTTGGTTCATAGCCCTGATTCATTATTTTACTTCGGTGGGGTTAAGTGCTATGGGAACACCGAAGATGGGAGCTGCGATACATATGATGGATAGAAAACTCATACATATTATTTTTCTAAATTGATGTTGCCGTCACCGGGAATCGAACCCGGGACCATCTGTGTAACAGTCTAACGCGCTAACCATTACACCACAGCGCCCATAAAATAATTACAATTGTTGTGTTGTTAAAGCGATATTTAAAACAGAAAGTAGATATATCCAGCGGCGTTAAATCGCACGATTTTGGAGGCCAATTCACTGGTCCCAAACGTGAAACTATGCTTACAAAATGGCCGCCAGTTAAAAAAGCTTTGCCAAATTAAAGTTATATGCCTGTATAAAAAGCACCCTTTATTTATGTATGGAAATATGTTTGAAGCTAACTAATTAATTTTTTTAACGCAGATTCGATGCACTTGAGAAAACAAAAATTTTGATACCAAAATTGACTGTAAAAAGTTCTTCCAAAAAAGTCTCATAAAAGCCAATCCATTAAAAATGTCGGAAAAAGCTTTGACATACCTTCGAATTAAATTTAATAGGCATTAATATACAAACTTTTTTAGCTTAATTCAAATATAATTCTTTAACAAATCGTCAGTTTTAATATCATTTAAAACTAATTGAATGTCATCGAACATGTTTCGTATACCAGAAACTCTTTCATTTGGCATAACAATTGTCTAAAATTTATCTGAAAAACGTTGTAATTTTAAATTTAATTTTTTTTTATCACATAGCAAAATTTCATTAATATCTGAAGAAACCCATTTGGAGACTCCCCTTACAAACCAAATCATTTATCTGCAATTGTTACACTACTTAATCCAACAAAAGTTGTATCAAAAAGTTTTAGTTTTTAATCAAAGATGTCAAACCAGTCAAAATGACTAGTCCGGTCATAGTAGTGTTAAAGGAATTGTTATTTTTCACAGATTTTTGCTGCCATGTAATTTATATAAAGATTTTCTATTAAAATTTTGCTCTAAGTTACAGTATTTTATTAAAGAAAAATATTTATATTTAGTCACCGTCGTCATGCTCATCATAACATTTTGAAAAATCATTCTATTACACGGTATTTTTGCAGCCATTCATATAAAATGAAGTCCATGTGTATAAACTGCATATTTCGTTATCGTTGTATACAGACAAAACAATGCTAAAAAAGTATGAAACATTTGAAAAGAACCAAGAAATTTACTGAACTTTGCTTTGTGACTGCAAAATCCCGTACTTTTTGATTTTACAGAGAAGCAGAAAATTACGAGTATTTCACAATTTTCGGGATCCCGGATCCCGCAGTAAAAGTAAATAGTTAAATTTTTCGTATTTATTCGGAAATTTCTAAAGTGTTTACATGGTCCAAAAGAATTTACTTTACATTAGAAATTCTTTATAACATACCCAGGTAGAAATTGGAAACCGAAAAAAAAAAATATTGCTGGCAAGCCTCTGTTATTTTTGTAAAAGCCATCTTGTTAGAATTTACCAAAGTTACAGCTAATATTGTACTAAAAAAACTCAATTTTTTTCCAAAGCAAATATTTAGGCAGTATAACCCGCAAAATTTTTTGCCCCTATTGCATCTTGTTTTAATATTTTAGTTTTTTTAATCAAGCATTATTAATTTAAAAGACTAAGACCGAACCGGGTGCTGGTTTCAAAAGGTGCATATTTTCTAAACATTTCACAAAATTAATTAAATGTAATGTATCGGGTGTTTTTTTATAGACACAAGTTTAAATCATAATAAATCAAGGAAATATATTTTTAATATCAATTAAACGGGCTTTATTGGATAGAAAATTTTATGAAATTAATGTTTAAATATGATTTCTGCCATGTGGCCGCCACGGCTGGTGCGTAGAAGGCGAAATCTGGAACACCAATTTTCAACAATTTTTCGCAGCATTTGCGGCCGTATTTCGCCGATAACTCTTCGAATGTTGATTTCCAGGTTTTCAATTGTTTGTGGTATATCGACGTAAACACGTGACTTAACATAACCCCAAAGAAAATAATCCAATGGGGTTAAATCACACGATCTTGGTGGCCAATTAATTGCGCAATTACGTGAAATTATTTTTTCATCAAAAGTTTCTTTGAGTAAATCAAAGATAAATCCTGTTGGAACCACATATCAGGAAGATTAATGCAATGTAATTGAGGTACGAGAAATTTCGAATCATGTTCCTATACCGTTCACCATTGACAGTAACATTCTGACCATCATCGTTTTTGAAGACACATTGACCAATGACTCCGCCAGCCCATAAAGCGCACCAAACAGTAATTTTCTGTAGATGTAATGGTGTTTCGACAGAAGCTTGTGAATTCTCCTCACTCAATTCTGCTTATTTACGTACCCATTCAACCAAAAATGGGCTTCATGATTGTACGTCATAAAATGGAAGAAGTACATGATGAGTTTGACGAATAGAACAATTATTTTGATTAAAAATTTCAACAATTTGCACGCGTTGCTCTGGTGTAAGTCGATTCATAATGAAATTTCAAAGCAAACTGAACAAAACGCAACTATCAGCTGTTAAATGGGTGTGCAAATAAAGCAGTGATGCCAACTCAAAGTTGTGACACTCTAAAAAACACACGCTTTTTTTGGAAAGCACGAAATTTTTAAAATTTTCAATGATTTGCCAGTAGTCGTAACCAACTGTTGGCTGCTGTTATAATCGGGTAACATGACAATACTCTCAAAATTGTTAATCCCACATTCTGAAAACGCATAACCGAACATCGCCAAAGCTTTATCGGTACTGTGACGATTATATTTTTCTGCCTGGTAGTTAAAATTAAATTCTGGTTGAGTAGATCACATTACAATTTTCAGAGATTTTAATAAACCTTCAAAATCTGAAGTTATTAAGAAATACTTTTTAAGACTTTGATACCTAAAAAAATTTTATCTTACAAGGAAGTCTCCCGACTGGTTATCTCCGACCTTAATGAAACTCGAATATGTTATAGAGGAGAAAGAAGGGACACGTAATTTTTGTAGCTGCCGAATCTCATGTATAAAGTTAAAAATTATAACTTTTTTTGTACTTTAACATGTCTGAAATTAACGAAATTCAGATTTATTTGCAATCAGCATTAAGTACTAAAAAAAAATATTTTTATATCCATATTGTCTATGCAAAAACTTAGGTTGCTTTTTGAAATTATTATAATATTGTTTAAAAAAAGATCTTTTGGGAAAGTCGCATAAAAGACGAAAAGTTACGAATATCGGAAAAAGCACTAATATACATTATTTTAACCTTAAACCAACCTTAACAAAACTTCAATTTTAATGTCATATAAAACATATTTTTTTGAATAACAAAAATACTTGAAAGTTAGCGACATGCATCATATAGGTACGTTCCGTAGGTACCCCATTTGTCTAAAATTTCTTTAAAAGAATTCAAAATAAACCGAAAAAACGAAAAATGGGGTAATTTTTGACAACACATTTTAAACCTGAACATGAAATTGGGCTACTGAAAAAATATGCGTATTCCTTATTTTTTTTTTCTCCTTATCACATACCATTGTTTGCAAACTGGAGATCATCTGCTGTCCAGAATTGAGCTCGACGTACTGAAATGTATCTTGGCTTACAATTTTGGTGAATATATTTCAACAGTCGAGTCGTGCAATACATTCAACACACTAGTGCTGATGATGGTTTAGTAAATATTAGGATATTAAATCGGCTAACCGTTACTCGATTAATCGATGAATTTCAGTCAAATTAAATTAAAATAGTCAATTTCGAGTAAAGAACAACTCGAAAAATTTTAGTCGATTAACCGAGTAAATCAAAATTTGTTCTATTTCAATTAATATTTTAAATTTTAAGTGTCTCATAATTTTAAAAAGGAATTTTTAATAATATATTAAGTATTGTACCAGTTACCATTTTAATTTAGATATTATAGTTGGGCTATAACTTTTTACGTGGCACCACATATGTACAATACTGTACACATTTTGCACCGAGACATGCACAAACTAGCACATATTTAAAATATTTTTAAAATATACTTGAACAATAACAGGCTTTATTATACTCAAATAAAAGGTCTAAACTATAAAAAAATTTACACCAAAAGGTCCGATTTACAGAAATTAAATATCTAAATATGCAACAAATAATCGCAACAAGAGCAAAGCTATTATCGAATTGTAGTTAGTTCATAATTTTTTTCGGTTACATCTCGGATTGGCACTCTTTTCTTTTATTCGGATTTATATACAACTTAATCACATAAATTAAAAATTATCAATTTGAAAAAAAAAAAAAAAATCGATCAAAAATTTGTCTTCCAAACTTCAACGCATTTGTTTGCTGCATTTTTTAACGATGGCGGAAAAAATTTATAATTTTCTTTGTTTTTCCAAGATATAGACTGCTATGCCATATTATTCTTGATATATGCAAAAAATGCTATTGTTTTCTCAAAGTCGAACTTATAAGAACGAAAGAAAATAAATTAAAGCACCTCTAGTTGTATATTAATTCAGTATATCCTTTTTATTTTAACATAACGCATATTTTTAATTTTAATAAAATACATTTCGGAACTTCTGATTTTGTACTTATTTTGTAGCGTGTATTTTTCAGGAAAAAAATTATTGAAATAACATTATTTAAATTATTCGAGTTACTCGAGTAATTTTAAAATCTTACTCGATTAATCGAGTAAGTTAAAACCCTCAAACTCGAGTTACTCGTTTAATTGAACAAAACCACACCCGAGTAATTTGAATACCCTAGTAAATGTGGAGAAGCAAGTTTAGATAACGCTTTAAAAAATTTTGAAGAGTGAGCGAATTCTCTTTAATATTAGAAATCAGGGGTTTTAGGGATCGCAGATGTCGAATCTGGCATCAAATTTTTAAAATCAAAAAATATATAAGGAACTCCAAAAATATTCAACACTTTGAGGCAAAATATTTAAATTTTTTTGGTATGATATGAATAACTTTTTGTGTATATGTAAGCCGATATTTAAGCATGCTAAATCCATTCTCGTTAACCATTTATATTTAATTTAAATCTCATTGTATTTGTCCCATGTCAAAATATATATTACAAAATAAAATTATTTTGACTTATCTTATAGTCAATAAGGTTTTACAGTAGAATCTACTGAAAATTGCAGTTAAAACAATAATAATTTCAGTTAAAAAGGCGACAAAGGTAATTACAAATAAAATAACTAAAAATGTTGATTTTAACTGTTGAAAAAAACAAACAAATGTCGTAAAACAACTGACAATTTTTTACTAAAAGAAATTGTAAACAACTGTAAAACTACTATTTTTAACAGTTTTTTTTTTTTTTTTTTTTTTTTTTTTATTAATTAGTCATATAATTACAAATTATATACTATTACCCTAACCGAGCACTAGCTACTATGGCCTTCGGCGCGTTGTAGCGAAAACAGACCAATGCCTCTGGTGGGAATCGAACCCACGACCCCCGCACTGATAAGCCAGCACGCTACCAACTAGCCTACCGGGGCGCACTTTTTAACAGTTATTTCAGTATTTCCTATATCCTGCTTAAAGTGAATATTCAAAACTGCAAACGGAACTGCAGTTATAATAACAAATATAAACTAAACAAGAATTTTTAAAACTCGACTTTATCTTATATTTTTCAATAACTAACAAAAATTAACTATTTACTGCAAAGTTACTGTTCTGGTAGTTGTTTATTAAAATACTAAAATAAACTGTTGCAAAAATACAGTAATTTTCTTCCATTTTTTTTTAACAAGTGTCATAATAGTCGTTTTCTATTATTTCATAAAAAAAAACAATTGTAATTGCCGTTAAAAACAACTACATAAACAACTGTCATGTAGTAAATGTAAAACTTGTTTGAGTGTAGAACTTAAAAAGAAAACGACAATTAATTTAAAAAACCAGCAATTTTTGCCGGTTTCATGATATTTAATTATGTTTATGGTTACTTATTTCCATGGAAATCATATTAAACACTTTTAAATTCGCAAAATTATAAATTTTACATATTTTTTATTTAGTTATTAAAATTTAGTTTAATTCCTAAAATTTGTTGATGTCTTTTAGATTAATTATTGCAGTTACTTAAGCTAAGAAAAATCTTTTAGTTGATGTAAGTTTCAATGAAGTACGTTTTGTCACAGCGAAATGTGTTTGACAAAAATAACCGCTGTACTCGATAGAAATAAAAAAAATTATATTTTTTTCACTTTATCTATTAAGTCATTCGTAAAGATTCAATCTAGATAACTAGGCTATATTCTCCAGAAATGCTTTTTATAAAATAAATGCGAACAAATATGATTAAATTTCTCAAACTTTTTAAAAAGTTCATTTAAAAATGTTTAAATGTATTTTTGACTCGAAGGTTTATTCAGAAGCGCAGTTAACGCAATACGCTAGCCAGTTTAAAATATAATTATGAAACAAAACATAGATTTCAAAAAACTTAGCCGAATTCTTACTTAACTTAACTTAGTATACCTGAAACTGTATTAAATAACAGCGTGTCTTAAATACCCAGCAACATTTTTTAGAACAGATTACCTCTGAACCTGTTCTAGAATAACATCTTTTACCATCGGTTGCATGTAACTGGTTCTAGAACGGGTTCCTGGGAGTCGAAATGTAAGATGTCACTGTCCCAGAACCAGTTCTAAAACCGGTTCTAAAGCAACCTGTTCTTGTGTGGAGGTAAAGAACCAGTTGCAAATAGGACAAACTCCATATAAAAAGAACCAGTTGCAGAACAGAAATAAGAACCTGCTGTATATAATACAGTATAAGTTGTTCTACAACCAGTTATGTGAATTTTACTATTTTCCTGGGTACTGTTCTTAAAGCTCAGTTCCATTAAACGGAATAAAAACTCTATGGAAAAAACTGAGAAACTTTAAAAATCGGAAAATGTTGGTTTGCACTTGTAAACCGCCATACAACTTTTCACAAAGCAAAGCAAATAAATTTGTTCGTGTATGTATCTCCTAGTGGCACCATTTTGTATTAGTTTGAATATGAACGTTAAAAACTATTAGCAAAAACATAAAATAAAGAAACTCTTGTAGGTTTCAAGTATTTTTTTTAAATTTTCATCTTTTAAATGACCATCAATTCTTTAGGTGAAGACTTTTAACGTGAAACTTTGCATGTCCTAGTTTTTAATTATAGTCTATCTTACCATGTCCTTCATTTCTCACAATTCAGAAAAGCTTGAGAAATATGAGGCATATAAAGTCAGTTTCAACATGTTAAGAACATTTTTGAAAGAGCTCCTATGTTTTTCGAATTTTTAAAATATAATATTTGTTATTACTACACTCACAAGAACTTTTCCATAAAAAATCAACAGTTATTTAAAAGTTTAATCGGTAAAGTTGTTTCAATGGAATATACAGTTAAATTACGAAAGAAATATATTTTTAACGTTCTGTCTGTTATTCAATAAAAATAAAAAATAAACAAAAAAACGGACTTTCCGTAATAGTTTAAATATTCAGTTAAAATTTTCTTTTTAAAACAAAAAGTTGTTATAATATATTGAGTATTGAAATAAACGAAAACAATCTATTGTTTTTATTTATTTTGTCAATTGTTTTTCAACAGTTTAAAATAAACTAAAAAATACAATTGTTTTAAACGAAAAGTAGTCCTGTTTTTAACTGATTTTCAGTTAATTTAATGTGTATATTCAGTAGTCTTTACGACAAAAATATTGTGAGTGTACTTCTTCTGCATAGTGTACGTGAATAAACATTTATATGTTCATATTTGAGTGTATGTTTAGTTTATTTAGCTTTTTTTTCTTCCATTTACTGAACAACAATTCGTATGAGTAACTACAACCTTGCATTTTTATAAAGTTTTTATGCTTCATAGAGCATAAAAATGTTGTAAAAAAGGTGTAAATTTTGTATGCACTATTCTTTAATGCAAGTTTTGATCTTCTAGTATATCAAAATCCATTGTTTTCGATTGTTTAGTATGATGTACTTTGAAAAGAAGGGATATATATATGATATTGAAAAATGATAAGAACTTCTTTTTATTATTAATATTATATTTTATGGCGTATATGCACTTACATATTGTTATTAGCTCAATAGCCAGCAAAAATCTTTTCTCTTCTAGTGTCGCATTTTCATCGATGAATTTAACATTGGCTTGTCATAGGATGGAAGCATTCCAAATATGCTTCTTTGGTAGTTTTCTGCCTGAACAACTTCTTTGGAAGTTATTTAGACATAAAATATTCATATTAATTTGTTTTGCAGCACTATTAGAATAATTCCTTCCTATGACAAGCCAATGTAAAATTAATTGATGAAAATGCCCAATTAGAATAATTCTTTGGAAGAACAGTTTTTTTGGATACATATCATTTTATTTATTTTTTTAATGTTTGAGCGATAATTCTGCGGACATAATCTTCATAATCGAAGTGAATATTGGACGTTAACTCTATTCAACATTCATAAGTTTGGAACAAATTAATTAAGACTCATGATTTCAAGATTTTAACTCTAATAATTGAAAATTGTTAGAGTTTGAATTTTACGTCTTTTTCAGACAATTGCAATTAATACTATAATTAATATGCAATTTTATTTAATTTTAATTGTGAAAGTCGTGTTGGAGAAGAATGAGTGTATTTTCTAAAAATCATAACTACATTGTAAATTTTCAATTTTCTGAAACAGACTGCGCAGTTTCTGGTATTGAACCTTCGTCAGTGACCCTGTTTTTTTGAATAATGTAATATTTGTTATGTTTTTATTTGTTCGATTGCGCCTATATGAAATTTTCTGTGCAATCACTGACCGTGGTATAGATAAACTGATGTCTAATGCCACATGCACTCGCACAACACGTTAGACAGAGCGCTTTAGCGCACTGTTCTATCGTCAGGTTGAGCTTTGTTGTGTTTTGTTCTTGCATACATAATCTCAGAAGTACAACTCCAACAACACAACAGTTCTATTTTTAGAAACTTACCTCACTCTAATGTCCACTGTTTCGTATCTATAAGTTTGATTTCGTTTTCTTCACTTGCTTTAATTTTATCTAAAGCGGATTACCTTTATCGCCAGTTTCTTAATATTTAGCAATTAAGTTTTTTTTTTTTTATTAAAAATTTTAAAAATTTGTCGGATTTTGATTTTTTTTTTAATATTGAAATGTTTATCATGTGGGCAGTTCCTGGGCTATGGACGCGACATTCGCACACTTTTAGTTGAGCCAAAAACAATAAAGGAATATTAAGATGCGGTATATATCCTCAGTGTATTGAAGCAAGGACGAGTACTAAATTTGAGGATAAACATTGGGCAGAATCAATAAACGATATAAGAAAATATCAGCGAGAAACGGACGCGACAAATAACTTCTATATTTGTAAAGTCCGTTTCTGGCCGATATTTGCTTATATATTATTACTACGTTATTGATTCTGCCCAATGTTTATCCTCGAATTTAGTACTCTTCATTGCTTCAATACACTGAGCATATATACCGTATCTTTATATTCCTTTATATATGCGAATGTCGCGTCCGTCGCCCAGGAATTGCCCATATGTAGTTTGAAGCACTCCAGGGCCATTATTACTTTTACTTTGAAAGTCTTTTCATACGAATACAATTTTTTTATAATCATTTTATCTTAAGTCATGTAGTTTTTGATTCATCAAGAGAATCCCATTGAGGTCCATTACTACTATTACTTTGAAAGTCTTTTCATACGGATTACATTTTTTTTTAAACATTTCATTTTAAGTCATACAGTTTTTGATTCATCAAGATTACTTATTTTCATTAAAGTACGACTAATATATTCGAATACTATTCAATTTCAAATAATTTAAAGTTAACCGGATATTAAAATTTTTTTATGGTTTACCCATAAACTTTTCATTAAAAATGTCAAAATTTCCGGTTAAACGTATATTCTCTTTCAATTTTATCTCATGAACAAACACATTTTTTTTCTAAAATAATGTTGCTTGGCATTATTTAGTTTGGTTTTGTATTGTACCATCATAAAACCTTTGAGAGAAAACATTAATATTAAAGAGATTATTACAAATCATTGAATTGACAGAAACCGCATTTAGACCTTTTTATAACACATATAGACATACAATCAGTCAATGATGCGTAATTGTGTTGAGATATTAAACTAATAAAACTGTCAATTGGAATAGACTTAAATGACATTGATCCAAGTCACATGTTGTAGTTGATAATTCGAATACACTCAGCAAAAAAAAAAAAATAATATTAAAATATTGATGTACAATTTTATTTACGAATTTTAAAAAATTTGAGTTTATTGCATTTTGCAGTACTTAACAATTTTTTTTTGTATTTTTTTTAGGCTAGGAAAAAAGACACAGGTATATTTTTTATAAAGCAAAAAGTTAACCAAAATTTTCTATTTGAATGACAACAGGTACAACAGTTTGTTTGCGAATAAAATCATTCAAATCTTTAAATCTAAAGGATGATGAGAAAAATGTTACAAATTCATGTTGGGCTAATATGTCAGTATTATTACAATTTGTCAAACCTCTATTGGTTAAGCATTTGACTTTAACTATGAAATATTCATATATACATGCTGACAATCGGATTAGAAATATACGGAACGTAACAAAATATCTTCTTTGTATGACACAGCAATATCAAAACCTAAATTTCATTTGTCGTCATAGAAGCTTATGTCGAATTTTTACATCAATTTGTTAAAGAATCTGAGAAAAAATACATAATGTTTACAAATGTACAGACACACACACATAAACATACGGCGCTTTCCAAGCCAACTGCTCCGCTACAAGAAAAAGTATATCACAGCAAGCCATACTGACAGTACTTGTTTTCCTATAGGGGACAAAATAAAAAAAAAAAACGCAGAAAAAACACTGGAGTAGTATTATCGAAGTGCTTAGTAATTATAAAACTACATAAGTTTCAAAGTTAGTTTTTTCAAATTTCTTGTAAAATATATGAATATTTTTTAGAAATTCTTTCTTTCTTTTTTACAAATTTTTTTAAATATTTCACTGGAACTTTGTAAAGTTATCTTGAAAGTTATGCAGTTGTATAATAACTAAGCACTTCGATAATATTCCCTCAGTGTATGTAACTAATTTTTAAATTAAAAAAAAAAAAAAAACGGGAGTAGTAGGCGTGGTAATATGTTGACCAATTGTTCACTCATTTTTAGTATATTATTTACACTATGTCTATGTTTACAAATATTTTTACAAATATACACACAAACATATGGCGCTTTTCAAGCCAACTGCTCCGCTACAGGATAAAGTATATGGTAGCAAGCCATAACATAACATAACAGTATTTGTCCTCCTAAATATATGAGACAAAAGAAAAACCTGGAACTAATTTTAATTTTTTTAAAAAAATGGGAGAAGTAGGAGGGGTAAAATATTGAAAAATTGTTCACAAATTTTTAGTATATTATTTCGATGTGCCTTGTTTCAAAGTTCCGCCATTCAAAATTATTGGAGTGGTGAAATTGGCAGATGTTTTTTAGTATTTTTGGTGCAAATGAATAGGAAGTTTTATCAAGTTTTTTCTGCTTAGTTGTCTTAAGTAAAAGTGGAAAAATTACCAAGTTTTTGTACACTTAGAATACTTTGTAGGTAAAGACCACTGCAAATGTAGTTGAAAACAAAAGAAATTTCATTTAAAGAAAGGAAGACTTACATTACAGTAAATTCAACTAACATTGTCATTTGTTCTTTAATGTTCAAAAAATGACTAACAATTGTAGTAAAAATGAACCACATGGTATTAAAAAATAAACAAACATTTATTTTTTTATTTTTTTAAATAACAAAAAACAACTATAAAAAATAAATGTAAAATCATAAAACAGCCATTTGATGTGAGTTGTTTTTTAAATGAACTACAAGGTTAGTAAAAAGTTTAATTTGTTCTTTAAAAGACTAACATTTCATTAAAAATAAAGAAACTGTATTACAACCCAGTTGTTTTAAAGCAGAAGTTCTCTGAGTGTAGTTAAATGTCATAATATTTTTATCTAAATAATATTCCTAAGTTGATATACAAACTTTACTAGAAATAGTTATTAGTTGAAATGCTCCTAACATTATACAATTTTTTTGATAAACGTCCCCCTAAATATTTTTGTTTGCGTATTCCGCTATAATTAAAGTTGGCAAAGTTGATTCAAGTTCTAAAAATTGATGTTTTATGTATCCTAAATGATTTGTGAAATATTTTCATTACAATTAATCCCTTTGTGCTTGGGGGCTCTAATGCATTTGACACCCAAAACCCAAAATTTCACAAAAAACATAAAAAATTTAGCGTGAAAAACATTAACCCTTTTATGCAACGATGGTCAAAATGGCCTATTAAACTTTTTGTTCTAATTTAAAACAAGGATGGTCCAAAATTATTACAATTACTTTATTTTTACCATTGCATAAAAATATAAATAAATACAAGACTTTGTTTTGAGTGTACTTTCTACGTTCACATAAATTTGTTTAAAAATGTAAAAAACATTGAAAAAAAAATAATAAGTGCTTATTTTAAAATCTTAAGTGTATATTCCACAATTTTTAATGCATATTTTATGTACATAAAACACGATTATAAATGCATTAACTTCCGAGCCCTACTTATTACAAAAAGTTTATTTTTTCACCCAAAAATAAAAAAAAAAAAAATAGATATAAAAATATGTAAAAAATTTCATTTATGCAATTTTCAGTTTAACATTTTTAAATTTAATTTAATATATATAAAATATTATTATATTACAATATTAAAAAATAAAATTTTTAAATAAAAAACTTATTACATTTATACCAAAATGGGCATGCCCTTGTTAAAATAATAGGGTTTGTAATGGAAAAGTAATCGCTTACCTACCATAATTCCTTATTACCAAACACATTACCGGGTAATATAAAGTGTTGATGGGACGGCCATTTTTCGAAAAATTTTAAAAGTTGTTCCATTTTTCCTTTATCTGTTATAGCAGAACAGTTACAGTTAGTTTGTCATTGCTGCGATAGACTTTGTTGCCTGGGAAGGCAATATATTCTACTATAAACAGTGGGATATATTAACAAATTTTGGAAATAAATCTGCCATGTCTTACTTAGTAGTCCGATTGCAATGAAATGTGGAATAGGAATAACTAACGTAATATCTAGCTTAAGTTTTGACTTTGAACATAAATACCAACTGGGGCGGCAATATGACCACCAAAAATAGGGAACTTTCTGCATATAACATTTTGACAGCTAGCCATTTTTGTTTCTAATCTAACATGCTTTTAAACTGTGAAATTGTAAATTTGGTCCGACTCAGGTCCAGTTTTTTGCAAATAGCGGGACGAAAAGGGGGTCAATTTCTTTTCTAAAATATTGTTTAATTAACCAAATAAATTCCTGATTGAATACATAAAAATTAATTAATTAAATAAAAAATAAAATAAATAAATAATTCATTATTCCACTAGATTCGTTTAAATTAGAAATTTAAAAATATCAAGTTTTTGCGATTTTTTCCTCAAAAAGCAATAACAATCGTTTACCTCCAGATAAATATTTTCTTTCTCAACGTATACAGTGTTCATACTATTCTGCAAAGTCTTTTTAAATAAAATCGAGTTTTGTTAAAAAAAAAATTTATTTGTGTATACTTTTGGGAATCGGACATGAATATCACATTGTCGACTTAAGAGGCTAGTTAAGTTCAAAAAATCTTTGGATAATGTCTATTAATAAATATTTTATTGAATACACTGACAGAATTTTCCTTCATAGTATTAATGAAACGATTTCATTAAAATCGATTCATTAGTTTAATGAAAAATTTCGTTTTGACGATGTTACACAAAAACATTATGCTAAACGATAATAAAATTTTATCATTTTTATCTAATATGGTCGTAATTTAACTACAAAAAGTGGACTATAATCTAATTGTTCTACAGAATTCCAAGCCAGATCGATAAAAAATTATATATTTTGTACCGACATATAAGAAAATATTTCATCTTTTAACACAAATTATAAAAAATGTAAAGAAAGATTAAACAATTTTGTAAAAATAAAGCAATAAAAGCGGAAATAAATTAAAATTGGACCAGACCAGACCTTAGAAATAATATCAACGAGTGATACTTTCTCAATAACCACCAAATTAATTCTATTCTAAAAGAATCATAAAAAGTGCAAAATATTAAATATAAACGAAAATATTTCATACAAACTATGAATTTTATTCATTAAACACATGAAACTTATTAATTAATGATAAAATTTCATATACTTTATGAAATTTTCATTGTCTCAATGAAACGTTTCTTTATCGACTTTTTATGAAAAAATTCATTGGATTAATAAAGGAATTCATAAATACCTCGCACAAATTTCTATCAGTGTAGTGAAAATTTACATTTTAACAAAAACTGAAAGTTTTACCTTCCTATTAGGATTTCCCAAGTTTTTGTTCTACCAAGAGTGCTATAAGGGACCTTATTTTAAAATGTCGTAATCTTGTGTGGTATATTTTTATTTATTTATATTTTCTAATGTATCAACACTCAATAAAGTCTTCCTATTTATTTATTCTTTCTTTGGAAATGGGATAATGGAGACATGAAAGGTGGTGAAAGATGGAAGGCTGCAAATATGGCAACACTGTAATTGCGCAAATAAACCAGTTGTTGCTCGCCGCCTGATGGAGAGTTGGCGAACTTGTTGAAGCTTTTTCATTCATAGCCCTGATCCATTATTTTACTTTGGTGGGGTTAAGTGCTAGGGCAACACAAAAGTCAGCCTTTGTGATACATATGAGTGATAGTAAACTCATATATATAATTTTTGTAAATTGATGTTGTCGTCAACGGGGATCGAACCCGGATCGTCTGTGTAACAGTCCAACGTGCTAACCATTATACCATTACTCCTTAACAGAAAATCTTTCAAAAGCGCAAAAGTGCCAAAATTTCAAAAATATTGATTAAAATGAGCAATATTAATTTTATTTTCAATTTATAACGAGCTTTCAACCTCCGTATATTTACAAAAATAAAGCAAATCAAACATATTAGCTAGGTTGATACTAGTATTTCGATCTGGCTAAAGATCTCATCAGAACCCGAAGTTTTAGAAAAGCTAGAGCCTATATAATATATATATATATATATATATATGTCCTTTATTTATCTAAATATAAATAGAATTACATTTCTGAACACCATAAATACTTAAATAAAGTTCAGTGTGAACATAGGGCGTCAACAAATTTTCTCCATCTGATTCTATCTCTGGCAATTGTTTTTGTTTGATTCCAGGATACTCGAGCAAGTACACATTCTTGTTTGAGGCAACGAACCCAGGTGTTACGGGGCCTACCTTGGCGGCGTTGTGTTTGGGGGTTCCAGTCGAGGGCTGTTCTTGCAATTTCTGTTTGTGGTCTTCGCAATATGTGGCCTATCCAGGTCCACTTCCGTTTACGAATATCAATGTGTGCTGGCAAGGAGTTTGCTCTTTGGAGCAGAGCTTCATTTGAAATACGATCTGGCCAGTGGATGTTAAAGATCTGTCTTAGACATTTGTTGATGAAAGTTTGAATTTTTCTAGTGGTAGCTTGCGTTAAGCTCCATGTGGTGCAGCCGTAAAGTAATACTGACTTCACACTGCAGTTAAAAATGCGGATTTTGGTTTTCCGAGAAATATTATTTCTTCGCCAAATTTTAGATAAGGAAA
Organism: Delia radicum; assembly: GCA_021234595.1. Lineage (NCBI taxonomy): Eukaryota > Metazoa > Arthropoda > Insecta > Diptera > Anthomyiidae > Delia > Delia radicum. Next base: position 105,248,899 of record CM037854.1, read on the forward strand.
AGAAGGCTACTCGAGCTTTATTAATGCGATCGGTAACGTCAGCATTTGAACCACCATCCTTAGTTATCTTGCTACCAAGATAACAAAAAGCATCCACATCTTCAATACGTTGGTCATTTATTATTAATGGGGTAACGATATCTGTACCTATGCGCATAAGTTTTGTTTTACTTATACTAATTTTTAAACCAACTTTTTTGGCGTTTTCAGACAGACTTGTGAGTTTAGCTTCTATATCCGAGAAGCGATGGGCCATTAGACATATGTCATCGGCATAATCTATGTCATATAGAAAATCAGACAATGTCCAACGAATACCGAAAGGAGCATCTCTGTTGGTTTGTTCTAATATAATAGGCAGAACTTTAACAAAAAACCTATTAATAATCAATGTTGCTCCATTCTTGTCTTCTTAGTAATCAACCACGTGGTTAGCTCTTTTCCTAACAAGCATCATGACGTTACTAAATTTTGAAGACCAAAAATGTTCTATTTATATAAAAAAATTTTAGTGTGTACTCTGGCTCAAGTAATATTTTTTACAGTTATATTAGTTTTTTGTTTTTATATACATCGAGATTATTTTTATGTTATTTTCAATTTATAACGAGCTTTCAACCTCCGTATATTTACAAAAATAAAGCAAATCAAACATATTAGCTAGGTTGATACTAGTATTTCGATCTGGCTAAAGATCTCATCAGAACCCGAAGTTTTAGAAAAGCTAGAGCCTATATAATAGGCAGAACTTTAACAAAAAACCTATTAATAATCAATGTTGCTCCATTCTTGTCTTCTTAGTAATCAACCACGTGGTTAGGTCTTTTCCTAACAAGCATCATGACGTTACTAAATTTTGAAGACCAAAAATGTTCTATTTATATAAAAAATTTTTAGTGTGTACTCTGGCTCAAGTAATATTTTTTACAGTTATATTAGTTTTTGTTTTTATATACATCGAGATTATTTTTATGTTATTTTCAATTTATAACGAGCTTTCAACCTCCGTATATTTACAAAAATAAAGCAAATCAAACATATTAGCTAGGTTGATACTAGTATTTCGATCTGGCTAAAGATCTCATCAGAACCCGAAGTTTTAGAAAAGCTAGAGCCTATATAATAGGCAGAACTTTAACAAAAAACCTATTAATAATCAATGTTGCTCCATTCTTGTCTTCTTAGTAATCAACCACGTGGTTAGGTCTTTTCCTAACAAGCATCATGACGTTACTACATTTTGAAGACCAAAAATGTTCTATTTATATAAAAAATTTTTAGTGTGTACTCTGGCTCAAGTAATATTTTTTACAGTTATATTAGTTTTTTGTTTTTATATACATCGAGATTATTTTTATGTTATTTTCAATTTATAACGAGCTGTCAACCTCCGTATATTTACAAAAATAAAGCAAATCAAACATATTAGCTAGGTTGATACTAGTATTTCGATCTGGCTAAAGATCTCATCAGAACCCGAAGTTTTAGAAAAGCTAGAGCCTATATAATAGGCAGAACTTTAACAAAAAACCTATTAATAATCAATGTTGCTCCATTCTTGTCTTCTTAGTAATCAACCACGTGGTTAGGTCTTTTCCTAACAAGCATCATGACGTTACTAAATTTTGAAGACCAAAAATGTTCTATTTATATAAAAAATTTTTAGTGTGTACTCTGGCTCAAGTAATATTTTTTACAGTTATATTAGTTTTTTGTTTTTATATACATCGAGATTATTTTTATGTTATTTTCAATTTATAACGAGCTTTCAACCTCCGCATATTTACAAAACTAAAGCAAATCAAACATATTAGCTAGGTTGATACTAGTATTTTTTTTAAATTTTGCCATACAATTAGATAAGCAATAAAAACATTATTTGTTCAAATTTATTGCTTAATGGATAATTGTGCAAAAACCTATATGTTTGTAAAATAAATTTACTTTACATTTAAATGTTTTTCAGAATAATTTCGTCGGTTTCTGATAGCACATAAACCTAAAATAGTACGAAAAAAAATTAAAATGATTTGTAAACTAATGCAAGCAACTTTTCTTCACAAAGTGTACTCAAAATTTCCGAAAATTTATAAAAAGCTTATTACTTTTAACGAGTAGTTTTTTTTTTTAAATAAATTTTCGTTTTGTTTGTGAATTAACGTTTAATAGATTTACTTAAAAATTTTATTATTTTTAATCCAGCAACATTTTCCCAGTGAGATTTTGAATGTCAAATTTAAGGAAAGCTCGAAATATATTAAACAAACTGAATTACAAACTTTTTCCTATTTTCTAGAAAGTTTGGATACCAAAAGGTGAATTCGTTTCTTAACTTTGGACTTTTACTTAAATTTGAAAATAATTTTTTTTCAAAACCATACCCTATCGGCCAAACAAACATTTTTCCATTAGCAAATTTCAGTTTTATAAAATTTTTCCTACCAAAATGTATTGTAATCTTGTGACCATCAATTCGCAATATTTTGGGCATGCTGATTGGAATGGCATACTTTTAATCCTAAATAAATCTTCAATATCAGTATTTTTTGATATTTCTTAAAAGTTGTGATATATAAATAAAATATATATTAAATTAAGGGCTATTATATTCTCTCTTAACACTTTTTGTTAGATCCTGAGTCACAAATTAATTTTCTTTAAAATAATCAATTACAATCTCTCTTAACACTTTTTGTTAGATCCTGAGTCACAAATTAATTTTCTTTAAAATTACAATTTTGGCTTTTTGATTTTACTCAGCATCTTTACTCTCTTAGCAAAACCGTTAAACTTTACTGAATTTACACATCATTTATATAATTAAAAAAATAATCAAAAGTCTTGCAAAGTGTGGGCAAATTTCGACCGACTGATTTGAAATGCTTTTAAATTTTTTATTTTTACAGTTTTTAATAAAAAAATTCTTAAGATTTTATGAGGTCATCATAATCAATGCAAGATCATGTCAAAATTGTTGAATTTTATTATGTTTCCGGACGATGTTAATTATCAGAGTTGTTTGTAATTCCCAAATATATTTTTTTATATTTACAAGAACTTGGAAACTTCTGTGATGTTGGGCAATCGTATACACATCGCGTTATTTATATGATTATTTGGGTATATCTATTTTTTTTAAATAAAATAAAAATATGATTTGTAATATAATGGAGTATTTTTTATTTACAAAAAGAAATAGCTTATTTTACGTGGAAAACGTTACAATAAAAAAATCAAAAATTCTCCAATTTTTTTTTTACCTTCCAAATTCAAATCTTTTTCTTCGTGTACTAATGTGGATTCAAAAAACTAATTCAATGTTAGGTTAGGTTAGGTCGAAGAGAGGATTCGGAGAAGGGAAAATACTTCCCTAATCCGACTCAAGCCCCTGAGGACTTACACTTAAGCCAGAATATCGACTTGCTGTGCGTTCTAAACAATCGGTCCTATGTCACCTTTCTACCCCAGGAACTCCGTCGACCTGACGAAACTCCTCAACTTCTTCCATCCTATGCCCCTAAGAAACCCCAACGTGGATATTGGGTCACTGGATAGTATTTCGACCCGGATCCCGGCAAATGCCGGGCATTCACAGAGATAGTGTTCCAAGGTCTCCTCGTCCTCCCCACAGGCCCTGCACACTTCCGAGTCCGCCCTACCAATACGGTGGAGATGGGCGCTAAGTGTCGAGTATCCCGAGAGAATTTCCATTAAAAGACTCAGTTCCTTCCTACTGAGATTCAGAATTTCCCTCGTCTTGTCCTTGTCCGGGTTGCCCCATAGAATACTCGTAGTCCTGCCAACACCCGCATTTTCCCAGATGGTCCTATGCATGGTGTCAGCCCAGTCCACCACCTCCGCCTTGAGAGCTCGAAAAGGTTTAGCGTTCCCCAAAGTGACTAATTCCAGGGAAGATCCTCAACTAGCCAAATCATTAGCCACATCGTTTCCCGCTATACCACAGTGTCCCGGCACCCATATAATCTCAATGCGTCCCCGTGCAGAGAAAACGTTAATTTACCCTTTACACCTGAGTATCGTCATTGATCCCACAGAGTCCGTAGATAAAGCCCGGATAGCCACTTGGCTATCCGTGAAAATCACAATATCACCGGTCAAGCCCATGATATTCACCTGATTAATGCACTCCGTAATCGCGGTGACCTCCGCCTGTAGTACGGTATTATGGTCAGGAAGACGGAAGCATTTGCGTACATTGAAGTCAGCGTCACAGAAGCCCAGACCCGTTTTCCTATCCAGTTTTGATCCATCCGTGTAAAAGTGGATCACCGGATGGTTCCCCTAGAAGGTCCCATTTAACCATGGTTCCCTGTCGGGGATTAACGTGTCACTACTGTTACACATCATACTACTGTTACACATCTAATTAATCACGACAATCTCCTTTATAAAATTCCAAAATAAAATGACACACCTAACCACTTGGTTCCTCCACAGACCATGATTTATGGAACTGACCACCACATGGTAATAAGTTTTTAATAAAATTTTCGACAAAAAACTGATTCAGTACTAGTGTGACATATGAAATTACTCTGAGCAATCACCTTTATAAGATTTCAAAACAAAATGCTACACCGAACCAGTTGGTTCCTCCATTTTTAATGAAGTATTCGACAAAAAATTGATTCAGTACTAGTGTATCACATAAAATTACTAAGGATAATCTACATTACAAGATTCTAAAATAAAATGCCACACCAGACCACTTGGTTCCTCCACAGATCATGATTTGTGGAACTGACCACCACATGATAATTTATATTTAATAAAGTATTCAACAAAAAATTGCTTCAGTATTAGTGTGACACATCAAATTATTCAGGACAATCTCCTTTATAAAATTCCAAAATAAAATACCACACCGATCCACTTGGTTCCTCCACATACCATGATATGTGGAACTGACCACCACTTGATAATTCAGTTTTAATAAAATATTCGGCAAAAACCTGATTCAGTACTAGTGCTATACATCAAAGTAATAAAGACAATCTCCTTTATAAGATTCAAAATTCGAAAATTTTATTCTCTGGCAGGGGAGTCTCTGGCAGGGGTTATTTGGATATTTGATAAAAAAAAAGTGGGACACGTATTTGTTTTAGCGGCCCAATCTCATGTTTAGGGGTTACAAATTTGGGGGCAAAAAATTACCCCAGTTTTCGGCTTATTTTGAATTAGTTTAAAAAAAAAAAACACACGTCCCTCATTTTTTTTTCTTTATCACAATTCCAAATTTCATTATGATCGGAGAGAACCTATCGGGAGACTCCCCTTGTTAGTGATCCTATTGTTAAAAAAAAAAAGTTATCTTCGTCGGCAACTTCACGTAGGTGTACGAGAAAGTGTTCACACGGGTCCAACTGAATGTACTCGTCGACGTGCTACTCAATTGGGAATCTCCAGAACTTATCTGCAGTGCATTCTAAAAGTTGATCTGGTGATGTTTCCATACAAAGTTCAATTAGCTCAAGATGTATCACAACGGCTACAATATGCCAACCAGTCAGATGAAGTTGGCCCACCCTGTATTTTTAATAAGAATAATACATACACCTATCCCTCGATATACACGATACTTTTTTTACACGATTTCACATTTACTTAATTTTTTTGTTTCTCGTGTAAATCGAGGAATATGGAAATTACCTCGAATTACACGATTATTTTTTTTTTTTGATTATTTAATTAAAAAACTTTTGTATACATATTCACGTTTGTAAAAAATTTATATACAAGTTAACTTCTTTTTTTTACTTCTTTAACTGATTTTTTAAAATATCGGAATAAAACACACAAGTTCATTGACAATTAAAAGGAAATTATCCATTTATGCACGTACATACAAAATATATCAAATCAAAATATCAAAAATATACAAATATATAAATCACTCAGTGTTTACCATACAAGCCCGCTAGTTGTAGCTTTTTGTGAAAAAAAAATTTATAAAATTTATATAAATAAATCGGATTATATATATAAAACTTTTATAACTCGATTTTATAAAAATAAATATGCCGAAAAAAATTGTAAAGAAGCAGATAAAAAGAAAAATTATATCTTTAGAAACCAAAATTAAAATTTTGGATTGTCTCTGCAAAGGAGAACAATTATCAAGAGTTTCTAAAAAATATACCATTCATGAAGCCACAATTAGATCTATAAAAAAGAATGAAAACGCTATCAGAAAAAGTTTAGCAGCTGGGTATGATGTATCTAAGCGTACAACTTCGTATGTTCGGGACACTAAAATTAAAAAAATGGAGAAGGCATTAATGATTTGGATTGAAGACCTAACCCAAAAGCGAATTCCATTTGACACTAATGTAATTACAAACAAGGCATTTAGGATTTACGAAAAAATTAAGGATGAGCTTCCATCAACATTCTCAGCAGCAAAAAAATCTTTTACAGCTAGTAATGGTTGGTTTGAAAATTAAAAAAAGGCATTCTTTACATAATTTAAAACTAAAAGGGAAACAAGCTTCTGCTGATGTTGATGCTGCAGAAGAATATCCAGAAAAGTTCGCCGAAATTATTTCATATACTCTTGATCAAGTCTTCAATGCTGACGAGTCGGGTTTATTTTGGAAAAAAATGCCTGAGAGAACTTTATTGTCAAAGGGTATTATATAATGAAATCATTGGTTATAAATAAATAATAATAATGACTCAGGTGAAGACGAGTAAGAAATGGTTGCACTGAAAACTAAAATTGTTTGTGAAGGCCTTGAATTAGGACGAAAATTAGGAAATCACTGTGTCCAACATGACCAAAATGTTGAAAGAGCTCTAAAGTTCCAGAGATATATTTCTCATGGCCTGGCACAATATCGGGAAGTAAATAAAGAATTGAACAATAATACGTCACAAGTTCGTATAGCAAAATATTTTTTATTTTTTTTTATTTTTTTTATTAATTAATAATCATATAATTACAAATTATATACTATTACCCTAACCGAGCACTAGCTACTATGGCCTTCGGCGCGTTGTAGCGAAAACAGACCAGTGCCTCTGGTGGGAATCGAACCCACGACCCCCGCACTGATAAGCCAGCACGCTACCAACTAGCCTACCGGGGCGCACTATATATATAACAAAATATGTTTCCAAATCTCTGCGGGCTGAAGTTATCTCCACCATCGAAACAGAAGCTTTTGAAATACTATCGAGTGATGAAAGTGATTCGCCACCAACCAAAAAGATAAGATTAGTTGGCACTATTAGTTTGAAATGAACTGATCTCTTGTAATGAACTGATCTCTTTTAATGAACTGAATTATTATTTTATATTAATAAATAGTAGACTGATTTTATTGATTTTTTGTTTAATTTATATTACCTGGTTTTATGGATTTTTGATGTTATTCCAGGCTTCATAATTTATTTTTTGGTTTTCTGAATTTTATAACTACACACAGAGAAAAAAGTGCCAACCGAATTTAAAAGTGTATATTAATTGTAACAACTTATAAATTCAGTTATTACAATGATATTTGTATTAGAGTACTGAATATTTTGGGAGCTGTAACTAACACTAAGCTGAATTAGCCGAACTTTGTTGTGAAAACTAATGCTACGTTGTGCCAACCGTCTAAAAATTGTAATAACTCAATTGGAGACGTAATAACTGAGTTTCAGTTGGCAAAATTTTTCTCTGTGTGTAAATTTTGTTTATAAATTTACTCATTTTGTTAGTTTTTTATTTTATTTACGTTTTTTGCATTACAACAAATAAATATATATATTAAAAAATTACTTTATATACAGCATTTACCTTTTTTTCGATTTTCACGATTTTCGATACAAACTTTTTTGAATTCGACTTACACGATTTTTTCTGGAATGTATCTATCGTGTAAATCGAGGGATGGGTGTAGTTATATATTTCTAATAAATTGCATACTACTTAACTCAAGTTTTTTAGTTAAAAAAGTTACCAAATTTGTTAATAAAATTATTTTTTTTTTTTACAAGACTTTAGTTTTATTTCTTGAATATTGTAAAGATGCACGTTGATGAAGCAGAATATCCATATTCATCTCCATAAAAGATCAGCACAATCGCTAAAGTTTTGAAGATGTTGTATTCAAAATAAAAAGGCTATATTTCCAACTAAATTTGTTTATAAAAAATAAAATAAAAAAGTGACATCGGATTTGATAACGGTTATCAATAGAGAATAAAACTACGTAAAAGTAAATTTTCCCCACTGTGCCAGGGTTCAAATCCAGGCAGAACCAAAAAAATTATAAATGTAAATTTTTCCTAATTTTATGTTGAAATCTATTTTCAGATTATCTACCTAATAATTTTACAAACATTTTGCCTAGTGATTTTTCGACACGTTTTAAACAGATGGATATTTTGTCTAATGATGTTATCATTTTGGGATTGGAAAATCAATAGTTGCCTGCACTTGTACTACCTGCAAAGTGCCTTTCCAGCGGTGGTCCGTTAGTCTTTTTCTGACTGAGTTGTTAGATCATCAAATGTGTGGTGGGCAAAAGTTTTCAGATTTATATTCTTTTACAAACATTATTTACATCCAAAAGAATCACTTTCATGACTATTGGTCATTTTATAGAGCTATATACAAAAATCCGTCTGATATCGAGCGTCCATCGTTCTATCATTTTGTATAAATTTGAGATCTTTATATTTTTTCTCTGATACACATCGATGGTCATAGGTTGATAACACTTAACTGACAATTTAATAAAAAAATTTAATAAGGATGTAAAATTTGGTTTTAGTATGATGTAAAAATCGGAATGCTTGTCTAAGGGTTTAATTTAATTTATGTGGCATCAACTTATTATCATATTAATGTATATGTTTGTGAGATATGTATGTTGGTTTGTTTAATATGGTTATTTTTGTTGTTGTTGTTTTTTTTTTGAGCCAGAATATATGTTACCGTAATAAAATACTTCAGTAAGGCAAACAAAAAAAAAAAAAAAAACAGGGAATAATAAAAACGTAGTGATTTCATTGCACTGAAATTGAAATAATAAAATTTTATGTTTACGAATCCAACAACTACAATAAAAAAAAACAACTGACTGCCTGACTTATCGATGAATGAATGAAAACCCTACAGATTTAACTTAACAATACAACAAACAACTACAAGAATATAAAACATTTATTGTGAATACTGTGTGATTGTATATGTAACTACAAAAAAATATTGTATGGGAAAAAGAGTTTAAAAACGCGTTGTTTCAAACACTTTATGATTGTTGTAGATAGACGGATATAAATAAAAAAAAATACATCTGCAAAGTTCAGTCGTCTGTATTGTAAATGTTAAATAAGTGTTATAAATATTTCAGATAAATTTATATTAAAAACAGCGTTTTTTTTTTTTAAATATTGGATTTAATGAAAATTTTGAAACAATTTTTGATTACGTTTTTCGTTTTTGAAAATCGTTATTAGCAAATGTTTTCTTTAAATTTGATTTCGGATTGGTTGGATTGGATTTGATTTATAGTTTTAAAATCAAAATTGGTTATTTTTAATTTATAACGAGCTTCCAACCTCCGTATATTTACAAAAATAAAGCAAATCAAACATATTAGCTAGGTTGATACTAGTATTTCGATCTGGCTAAAGATTTAATCAGAACCCGAAGTTTTAGGAAAGTTAGAGCCTTCATAATAGGCAGAACTTTAACAAAAAACCTATTATTCATTAATTTTGCTCTTCTTAGCAATCAAGCACGTGGTTAGGGGCTTTTCCTAACAAGCATCATGACGGTACTAAACTTTGAAGACCAAAAATGTTCGATTTATATAATAAATTATATAAATTTTTAGTTTTTACTCTGGCTCAAGTAATATTTTTTACAGTTTTGTTAGTTTTTTGTTTTTATATACATCGAGATTATTTCTATGTTATTTTTAATTTATAACGAGCTTCCAACCTCCGTATATTTACAAAAATAAAGCAAATCAAACATATTAGCTAGGTTGATACTAGTATTTCGATGTGGCTAAAGATCTCATCATAACCTGAAGTTTTAGAAAAGTTTGAGTTTATATTTTGTTTAAATTCTGCTGATTTTTTTTATACAAAAGTACACTGGATGATAACTGATAGTTGCGTTCATCGGTATCGGTAACGGTAATGCTATATTCTTTTATTTCGGTAACAATAGTTTAGGGGTAATGATATTTAAGTTATTTCGGTAACGGTATTTTAAGAATAATGTTATTTTAGTTATTTCAGTATCGGTATTTTAATAATAACGTTAGTATCAATGCGCACCCATATTTTTAAACCAATTATAAAAAAAATTTTATGACTGACTATTTTATGATCAAACTTTGGAAAAATATAGCTAAATTTATACAACGATTATTTAGATTTAAATTAAAAAAAAATTAATGTAGTATATATTAAGGGTAACGATGTTTTAGATTACTTCGGTGACGGTATTTTACGAGAAAAGTTATTTAACTCATTTCGGTCAAGGCAACGGTAAACTACGTCATTTCAGTAATATCGGTAAATGTATTTTACGGATAACAGCATTTCAATTATTTCGGTAACGTTATTTAAAGATAACGTCAGTCATAGATTCAAAAGGGTTTTGAATCGATAACGATTTTTTTTAGCGGCATTGAATGCCATCCATGAAAAGTACTCTTGTCTAATATTTATTCCTTTCTTTTCATTCGAAAAATGCTGCATTCGTAGTAATTACTTACTTATATTACTTCACTTTTAGCTCAGAGATTTTTTATTGAATTTTTTTTTATATATTTCAACTTTTAGAAATAGACAAACAGTTTTATTTGAGAACTTTAGTATTGACATTACTTTGAAATATATATAGTCGTACTGAAGATATGTTCATGTAATTTTGTAATGGTAATAATAAAATAAACAACAACACCGCTAATAGCGTTATTTATTTCAATTAAAATCGCAACGCTTGATATTTCGAGTACAAAAGGATATCTTTCAAAAACGATGTGTACATTTTTTGTTTCAAATGGTTTTTTTTTGCAAAGTTTTCCGAGTGGAAGGAATGTTTTTTTTTGGTGACAACGTTAACCCTTGCCGAATTTCGGGCTAAAATTACCCACTTGTGAGAAAAGTGTAGTTTTATTAAAAATTCACAAAATTCGAAATTTTGAAATACTTAATTTTTTTTTAAAAAAAAAAAAAAAAAAAGTCTGATATAATTTTTATTAAAAATAAAAAATATTTTTTTTGACCTTTAATTGTGCAATGAAAATAAAAATTATTCAAGTTCGAGGCCATACTCTATATTTCTTTATTAGGATATTTTCAAACAAATAATCTATAGAGTTTATTAATTTACACGGTGCGACAGTCCAAAAAACCTGGGACCGGATATTATTTTTCTTGTAGGGCTTGTCGACTAAAACAAGATTTCAATAGTAAAATATGCCGGACACCTCCAAAATCCGAATTTACGGTTAAAAAAACAGTTTTTTTACCTTTGCCTGTAACTTTGTTGACAATGATCCGATTTTCAATTTGTTACTTGATTTGGAAAGAAGAAACTGAGATCTTTCGAATGATATATAATTTATCTAAGAAAACTTTAAATAACTCAGTCAATTGCTTATCTATTTTTAAACCCAAACATGCGTTGTAATCGTAAATAAACGTACTTTTTGAATAAATTCAATAGTATTATAGTTTCTTAATAAAAAAATGTATAAAAACGTCACCAAATTTGAAAAATTTTTGAAAAATCTACAAAATTTGTGTTTGCTGGACAATAACACCCAAATTTCTCAAGTTTTCATAGATAAATTATATACCATTCGAAAGATCTCTCATTATCAACAAAGTTACAGGCTTATAAGTGCGCAAAGGTAAAAAACGGGTTTTAAACCGTAAATCCGGATTTTGGAGGTGTCCGGCATATTTCACTATTGGATTCTTCTTTAACTCGACAAGACCTCCAAGAAAAATAATATCACTCCCCAGGTTTTTCTATTTCATTCAATTTTGTACCACTGTGTTATTAATTGCCCCTTTTCCGGAATGTGTTGATAGATCTATTTCTTGAATTTTCTTTATTTTTGTAAATATACGGAGGTTGAAAGCTCGCTATAAATTGAAAATAACATAAAAATAATCTCGATGAATATAAAAACAAAAAAATAACAAATTAAATTATTATATTAATATGGCTAAAATTTTAACAACAAATAATTAATAATTGTAGAATTTTATTTACAATAAATTATATAATATTCATATTATTTCTTTTAATCGTAATAATGTAGAAATGAAATATGATTTTACTGAAAGCCATGAAATCACAGATTATTGTAAGAGCTTAAATCCGCGCTTATTATGCCCAAAAGTATTGCTTCCCAGTGGGAATTCGCCATATTAAAATCATAGCATATGTAAGCAGTAAGGGATTCTTTACGGCTTATTCCTTTGCAAACCTGCTTGCATGTAAGCAGCGTTTTTTACTGGGTTTAGGGATAACACACAAGCATGGCCTCGAATGTTGTGAAGCTAAATTGCAGTTTTTCTTTTCCTATTAGCTTTTCTGTTATTGTATATTATACTCAGAAATGACAAACACTAACAAACACATATATTCTATTTTTAGGTTTATGTTTATTTTTATACTCTCCTCCGTCTTTATTTCAATACGATCCCGTTATTTTTTGTGGCAAATATCAAAGATACTTTCGGAAAATTTCCGTTTATTTTTGAACACTTCTAATTTCCAACTTAAAATGTTTATATGTTGTAAGTCATACTTTGGGTTAATTAAAAAATCATTTTCAGAAAGGGTAATTATTGGTTTTCTGAGATAATCGCGAAGTAGGGACATTTTACCAATTTCGTTATCCTTTCCGCGTAAAAAAATTTATTTTTGTGCAACACTCTTTAAAACAGAATATTTTATATCTAAAATGACACCAATTTTTTAATTTTCTGTTGACGCGTTCAAAAGTTATGATCATTCAAACATTGTGTAGTTCTTACACATTTGTTAAAGACCCCCAATTTTGAAAAGCAACTAATCGCGACCCATAACAAATTTTGAAAAAATTAAAACACGATTACAAATGCATTAATTTTTTGCATATTTGAAGTACATATTCACAATTTTTACTGCATCTTTTCGATTTTTTAGTGGACGAATGTTGCAGACCTGGTTGTGATCACTGATGTAACAGTAGTGTAAGAAATATAAAAGTTATATTTTATTTGCTCCTGTGGCGTATGAGTGTTAATGATTTTAATATCTGAATTAATATCACTCATACGAGTTCATTAAAAATTAAGCTAATAGAGCCATTTACTTATAGCTTATAGTGATTAAAGTTGATCCACTTTTTAATCGTCCTAGTTTTCATATTAAATTTTTGACAGTTAAAATTTTAACTTTATGGTTTAATTTAATGGTTTAGTGCTTGGTTTAGTACTTAATCCACTTTTTATTGAATAAACTTTGTAAATTAGGTATTAGACGCTTGATTGGAACACTTTTTTTTTGCAAAATGAATTTAAAACAAAATATAGGGGATTTTATAGTAGTATGGTAATAGGGATGAAGTAGTAAATTTTATTTTTTGTATTAATGCATTTTTAGACATCATACCTACACAGAAGAAATTAAAAACGAGTTTTAATTACAAAATTGTTAATATCAAATAATATTTGATTTTACTCCTACAGTAAAAGAAATTTTAATAGATACAGGGAAGCCATCTTGCACCTCTATTGTTCTCCATATTTATTAGCAACCTTTCAAATAAGAACGCTAATTGCCTGACAAGCATTAGGTCACCGGTTCGAGCCCAGTTCGCGACATGAGAATTTTTGAATAATAAAATAATTTTAAAATAATATAACATTTTTTATAGTTTTGGTAACTCTAGTAATATATTGAGATTAGCAACCGAATTTCTGTTGTCCATACAAATCTGTTTTTATCCAAATATTTAAACTTGAAACTAGAAAATATTCAAGGTTGAAATTTAGCCGAAAGACTAGGGGTGAAGTAATTGCCTGACAAATAAAAGATCGCCGGTTCGAGCCCAGTTCGAAGCATACAATTTTTTTATTAATAAAATAAATTTTGTTGAATGCATGTGAATCTATTTATAGAATATTACAGTATATAAACATAAAATATTCAATTGTTACAATAAAAATTCGAAATTTGTAAATAAATGTCGTTTGTTATAAGAGTATTAAAATTTAATAATAGTAAAGTACATGGAACCACAAAAATTCGGTTGGTAAAAAATTTTGTTATTTGTTCTAGGTGGGGTGATGACAGTTTTATGTTTCCATTCAGTTTTTTTTTTACGAAATAAGTCGCAAGCGAATTCATTGTAATTTTTTTTTTTTTTTTTTTTTTTTTTTTTTGAAAAATAAAAGCTAAATTGCTTTAAATATAATAATAACGTAAATTATTTAACTTATTATAGAACTTTGCTTGGTTTATTTATTTTATTTACTTGTTAGTAAAGCTACTTAACAAAAAATAAATCTGGCAGCATGTTTGATGGTAGACACATGGCAGACATCGATGTGAAAACAAATCTGCTAACAACGTTGTTTTAACAAGAACAAAACATGGACAAGAGTGGTCCACACAAGAGAAATTCGTGTTCTCAAAAGAAATTGTTCGTCGAATGAACAATTCGATGTCAGTTCAAGACACAAAATTATAGTTTGGTTTATTGTATTTGTAAAATACAATTGAAAATAGAAGGAAAATTCAGTAAATATTTGCATTATTTTCTTATCACAATATAACTTCACCATTGACCAATTTTTTTTGATCAATGATGATAATCTTTAACTTCGAGCTCATATATTAGTTCTAATTTTGTGAGAAAACTAGTTTATATGAATGTTTGATGTGTTGCATGGGATTGTCACTTCTTTCAAAACGTGTTCTGATGATGGGAACCTAGAAAATTCCCGAAATAGATCTATCAACACATTCCTGAAAGTGGTTAATAAATAAATTTGAAAACAAAAACTCTATAGATTATTTGGTATGACAATATCCTAATAAAGAAATATTGAGTATGGCCACGAACTTGAATAATTCTCATTTAATTATTTTTTCATTTATTTATTAAATATACTTCATGTTAGTCAGACATTGAATGCTGACTTCATCGTATATCATTAACTCACTTAAGCGTGGAATAAAAAATTAACCACGAATTTGACGTACTGCCTAATTTGAAAATTTCGGTTGCTCTTTTTATAACATAATTGTTGTTATTAATGAAAAAAATATATAATAAAATTAAAAAAAAATTATAATTCGCGTTTGTGTGCTATCCAGAACATTTTATAAAAAATTACTATTTTGTCAAAAGTTGCACAAAATTTTAATGTTTTCATCAAAGTTTGTATAATTTTCGGAAAAATACCACTTAAATTTTATTAGTCTAAAATTATCTTTAATTTTATTGAAGAAATCTTTAAACCCTTGTATCCTGGGACAAGAAAAAATCTCGAAACCTAATTTTAGTTATGACCATATTATAGTAAAGCTTTTAAATTTAAACTAAATAAAATAATTCCACTTGATAAAAATTATTATTTTATGTAACTTAATCCATATAGAATTACTCAGCAAAAACTCAGTAATGGACTCTCATTACCAGTATCTAAATAATAAGCAGTAGAATTCGGCGCCAACTGCATATAATATGGCATCAAAATTCATTATGTTTGTTCGCTGAGGTAGTTTTTGTAGTAGTTTTACATATTTACATCATGAAAAAACGCATAAAATTTTTACACCCTCTTACCTGCTGCATTGCAACAAAATAAAAAATAATTGGTTAGCAATAGAACTAGTTATTCGTATGCTTATAATCCATTAAAAAAATATGTAATTATACTTATCAGTAACTGAAAAATATATTTGTACACACAGAAAAAAATGTAGCTATTTGCCAACTGAAATTCGGTCACTACGACTCAAATTGGGTTATTACGAATTTCAAACGGTTGGCACAACTTAACATTAGTTTTCACAGTAAAGTGCGGTTAATTCAACTGAATTTTAGTTGCAACTCCCAAAATATTCATAAATCTAATGTAAATATCGTTGTATTAACTGAATTTATAAGTTGTTACCATTAACATACGCTTTTTAATTCGGTTGACACTTAATTTTTCTGTGTGTACTAAAATAATTTGTCGCGCGTTAGCTTCAATGCTTATAATAAAGACTTCGTCAGAAAAAAAAACTAGTGCTGACGCCAAATTATAATATGTTAGGATATTTATTTTAATTATATAATCACTTACGTGTCAATGAAAGATTTTACTACACACAGAAAAAAATTTAGCTATTTGCCAACAGAAATTCGGTTACTACGACTCTAATTCGGTTATTACGAATTTCAGACAGTTGGCACTGTTTATATTAGTTTTTACAACAAAGTTCGGTTAAGTCAACAGAATTTTAGTTGCAACACCCAACATTTTCAGAAATCGAATGCAAATATCGTTGTACTAACTGAATTTATAAGTTGTTACCTTTAATACACACTTTTTAATTCGGTTGGCACTTTATTTCTCTGTGTGTAGGTAATGTTTCCACACAAATGTTAAAATGAACAATTGTTTAATAAAAAATTAGCACAACAATTTAAACATAATTTTATTGAAGTTTGGGTATAATTAAATTAAGGGAATGTTCGGTAATGTGGATTGTTCAGTTAAGTGGACATTACGTGTTTTTTTGTTGTTGAATTAATATAGTATTTTTTCTGGTTTTATTGCGTCATGGCAAAAATAACCAACATAAATTTTATACGAAACATGAAAACTAAAAACCAAAAAAATCCTAGACGGATTTTTGCAAATGGTAGGAATTTAATTGACAATTTTAATAAAACTAATTAATTTTATACACATGTAAAATATAAGATATAAAAAAAAAAATAAAAAAAAAAATTTCGTCAATGTGGTACTTTGTTGGTTTGTTTGCCAGAGTGGTCTGTTAATATATTTTCTTATTTCGTGCGCCCCGGTAGGCTAGTTGGTAGCGTGCTGGCTTATCTGTGCGGGGGTTGTGGGTTCGATTCCCACCAGAGCCACTGGTCTGTTTTCGCTACAACGCGCCGAAGGCCATAGTAGCTAGTGCTCGGTTAGGGTAATAGTATATAATTTGTAATTATATGATAATTAATTAATAAAGAAAAAAAAAAATATATTTTCTTATTTGTAATTTTTTTTAATGAATTTCAAAGTTTTTTCAAATTTTTTATGCAATACTTTAACTATTATTATTTATTTTGTAAAATTTTTCAAAACAGTTCACAAAAAAAATATCGTTTGTTTACCGCAAATAAAAAAAGCTTGTATTATAAAATTAACACAACATTCTGGTGCCATTACATATGGTATCCTCTACAGCAGCTATACGTACGTATTGTACATTTTAATGAACAAATCCAATATAAATTTTGATTTAAATATTATTTTTTGTCAATTCTACATCATTTTCTAAAAATTGTATACGTTTTCGAGAGTTCGCTAATATGAACCGTTTGAGTTTGTTTTTCAAAAAATGCGTAAAGAATTGGCGTACAAGCTGTTGTATTTGGAATATTCCTCATAAATTTTTTATGGGCCAAAAACCAGGTGTTGGCCAGCATTAGCGAGTATTCCCTTAATATTATCTAATTTTTAAGTCAATACAGATTATTTAAATTTATGTCGGAATTCAGATTCAATGCCAAAACAGGAGTAAGGCGAATATGATCGTACCCAGTCGGAAACAGCCAGTGGTACAAAAAAAGTGAAGCACTGGCATACCACTGGGTAACCGAGAAATTGTAAATAAATTACTAGTACAACACTTGT
Organism: Delia radicum; assembly: GCA_021234595.1. Classification (NCBI taxonomy): domain Eukaryota; kingdom Metazoa; phylum Arthropoda; class Insecta; order Diptera; family Anthomyiidae; genus Delia; species Delia radicum. Next base: position 105,266,794 of record CM037854.1, read on the forward strand.
TTGAAAGGCTTTAACATCGTTTACAAAACGCGTTTTGTTAGAACTTGTTTAACAATAAATTCAATCGTTTATAAAAAAAAAACACTGACAAAGAATTTTCTTAGACCACTAATTCAAAATTTGCAATAATGCTTTTCCGGTGCAACTCAGTCAGAAATTGGCAATGGTTAATTTTTATAAAAAATGATGACACTTTGTCTAAAAAGGTTTTTAGTCCGAGTTCGTGCCCGGTTTCAGACATACATTTTTTTGGGTTTTTTTTTACTTTTGAATTTTTTTTTATATACAATTGATTTTTTTTTTGTGAAAAAACTTTTTTAAAGACAACTTTTTCGTTGTGTTCCAACTTTTGCAAGTTATTTCCAACGATTTTTATGCCAGTGCTGGCATATCTGAGAAGGCAATGATTACCAAGTATTTATCAGTTACATTTTAATCTATTAACTATTATATTACTCGTCAGCTCAGTGGGTAGAGCTCTCGTCTGCTAATATAGAGGCCTATGTTCGAATCCCGGCATGTCCAAAACACATTTTCAATTTTTTTTCTTTCCGCCTATTTCATGGTTTTGGTAACGTAGGAAGTTTGGTTCCTCATTGCTTTGCCGACTCTTTTTAAAGAATCGGACGGTTTGTCAAATGATGTTGTCATTTGGGGATTGGGAAAGCACGTATTAGCAGCACTTGTACCACGAGCTAAAGTGCCTTGCCAACATTGTCTTTTTCTGACTGGGTATGTATAGCTTTTATAACATACGGCTTTTCAATGATTTTCACCATATATTCGTATTAAGCCCTTATTTCCGTTACGCGTACAAACGTACTATTACGCATAAGTTTGAATGGAATCGCATATAATTCCATTTATGACATAAGGCACTCCATATCAACTTATTTACTACATAGGAAATATTTTGCATTGATGTCAAACCTTCTGTAGAACTTTGTTTGACTTCGTTTTTTTTTGGGAATTGATGTTAAATATGTATTGCATTGTAATAGAATTATACCGCCCATGATTTGTTTAACAATTGTTTAATTGTTTAAGAATTTTTGTTCAAATTAATTTTGTTTTAAAAATTTTCCGCTATTTAAATTTTTTTTTTACGCATACTTTGATCACTTTTTGTCAAGATTAAAACTGTTACTTTACGGCTAATTTGACATTGATAAGATATTTTAAGATGAACATATAATGTGGAATGCCTCATTTGTATGTATATTATAATAAATCTGCAATTAAATTGATTGTAAAATGTAAATTCAAAAGCATTTTCATTGAATTACGTGTCTTATATGTATCCTATAATTTTTGTAAAATATCTTTATGCATATGGATATTTATTTCATAATGAAATATTTCTAAAAAGATATTTTGAAAAATATTTGATTTAATTAAACTACTCAACGGCCAAAAAACACATTTTTTTAAATACCCAACGGAAGCTTTTATAAATTCATATATATCCGAAAATTTCTAATATAACGCTATATAACATCATATATCATTATATCTTAGGTTATATATAAGTTTTTTATTTTTAGCTCTTCATTTATAATTGACATAGCGAAATATAAGATCATATATAATTTAATGTATAATTCTATATACGTATATATGGTGCAATAAAATCCAACAAATTCTATCACTTTTATATATAACTATTATGGCAACCAAATACCAGCTATAAAACAATGTTTTAATCGCTTAAAAAAGCACGAAAGCCAGTAAAATAAGCCGTTTCAGTATAAAAATAAGCCGATAAAGTAAAAACTAAACCGTTAAATTTCAGAACTTCGTTACTACAAATAAGATTTTTGTAAAATTTGTTCCGTGAAATTGTAACATTAAATTTTCAACTTTAAATTAAAAAAACAAACATTCTTTAACATAAAGCTCTTAAAAAAAAGATTAAAATAAGCTTAATTTTTAACGAAAAAAGTAGCTAATACTTACGAAACTAGCTTAAATAAGCAAATTTCAAATAATAAATTTAAAAAAATCTTACGAATATAGCTCGAAATTTTTAGAAATGCATTAGCAGAACTTGTATTTAGTTTAAATAGTTTTATAATTTCAAATAAAAAATATGCTCTAGGTTATTTTTGGTTGCCTTAATAATTATATATATATATATATATATATATATAAAAAAATTTGAAAACGAACTCTAATATTTATATATATATAAATATTAGAGTTCGTTTTCAATTTTTTTTTTGATTTTGATTTCTGGATATTATCACTTTTTAGAAGGTTTTTGTATCAATAAAAATAATGGCGTATTTTTTTTTTTTTTAATTCCAACTCCTTCCCGTGCCTATAGGCGACTAAAATCGTGGATTTTGGGTCCCTTTTCCCATACAACAAAAACGGCTTAATATATGCCAAATCTGACTTCAGTATTCGACTCTACGGGAAAACTTAGGCCCATAAACTTTTTTTTAGTTTTTGAAATGCACCATAATGCATAATTAGAGTGGTCCAAAAAAATAATTTTTAAAAAAAAAATTAAAATATTTATTTTTGTTAATATACAATGAAAAAATACTTACATCTGACAAAAATGGTCCAAATATTTTAATTTTGTAGTTACCCGATCAAAAGTTATTAAAGTTTAAAAATTTAATTTTTTAGTGAATACAGAATAGTTTATTGGTTTTGTAATTTCTATTTAACAGCAATTCTAATTAATTCTATTCCTTTCCACAGTAGATAAAGCTAAACAATTTAAATTATCTTTATTTTTAACTAAACACGAGTTGTTCAGGCGCGAAATATTACCAACAAGTTGTTCGGTGTAAATACTTGTTGATTATATATTTTAGCTTGTTCCAAAATTAACCACAGTTTTTAAACTTTCAAGAGTAATAAAATCAAACGGTGACTTACTAAAAGCGGAATCAAAATATGCCAACTTGTTAGCTGCATCAACAACATTATTAACCACTTCTTCTCCCTCTTCTACTTCTATAAAATCTTTTTATATAGCATTTATTATATTTATAATTATATTTATTATATAACTTTGAACGGGTTGCGCAAAAGTAATCCTCCTATCAGAAAATGCTATAAATTTTGCGATTGGCCCCTAATGTCAGTTCTGTTTGACATTTGTGTAGTAAACACATGCGAAATACACGTTAATAAACAATGTTACGCTACACTGCTCCAGAACGCGGAATATTGGTGACTCTTTATTTGACCAATAATCGGTCGGTGACTTTGGCACAACGTGAATTTCGTCGCAGATTTCCTGGCCGTCCAACGCCTACTGGTGAAACACTGCGACGTTTAGCCGCTCGCCTCGAAGAGACTGGCACAACACGAGATGCTGTTGCCGTTCTGCAGAGAATATTGCTGCTGTAGCCGAGGATGTCATGGAAGCGCCGTCGACATCGACCAGACGACGTGCCACGCAAATGGGTATCAGTCGACGGTCTTTACAGCGAATTTCTTGAAAATCTTTCCGTACAAAGTCCAGACGGTGCATCACCTGTTAGCTGCTGACCACCAATCGCGTGTAACATACGCTCAAGCCATCCTTAATCACCACCAAGAGGAAGATGATTTTTCATCAAAAATAATCATGAGTGATGAGGACCATTTCCATCTTAGCGGGTACGTAAATAAGCAAAATTTACGCTTCTGGGGCACTGAAAATCCGCGTGTAACCCACGAAGAGCCATTACACCCGCTCAAAGTCACTGTATGGTGTGCTGTTTTCGCTGGAGGAGTCATCGGACCTTTTTTCTTCGAAGACGTCGCGGGCCAAACGGTTACTGTGAATGGTGAGCGCTACAGAGCAATGATCAACGAGTTCTTTTTGCCGCAACTTGATGAATTGGGATTGGAAAACATGTGGTTCCAACAGGACGGTGCAACGGCACACACTGCACGTGCCACAACCGATATGCTGAAGGATGCATTTCCCGGGCGCCTAATCTCCCGTTTTGGCGATTTGCACCGGCCAACAAGATCGCCTGATTTGACCGCTCCAGACTTCTTTTGTTGGGCTTTTTGAAGTCGCGGGTTTATGTCAACAAGCCTCAGACTCTTGCTGCTCTTAAAGACAATATCCGTCAAGAATGTGAGGACCTATCGCCGGAAGTTTTGGCCAAAGTGATGGAAAATGCCATAAAAAGGGCTCAAATGACAATCAACTGTGGCGGCGGCCATTTACATGACATCATATTCTCGACTTGATGTAACAAAAATTAAAATACCAAATAAAAATAATCCACAAGAAGAATCAAAGTTTTTCTTTTTTTTTTTAAAGAAAATTAAATTTTTAAACTTTAATAACTTTTGAACGGGTAACTACAAAATTAAAATTTTTGGACCATTTTTCTCAGATGTAAGTGTTTTTTCATTGTATATTAACAAAAAAAATATTTTAATTTTTTATTTACAAAATTATTTTTTTGGACCACTCTAACTATGCATTCTGGTGCATTCCAAAAACTAAAAAAAAGCTTACGGGTCTAAGTTTTCCCGTAGAATCGAATACTGAAGTCAGATTTGACATATATTTAGCCGTTTTTGTTGTATGGGAAAAGGGACCCAAAATCCGCGATTTCAGTCGCCTATAGGCACGGGAAGGAGTTGAAATTAAAAAAAAAAAAATACGCCATTATTTTTATTGTTACAAAAACCTTCTAAAAAGTGATAATATCCAAAAATCTATTTTTCAAAACTAACTCTAATAAATATATATAGTAGAAATTATCAAAAAAAATCTATCACTTTTATATATAGTTATCAGAAAAGCCAAAAAAGGAAAATTCAATGTGTTTAAGCAAACATATATTGCAAAAAAGCAAAAGAAAAAACTCAGCAGAGGTGCTCTTAAAACAGAGTTCAAATCTAATAGATTAAATAGTATTTACTAGTAAGAAAAAAATCTTAAGCAAACGGTTTTTTAAACTTTTAAATCAAAAAAAGTACAAAAAACATACAAAAGAAAAAAAAAAAAACTAATTTGCCTTCTCTGATAATATATAAACATATACACAGAAAAAACTAAAAACGGGTTTCAATTAAAAATTTTATTGAAACAATTAATATTTTAATTGATTTTGCACCTACGACTGAAATGATAGTATTAACTAAAACAATTTGCAGACAGTTTATTAAAACTCTTTCAATTAAAATAATAATAATAATATCAATTAAAAATAGTTATTGTTTTTCTTTACAACCTCAATTAAAAAGTTACGTTAAATTGATTAAAACTTTAATTGAAACTTGAGAAGGAAACAATGGTAGTTTTAATTGAAAACTCGTATTTTTTTATTTTGTTATATGCCCCCCATTAAAGAAAAAGAGAAATGTAGGTTTGTAAATTAAATTGACATTTTATTTATAATAAAATTTAAGCTTTTAATATAAAAATGTATTATAAGAAAGCAAATAAAAGTAAAGACAAAATTTTTATTTTGCTTGTCTTGTCTTAAACTTTTTCTTGTAATTAAATTCTTTTCTTAAAAAAAATCCACACACAACTTTAAAATGATAGTTTTAATGGCACTTAATAGTTTAATTGTCCTTTTTCGATAAGGTTTATTTAAATCCACATGTGCACTTTTATTACCATAGATAAAACACGAAACTAAATTAAGTTTTCGTGCGTACACGAATATCTCAACAAAAAGAGTGTTGCAAACTCCAGTGAAATAACTACGATTTTGCGTGTATTTGAAATCGGTAAACTATTCAACTTATTAAAAGTTAATCATTTGGGATATTTTTTCTTTTATTTACAAATTAAATAATATATTGATATAATTAAACCTTAATCTAAATAAATAAAATTTAATTTATTAAAATTTTTAATTTAGTCTAAATAAAATAAAAAAAATTGTTTGCCAAATTTTTAAAAATGTTGTTTACATGTTGTCAACACTGTATGGATATATTAGAAAATTCAATAAATTTTTTAATTGAATCAATTAAAAAAAATTGTTTAAATTGCCATTGATATTCAAACAATCGATGAATTAGATATTTTTGGCCCATAATTTTTTCTGTGTATGGTAGAAACAAGAAAAAAACTTGATTACTTTGTATATGGCATCAAATTAAAATCACATCAAATTTTAAAATCCATTGATTTATATTTAAATTTTCTTATTATTTGTTTCACAGAATATTACTGCGGATTTCAAAACATGGGTTCACATGAGATAAGGTTATGTATGTCATTTTTGGGATTAATTAAGATATAATGTGATATGACCATATATGTCTATATATACCCATATCGGAACTGTTTTCATCTGGAAGAACTTTGTACGCTGAATCCAAATCCATAAGTTTTTTCTTCACTTGCAGTTTTTGAAACATCGCGGTTTCTATATTTACATCACTTACCCCATTTTGTCCTTTATTTTGCTTAATTTTTTGGGGATATTTCCTCACCCAGAATAAAAATTTTCTTAACAAAAATGAGAATAAGATAAAAAATACAAAAAATTAGTTCAGTTGAAAGTTTAGTTTACGCATGGTGATAAATTTTTAAATTATTATAGTATACATAAATTTTATAAGTATAAAACTAAACATTTTAAATTTCAGCTTCCTTGCAATACCAGTAAAATTATAATTAAATAAGACATCATTTTACGCAGATTTATATTCTTAATTTTTTTTTTTTTGATTTTGCTGATAAATTTTGAAGAATTAGCTAAATATACAAAAAATAGGGTAAATGATGTACGTTCATATATAAATCGAGATATTTTAAAACCTGCAAGTGCAAACAAAAAAATTTTCAAATATTTGGATTAAGTGCATCTAACTCCATTAAAGTAAAGATTAAGAATTACTCGAGTAACTCGAATAATTTCTATCGTATTATTTTATTAGTTTTTCATTAAAAGTACACAATAACATACAAGATCAATACAAAATCAGCAGTTCCGAAATGTTTTTTTATTAAAATTGATAATGTAAGTCAGTTAGCATTAATTTAAAACCAAAAGGATCTTCTAAAATAATGTATATTTGAGGCGTTTTACTTTTAAGGGAATTTTTTATTTGGTTTATATAAACAAAGTTCGACTTTGTGGAACATTAAGAATATAACTTTTAGCATTTTTTGTAAATATCAAAAATAATATTTTTGCAAATATTAAAAATAATATGGCATTTCAATTTATGCCTTGGAAAAACTTAAAGAAATATTATATTACTAGTTTGGAAGCAGTTTAAGCACACAGAGAAAAAACATTCTTTCTTATAAACGAGTTTCTTGCCAACCGAATGATATGGTTGCAGTAACCGAATTATTTGGTTGTAGTTGAAATTTTATGCCCCAACCGAATTTTTTTTTGTATTTATCGAGTATATGTTGTCACAAACAAATATATCGATGGCTGCAACCGATCTATGCGGTAGACATACAATTCGGTAGTCACAATGACTCTATTGTCCGTGTGCAGTAAAAGGCTTTATTATAAGCCGGGCTGTAATACAAAAGATAATGATGAATTTGGTTTTATACGAATTTTGCAAAAAAAAACTTGACAAAATCAAATTGATTGAAGTAGTTTTTTAATTTTTTGTTGAATATTTAGATTTTTAACGATTTTGCTCAATTTCAGCAAATTGGACCTTTTGGTCTTAAAATTGTTTTATATTTTTTTATGTCTACACAAACTAAACTTTCATTTGAGCTTATTAACATCTGTAATTGTTCAAGGATATTTTATTTTAAATCATCAAAGAAATTGCTAATAATGTGATATTTCAGAAATTCGTATTGATATTTTACATCAGTAAAATGTTGCCCATGTTCGTGTTGCCAATTTACTTTTTCTACTAAAAAAGTTATACCCCTCCTAAACTGACACATTACTTTATATTTTACAAAAAAATAATTTTTCAAAAATACGAAACAAAAATAAACTTAAGTGTGAACTGAAATAAAGCATTTTGTGGATTTACTCGATTAATTGATCAAGTTATTCGTTAATCGAAATTGGGCATTTTAAATTACTCGAACAATTATTTGATTAAAGTTCATCGATTAATCGAGTAACGGTTAACAGCTTGAATACGCTAGTACCCTATTAAAAAATACACAATGAAGAGCTCTTTTGAGTACATGTAAGTACTTTTTTTACCTAAAGATTTAGGCAGAAAAATATTTGACACAAGAACAAAACCATAGTTTTCTAAAGGTATAAGATACGCTGAATGTAAATCTAGTCTCAGAACCACATTCCGACATTATGCATTCGAGCTATATTAACAGGCAAAACCTCGATTTTTATAAATGTGCTCCGATTTTTCACCTTCCGGAATATATATTTTTCCTAATAGTTGTAACGGCACCTGAAAACGCAAATCTTACCCTTTTTTCGATTTTGAATTTTTTAGATAAATTATTTTCTTGCCAACATATCGTCTATTAAAATTTAGGTTGTAACAGCAATTGCTGGAATATGAATCAAATTATACTTTTACGAAGGGATCATTGAAAGGGATTAACCGACCACTATCAACATGTTTTAAGTTACTACTCGATTATATATAAGTATATGGGTTATTCTCAAAAATATTTAAAATTGGACTAAAACTGTCCTTTTTAGTAGCACATTAGTAGGATGTTACACATTAACAAACCACTACTAAGGGATCTTAAATCCGTTTGCGTGAATCATTTTCTGTCAGCCCGTCAAACGTTATGGCGGTTTAAATTTTAAAATTTAAACAAATTCTCAAAATTACACGATTTGATTGAATTCAAAAAAATTTCACATGTGTATACCATTAATTAATTTTTGGGGGGTTTTATGGAAATTTACTACCCTATTTGGTGTTTTGTGTTAAAACATTGACAAATCGGACAAATAATGTTTATGTGTTGATTTGACGGAGCAAACGTGTTTAATTAAAAGAGTACAGCACACAGTCCTTAAAAAAAATTGTTTTAAAGATCAATTATATGCGTAATGGCTATTATTTCAAGGTTTTTAAAATCTGTCAATATCATTGTTTACTAACTACAATATATAAAATACAAATTGTGCAATTTTTGGACAACTTTCAAAAAGTCCACATACTATTTGCATTTAAATTTTTTTATATGCTTCATTTTTTTTTAGGTTGTAAAATAATAACTAAGTTCACGCTGCAAAATAGCCTATTTAAAACTAAATAGCGAATGTGCCATGGTAAAAATTGCTTTTTGAACAATATTCAATATTTTCCGACCTTGTGAGGGTCGTAATCTTTATATGTTAAGGGCACCTTAAAGAACTACGTTCTACTGTGCATAATTACAAAATTTACGAATTGTTGTTTAGAAATTTTTATTCCATTAAGGATCGTAAGTCCATATAGAAAAAACACAAAAAATTTTAAAACTAAAAAAAAGGCTTCAATTTTCGACTTTGATGTATTTGTTAGTTAGTTGATGGCACGCCAACAAGGTACGTGTTGAATTTATCTCTCAGTTGATGGGAGATTGTTTAGAACCATACAGAATCTGAAAGTTAAAAGTGGCAAATCTACAAAAATTTAAAGAACAACAAAAAAAAAAGAAAGTTTGCTTTAAACGATATTTTAAAATTTTTTAACTTTTAGTAACGATAACAAATAGAAATATATATGTACCTATGGCCCAAAATCCAAACATATATCCATCCATCTGTTCTAAGATACAAAAATTAAGAAAGTAATTGAAAAATAACATTATTTTCAAAGAATTTAAAAATATAATAATAATATTCATATTAATATCTTCCGTTCTTCTTCAGTTTTCACAAAGCATAATTTCCCATCATACATCATAATCATGATTATCTACTATTCATAATATTTTACATACATTAAAACTTTCATATTTCATAATTTGTTTATGTTATTCGCATCTCGTTTACATTTTTGCAAAATCATATTCCTCTCCTAGTTTTTGCGCTTAGATTACACCAGTCGACAAAAAAAAAATGTTTTTTCTTGGGTTTTTGTTTTAATGCAGAAGTTCTGATTCAAGACATTGAAAAACACCAAAATATCCATTCCTAACTTTTAAGGTTTAATTTTGCTGAGTTGAAAAAAAAATATTTTTCCCCTTTATTAGTAACATAAAAAAAATCAAATTTGACATTTAGAAGTCAGACCCAAAAATCGTGTAGACTGGTGTTTTGTATTTTTTTTATATATAATTGGGTCAGGTCAGTGAGTACAGTGTTTTTATGTTGTAGGATGATTGTTTAGCGCGCTGTTATATACACCAATAGTATGTGTATACAATTTTCCTTTGTTAGTTCTACTTGTGCCAATAGAGGGATGTACCGAACAATAAATGACAAATTATCCTTGTAGCATGCAAAAAATTCTGAGTAAAGAAAGAAATGCAAAAAAAGATATATTTTATATGTTAAAATGTTTTGATATATTGGCATAACATAGTTAATGCTATTAGTAGAAAGTTATAAAAACATATCATTTATCATAATGATAAACACGAAAAAAATACATTATAAAAAACAAGTAAGAGAAAAGAAATAAGTAAAATAGTTACATGAATAGTTATTAAATTGTTTATGATTGAGAGGTGTTGCCATTCATATGTCAGGGTCAAATCAGAAAACTAGAAACAAAAAGTTTTTCATTTCATTATCATGTACGATTTTTTAAACAGAATTTCATATCAATCAAACAAACTGAATAATACATATGACACTGAATTTGTAAAATATTTTGCAAGGATGTTAGCCCGAGGGTCACCTGTTGTAGTTTGGATATGTGATAAAAAATACCAAATAAATGAGCATGTCTCTTTTATAGCTTCCTAAGGAATAAGGTAACACCATTTGACTGGCAAAGAAACTGGCTTTTAAACATATATTTTTGAATATACCTATGTAAGCTGAATAAAAATCTGGAAATATTGTTTTTCTCATTGTCTGATTTTAAATTATCGTGGTTTATATATTCACATCGCTAATTTTATCGCAAAAACATGATTTTTTATTAATATAAATCTATACCAAATTGGCTTTACTTTGACGGTGTTTGTACCAGGATATCGCATTGATATTGCAAAGAAGTTGACAATTTCAATTTTTTAATTTAATCCATAAAATGTTATGCTTGCTAAAAACTTTAAAAATTTTACCATTGCGTATAAACTAGATATTAAAATAAAAGAAATGCTTGTATTAAAATTAAAAATCCATTAAAAATGTTCTAAATAATTTTCCACATGGTTCAAATGGCGCTACGAAATAACCCCCAATGAAATAACACCCAAACGACAAAATAAAATAACCCCCAATGAAATAAATCCCAAAAAAATGAACTAAGTCCCAACAAAAAAAAAATGAAATAATACCCAAAAGAAATGAAATATTCCCCAAAGGTGAAAATGAAATAACACCCAAAATTTGGGGGTTGTTTCGTAATGAAATAACTCCCAAAGGAAGAAATGAAATAACCCCCAAAGAAATGAAATATGTCCCAAATTTTTATTATTTTTTGTTTTCATATTTTTGATTCTTTTGTTACACTGTTCAGTTTTTCTGCGTGGCGGCCGATCTTAGGGGTTTTCTCCTCCATAGGACGCGGCAGGTGGCTTCGCTGAATACAGTTTTCCTGCGCGCGTCTCATTATCTTCCCTAGTGTGACGCGCGCAGGGAAACTTTATTCAGCGAAGCCACCTGCCGCGTCCCATGGAGGAGAAAACCCCTAAGAGCGGCCGCACTTTTAGCAAAATGAAATATCCCCCAAAAAATATGAAATAACCCCCAAAATAATTGCATATGAAATAATCTCCAAAGAATTTAAATTTTGGGCTTTATTTCATTGGTGGTTGCTTCATAATGAAATAATCTCCAAACCGTAAGATGAAATAATCCCCCAAAAAAATGAAAAAACCCCCAAACAATTTTACACATTTTTTTTGGGGGTTATTTCATTTTTGGCCGTTGCTGGTTATTTCATTGGGGGTTATTTCGTAGCGCCGGTTCAAATACCAAAGAAAAAAAAATCTTTTCATATAAAAATATATTATCTATATTACTGTATATATTATCTTATATATTCAGATATAATTTTAAACAAATATCCACAAACACTACTCCCTCTTTCCTCCTTCCCATACACTATTTTCCTGATCAATACGTTAATATATGTTAATGCATAAATATTTGTATCTAATTGTATATAGCTTTGTGTTGCTTCAAAAATGTTTATATGTGGGCATTAATAGCAATATATTATTTTACACTTTCTTACATGCAATTATACCTAATACACATAATTATATATTACTATATTACTAAATATACATTATAAAGTTTTATATGCGTTCGTATATAATTCGACATATATAAAACTTTATGTGAACAAACATTAAAAATGTTTTATTTATGAATTCTTATAAAGCACACAAAATTATACAGAAATATATGAGGGCCAATGCTTTGTTTATTTTTTAGCTGAATTCAGATATGGTCACTTTCTTTCGGAGTTAAATTTTTTAAATAGAGCCATGACTTTTTTGGCTCCACCGTTTCACCTTTGTGAAAAAACTGTACAATAAGGATGTTTTGTAGGTAAAGACGACAGCAATTGTAGTCAAAAAACAAACGAAATTTCACTTGAGGAAAGGACGACTAACATTTAATTAAATTCAACTAACATTTGTCATTTGTTTTTACTATTCTGAACATTTCCAACAATTGTAGTAAAAACCAATCACATATGTTTGTGAAAAATAAACAAATATTTATTTTTTTTAAATAACAGATAACGACTGTAAAAAATGAATGTAAAATCATAAAACAGTTATTTGATGTGGTTTTTTTTTTATTTTAATGAACTACAAGGTTAGTAAAAAATTAAATTTGTTCTACAAATGACTGACATTTTCATTAAAAATAAAGAAACTGTATTACAACCCAAACAACTACAAATTTTTAAAGCAGATGTTCCCTGAGTGTAGAAATAATATTAGTCATATACTTGAGTTTATGAAATATATATATAAACAAGCCTCGCCTGTCGCTGCCCAGGCGATCTGGCCCAATAGGCCCTAAACTCCGACTCCCTCCATCTTCTGAGCCTCTCTCTGACATACCCATTGGGTACGCCACAGAAGGGTTCAGGGCCAATGAATTGTCGACGAGCTCCGCAGTTGACCAAACAGACAGGAACCCAGCCAAGTGTCAAGGTGTTGTTAAGTCCGAGACAATTTAGAGAGTCGATACATTCCTTAACCAGACCCGACGACACATCTTGAGCCCTCATGGCACCAGGTGCCGCCTGGCTGTCAGATAGAATGTAGATCGTGGCCCACGTGTCCTCCTCCGCAGACACTCTTCCACACAGATACAGAAAGCGAAGACCTCCGCCTGAAAAACGGAGGGATATTGAAATTACATATAATGTTATATAATTGTTGAGAACATTTAGGAAATGTTTATATCAACTTTAATCTAATAATACCGAATTATATATAATTCTTTACAATTATATATAGTACACAAAAATTTGTATGGGAATAAAATTGCATTTAATGCATCGAATTTGATATTATTTAATATATATTAAATACAATTACATGTTATCATTTGTTGATCTTATCACATATCTAATTTACATATAATTTAATATAATTTGATGATGCCACAGATCAATTCTTTTTACTTGGATACGGAAGAATTTGCAACTTTGTGCACCTGTCTTTGTAATACACATTTTTTAATAGATTTAGGTACTTTGAGTCAACATTTTTTTTGCTCATTTGTAGATTTTGAAATATCGGGGTTTTATATTTACGTACATACTTATTTTTTTTTTGCAACTATTTCAAAATAATTTCAATATATTTTTGCTATTTTAATACACAAATGAGTTGAATGGAATGTTAAGTTTACGCAGAGTGATTAAATTTAAAATTTTTTGAGCAAACATAAAAGCCGCAAGACCCAGAAAATTAAATGTGCAACTATTTGGTAAAAATTCCTTATTTTCCAAATATGAATTCTTTGTAAATCTAGAGAATAAATTGCATAAAAAATGCAATTCTTTTCGACACTGGAAAAAAGTCTACTTCTCACTCTAAAAGCAGAATACCGTTCCATTCCAATGCAATTTGAACAGTGATGATCCGATCAATATTAAAGAAAATACGAATATATATACCAACAAACTTTTTGCATATTTCTACTTTTTCAAAAAAACTAAATCGTGCATAAGACCGTAGATTTTTCGAAATTTGAAAAACTTAAAACGCTAATCTTTAAGGATGTCCATAAAGTTTCTGAATGCAAAATTTAATTGCAACCCGAAAACCCAAGGTCAGATTTTGGCCGATTCGTGGGGAATGGCCGATATTTAAAAAATTTGTTTTTCAAACTATACACTGGAAATGAAAATAAAAGTTCTCATAAAAATATATTAATATTAAAGTTGTTTATAAAAATAATTTAAAAAATTTTAAAATCAATCAAATACAAATATTTAAAAAATTAAACTATATACTACCATTAGATAAAAACATTTTAATTTAATTAGTTTATATATACCACATATATTTTATATACCAACTTAGCATGCAAATATACATATATGCTGCTTTTCAAGCCAACTGTGCAGCGATTCCAAACTAACAGTATTCGTTATCCTAGAAGATACAAAAAAAAAAATGAAACAACTTTTTAAATTTGTTCAATAAATGGACAAAATAATAGTATTTATATTTATTATTATTTAACTGAATTTGGCATATGCTAGAAATTTGACTATATTAATATATTTTTTATGGAGAATTTGAAAAAATATTTATAATGAGTTTTTATTGTTGATTTATAAATTGTGTGTGAGATGTTATTTTCGTCAGCTTAAAGATCGTTAACATTTTCTAAATTAATGGAAAACTTATAATTTATTTGTGATAATTTAGCTTGACTACCTTGTAATGCATACTCTTTACCTGTATCATAATTTTAAAACAAAAAGTAATTAGTTACCAATAATGGGTTACATAATGCATTACTTTGTAATGTACACTCCTCACATTCAGCATTATTTCGAACCATAGCTTGGGAATAATGATTAGAAATCCTAATGATTAGCAATTGGATTAGAAATTTTAATTGTGCTGAAAAATTGATTAATTATGATTAGTTAGCCATTTTAGACGATTACTAATTGATTAGATTAAAAATAATCAAAAATCTAATCACAATTAGTGACGATTAGCATTTGTAATCAAATCTAATCAAAACTAATCCAAAAAATAATTGATTAGATTTCTTGATTATTTTTGATTAGATTTGATTAGATCAACTATTTTTAACTATTTTTGTGAAAAGAAAATATTTATTTATCACATTTGTTGCTATATTTACATAATGTAACAGTTTTTGAATATTGCATAAAATTGCATTATATATTGCCACATACATATATATTTACATACTATTTACATTTATACATACTATACCTAAAATAAATATAAAGAACGAATTTTGCAGAATGTCAAACAAAAAAAAAAAACAAAAATGCATATTCAGTAAGTTATGTAAAAAAAGGAAATAGTTATATATTACAACTAAGTCGTTTTAAATGTGTGCTGATTCTGCTTATATAGAATTCACAAAAAATTGACATTAGACTTCATTAATACCAACTTTTCAAAAGAAAAGTCTGACAATGAATTTCGTCTTGGAGTATTGATGATGCCTGCAAATGAGAATAGTCGTTCAACGGGTGCTGACGACGTCAGTGGGGTATTACACAATAGGAATGCTTCCTTCAAAACATTATATTTGGTCCAAATTTCAGGGCCGGGATCCGGGTCATTTAAGTAAGCGTAAAACTGATTGCTTATGGCATTTTTGAAATCGTTGGACTCGGTTGGTGTTACCGGGGTTTTGGGAACGTCATCTTCTGTAAGGAAAATAATATAAAGTTTGAAAAATCATGAAATACTGATAAAGTTACCGTCATCATGGAAATCATAAAATGAGTTGTCATTACTCAAATTCGGCACGTCCGTTGCATTATATGAAGAACCATTTTTGAACAAAGTGCATATGACTTCAATCACCCTTTTGCTGATCTGCTCCTCAGCACAGTCAGGCGATGTTTTTTGGATAACCCGCAACCATTTCATTTTCACATTTGGAGTCAATACAGCTGCCGCTATTGCCATGTTTACCTCTGGCGCCAATGTGAAATACAATTTAAACCTTACTCTCAATTGCTGTTCTAATTGCACTGCTATTGAGCTAATTTTTCCCAAAACCTCGGGTTTTCTGGATAATTTTAGCAGCTTGTTGCTCAAAGAAAGTAACGTAGGAATAATACAACCATACTTCACATTGGCTTCACCTTGGAGAAAGTCCAAAGTTTGGGCAATGGGCTCCATTAGCAGCTTGTACGACTCCAAATATTGAAAATCACCACCTGAAAAAGGAGGCAGAGTCAGTTCATCGGCAAGCTCATTCAATTTTTCCTTGAACTGTAGTAACTTCACGATTGCATCATATAGTGAGTTCCACCTAGTTACTACTGGTACAAGAAGAGCAGAACCTAAAATGTAAGAAATCAATGTAAGTAAGTGAAATGTAAGTTGCATTTCAAATAATTTATGTATAAATTTTACCATTGTGTGTTGAATATACAGTGCTGGCTGCTCTCGAAAAATCCTCTGGAAATCAGTGGTGGCCAGTAAATTCAGTGTGTGACTGGCACACCTTTCGTGCTTCGGCAAATATTGGTCATTTTCGAAAATCGGCATTTCGTCTTCGCTGTCTTCCTCTGCCTCTTCGCCATCATAATCACTTTGCCTCAAGCCATGGTCACGAAATGCCTTGAAAAAGTTCGACACGTTGTCCGTGATGGTCATTATAATGTTGGTCGTGTTGAGGCCAAAGAAAGTGTTATCCCCGATCATTTGCGCGATTTTCTCCGCCGAGTGGACACCAAGTATTCGCTTACACGCCAACGCAGCTGACTTCCTTTGGAAATTTTGATCAAGCCAATGACAGGTGTAACCCAAGAAACTCCTGTGATTACCCGACCAAATGTCCGCTGTGGTGCAGAAGTATTTCGATGACGACATGGCTGTCTGTACCGTAGTCACCATGCTGTTGTATGTTTCATCGAGTCTTTTCATGGCTGTTTTCTGACACATAACTTTTAATCCAGTGCCACTAAACAGGTCTCGAAATGACTCCTTTTCTACAACAGAAACCGGTAACGCGCAGTCTACCAGAAAGCGAATAATTTTTTTTTCGAAAGCTTCCTGCGACGTGCTTTCATCGGAAGGACCTGCTTTCATCATCATATACTTTTTGTGCAACTCGCTGTGCCGAACTTTTAAATGAGAGATGAAGTTGGAGGTAACTTCACCTGTGCCTTTTATTAATTTGTGACAGGCAACACATTTAGCGGTTGTACTCCCATTTGTCTGTCACAACAAGAAGAACCAATTAATATATTGATTTAAAATGAATATCAATAAAAATTTTATTTATCACAAGTATACATCACCATATACAGCAAACCTTAATGGAAGATAATGGGTAAAACTTACATACATAACCATTGCCACATAAAATTCAGGGTTGAAAATTAATTTTGGCGAACTTCCGGTGCTACGCATTCTTTTAGCACTCACTGCCGGCTCGCTCTCCGAAACTATGTTCCGGATCACCTTCGTCGGTACATAATTTGGATCACATACATCATCGTCTGCGGAGAAGTCTTGGTCTTCGAAAACAATTGGATCCATTACGACGAAATTTTATTTTCAATATTAAGTAAACAAAAAAATTATACTTGTACTTGTAACACAACAACAAAGTGAACCAGCTGTGTCTAGTGTTTATTTAAAGAACAGGGTGCACCGTATGTAATTTTATGCAATATTCAAAAACTGTTACATTATGTAAATATAGCAACAAATGTGATAAATAAATATTTTTTTTTCCACAAAACTAGTTAAAAATAGTTGATCTAATCAAATCTAATCAAAAATAATCAAGAAATCTAATCAATGATTTTTTGGATTATTTTTGATTAGATTTGATTAGAGATGCTAATCGTCACTAATTGTGATTAGAATTTTGATTATTTCTAATCAAATCAATTAGTAATCTGAAATTTTTATCAAAATTCAATTCTAATCATTAGATTATTTTATTTCTCTAATCGTAATGATTTCTAATTCTAATCGAAATTCCCAAGCTATGTTTCGAACCATAAAGTAATGAGTTATAACTGTGCACTCATGGATTACCTTGAAATGGTACACCATTAGCTTTTACATTATTTCGAAACAAAAAATAATGACTTACCGATTATCAATTACATAATGCATGATCTGTAAACGTAAAGTAATATTTGAAATATTTTTTTGAAAATCTATATTTAGACACATTACTTTGTGATTTTTTGTAAGCATGAGGGTAAGGTGTATATTTTTAACATCACAAACGGAAAATCGAAGCACAACAATTCATTTAGATTTTAAGCAACTTATTAAGCACCTAACAACCAAAGGACCCCAAGTTCGAACCCCAGCGAGACCATGTTATTTATTTAATAATAAAATGGTTGTAATAATTTTTTTTAATACTGTTTTTTTATGAAAATCAATTTTTAGACCCATTAATTTTCCCCACCATCTTACCAAATAAGTAACCAGTTACTTTACCCCCTACAAAGTAATGGGTCCACTCATTACTTTTAGGCTCATCGCCTGTAAAATTCAACAGTGAAGTAAAGTGTATTGTAATGAGTGAAGCCCTATAGTGATACCATTATTTGGTAATGTGTGGTTTTGCTGGGTAAGTTAAAAAAACACGAAAACAGTTATTAGACACTAGCATGAGACACAATAAGTCTGTTCGATTACTTTTTCAGCAAAGTCCAGTAAAAATTACTCAGTAACAAAAATTTACAAAAAAGTAAACGAACGGAAAATTTTAAGGAATTGGTACAAAATAGATAAAACTGGTGATTTTAAATACCAAATATAAAAAAAAAATCAATTGGTCATTATGGAAAAGATAAAAGTTAATTGAAATTGTCAACCAGAAACTTCTTTAACAGTTAATTCTTTAATATTTTTCACTTTAAATCCATAAACAGTTATAATTTAATTTAATACTTGTTTTTGTTTAATTAGAATACAAGCATATTTTTTCAATCATATTATGTTTTTTTTTTTTTCTTACACATTTTGACTGGCAAAAATCTAGCTAGTAAAAACTTGTAAGTTCTTTGGCATCAATCTATCACTTTGCTCTCTCTTATTACTAGTTTTTACTGAGTATTTGTGTAAACGAACACCTTTCAGTAAAAACTTGTACAAATTTGTAAAAAAATGTTTGTGTTATCGAACAAACTTAATGAAAAAGATATAATGCGACAGCATGGGGGAAAATTCTTGCCATTAAAATTTAATTTAGTAGTAGAAGTGGCAACTTTGGTAATGATTAATAAACAAAACACTAAAAATAGAAAAGATTCGTATGTAAATTTCGTTTAACTCAATGAAAAAAGTACATTTAACATGCTTTGATTCGGAAATGATGCTTACAATTAACAATACAAGGCACGAAAGATGTTGACTAAGGCCGTAGCTTACCAAAAAATGCATTCCATTAATGCTAGTGTCTAATAAATTTTTCTGTGTTTTTCTATTAGTCAAGTTAAATTACACTGTTCAAAAAATGTTGGGTCTTCGAATCTTTAACGAATAAGACCAACGGGAATTGGAAACAGACCATCAGCGGACCGAAACCAAAGAGTATATACACATAGAGAGTCTACACTTCCCCCGCCTCTCACCAACAAAATACCGAGCTCGAGCAAGCAAATAAAAACATTACACTAAAAAATTATTGCAACTTGTTTATAAAAAATTGTTGCTTAAAATATTCACTTTTATTAAGCTTATATTTTGTTATTATCTGTTAAAAATCAATATATTTAAGATTTATTTTGCTAAATGTTATCATTAACATTTGAAATAATTAAACTTTTTATTAAATTGTTATTTAAAAACATGATACAAATTTTAAAAAAATTTTAATTCGTAAGAAAAAAGGCATTTTTTTGTGAACTTTTTGTGACGACACAGTAAAAATCTCTTTATTAAAACTAATAGGACATTAAAGCATGATATTTGAAGAGTTTTTTTTTTTTTTTTTTGTTTTGCAGTTTTTCTATTTATTGAATCTTCACTCAAATAATGTGAACTAACAATAAGTTTACAAATCTTAAAACTAACTCTTAATTATTATGTCCAGCCAGTGCCAGACAAATTTTTGACGATTCGATGGAGATAATCTATTGCTCCTTGTTAGCGGACCAGATCCGCCGTGTCCCTCCTTCTAAGACGTTGGTGGCCATGATTATTAATCAGGTGACGGGCTAATAAGTTGGGATGAGTTTCCAGTTTTATTTAAATAAAGTTGACTGTGTCTAATGATTTCATCTTTGACCAGGGTTACATTTAAATCTTTATGTAAGTTGCAATTTCTGACATACCAGGGTGAGTTTGTGATCATTCTCAAGAACTTATTTTGCCTTCTTTGTATTTTTTCAATATTTGACGCGGAGGCAGTACCCCAGAGCTGGATTCCATAGCACCATATGGGTTTCACGATAGCATTGTATATGAGTAACTTGCAGTCCAGACCCAGTTTAAATTTCTGCCGGTTAGCCAAGAGAGTTGCGCCGTTTTTAGTTTCATCTGGGTTAGTTTAGCATCTATATGAGTTTTCCACGTGAGTCGACGGTCAAGGTGAATGCCGAGATATTTTACAGAAGTGTGTTGAGGTATATTCTGATTATTAATTTTGATGGGTGGACACGTCTCCCTTCTAAGCGTGAAAGTGATGTGGATACATTTCTGCTCATTCACTTTAATTTTCCACTTATCCAACCAAGCTTCCAATTGTAAAATGTGGGTCTGCAACATTCTAGACGCTATGTTTGAGTCATCATGGACGCTTAAAATTGCGGTATCGTCAGCGAATGTTGACGTGTGGGTATTAATATCTAACTGCATGTCTGAAGTATAAAGGACACACAACAGAGGGCCCAAAATGCTGCCCTGTGGGACACCGGCTTGTATATCTTGGGGAGGGCTGACAAAGCTATTTTCAGCAAGAGTAAATTTTCGATTCGTTAAATAGCGTTCAAGAAGCTTGTGAGTATTAGAAGGCAACAAACGTTTCATTTTAAAGAGTAATCCTTCGTGCCAAACTTTATCGAAAGCTTGTGAGACATCGATAAATAGAGCAGAGCAGTATTTTTTTTCCTCGAAAGTTTTTCTTACAGTAGAAACTATCCTATGAGCTTGTTCAATGGTGCTATGCTTTCTCCTGAAACCAAATTGGTGAGCTGGATTGGAGTTGTTTTGGTCAACAAAAATAGACAGCTTTTCCATAAGCAATTTCTCGAAGAGCTTTGACAAGTTGGATAAAAGA
Source organism: Delia radicum (assembly GCA_021234595.1). Lineage (NCBI taxonomy): Eukaryota > Metazoa > Arthropoda > Insecta > Diptera > Anthomyiidae > Delia > Delia radicum. Next base: position 105,288,258 of record CM037854.1, read on the forward strand.
CTAATAGGCCTATATGATTCTACTTTTGTGAGATCTTTGCCTGTCTTTGGTATCATTTTAACGAGAGAGACTTTCCACTCTGTAGGGAAGTATTCAAGGCGTAAAACAGCGTTGAAAATAAAGAGAATTATTTTTATTCCTATGCTGGGTAGCTCCATAAGCATCTTATTGCTGATATTGTCAATACCAGGGGCTTTTTTGGGGTTTAGTTCACAAATAGCCTTTTCGATCTCTCTCATCTCAAACGATAATTGGATATCTGTTTGGTACTGAGGAACAACAGTTGGCAACTCAGTTACAGATCTTGTTATGTTTGGCGTGAATACTTTTTTTAAATGTTCTACAAACAGATTCCCTTTTTCGGTATCATTTCTGGCCCATTCTCCGTTTGATTTTCGCAAACGGGGTTTACAAATGACCGGTCTTTTTAAATTTTTTGTAGCACGCCATAGTGAATAATCAGTTCTAGATGAAGGATCCAAATTTTCAAGATATCTGTTTAATGAAACAGTTCTTTGGTGAGCAAGTAGCTTTCTTAAATTTTTTGTACATTCTTTCAACTGTACCTTAAGTTGTGGGGATCTGTGCTGTTGCCACTCTCTTCGAGTTCTCCTTTTTTCATTTAAGAGTCGTTCGACGTCTGCAGATAGGATAATATTTTGTCTGTTGGGTCGAAGAGGTTTAGTAGCAAGTTGAGCAGCAAGTTTAAGATTTAATTCAAAGTTTTGAACCGAGAGGTCAACATCTTCTGGAGTTCTTAACGGTATGTTTTCCGAGCAATGTGTACTGATAAATTTTTTATATTTCAGCCAATCAGTTGTTTTGCCTGTCAGTGGTAATTCACCATAGGGGGATGCAATTTCTCGGGGGTTTAAAATACTAACAATGGTGGGTGTGTGATCAGATGAGAGTTCCAATGAAGATTCAACCTGGATCAATTCTCTTGGAATGGACTTAGTGACTCCAAAATCTATCAGGTCAGGTATTTTCTGACGATCTGTTGGCCAATAAGTGGGTTCTCCACCAGAAATCACATCCATACTCAGTTTAGAAATTGCGTTGAACAAAGCACGGCCCTTAGGGGTAACAAGCCGTGACCCCCAGAATGTATGCTTGGCAATGTAGTCGCCAGCTGCAAGAAAGCGCGGACCCAATGATTTAAAAAAGTTTGTATACTGATCTTCCGTTATGGCAAATCTTGGGGGAGAATAAATTGACGATATCACTAAGTCATTGTCAATTCCTCGAAACATATAGTAGTGGCTTGAAGATAATTTTCGCAGAAATCACCCAATAGATAGTGCTTTATCCTGGATTTAATGAGTATGGCCGATCCTCCACATGACCTGCCTCTGGGGTCCTTGGTATCAGAGGTTCCAATCAAGTACTTTGGTGATATTTTCCAAATAAGTTGGTTCAAACTCTCATTGTTGTTCTGCGTGAAGCCTCCGACATATCGCTCCAAGAGGGCATCTTTGCTCAGACCTTCATAGATAGGCTTGATGGCATTCAGAACATCCTCGGGAAGAGCACTGTACGTGTGTTTGAAAGTCATTCAGATATACATATATCAAGCGAAATTTTTAAAATGTTTTCCAAAAGTTGAAAAAAGACAAATCAAAATAACTTATTCATTCTGTCTTTAACAAAAAAAAAATGTTTTGTTTTTATATCAAATTTAGTAGGTAAATTCTACAACATAACTTTTGAACGGATAAATTAAGTATTCCTTTGACATATTATTTTCACCCTAATGAAAAAAATGCTCAGAAACAAACCAACTTCAAGAGACTATAAAAAAATCATTAAGAGCTAACTTCACAAAACCATGTGAAAGTTTTGATATACTAATGGTTTACATTCCTTTTCCGTTGGACGCATTTAGGAAATTTTTTTCTTGCTGCACAGTATTTCAACTTAATTAGTTGAACTGGCAACTGTGGTAATAATTAACAACTAAACATAGCTTTATAGAAAATAAGTTCGCAGTAAATTTCGTCATACTCAAAAACTAAGTTACGGCACATTTTTAACCTAACTAGTTGAGTTAAATAGATGATGTTTACAATTTAACACTTTAAGGCACGAAGAATGTTGATGAAGGCCGTTGCGGGCTAGAAAGTTAACTCCATTCATGCAGGTGTCAAATAACTTTTTTTCTAATTGTTTTTTCTGTTAATTAAAGTAAATTATCACAAATAAAATTATAATTTTTCTGTTAATATGGAAAAATATTCATGATCTTTAACCGAACTAACCAACAACTCACATACAATTTATATAGATCAACAATAAAAATTCACTATTAACCACTCACAAGGTACAGTGCAAAAATTCGCTTAATATATATGCTCGACATATGTTGAAAAACGAATAAAATCTTCAATGTTTGATTTTCCTTCACTTACAATGTAAAGGATAGAATATGATGACATTTGAAAATAACTGCCAGTCAAATTTCAACTTAATTAGTTGAACTGGCAACTGTGGTAATAATTAACAACTAAACATAGCTTTATAGAAAATAAGTTCGCAGTAAATTTCGTCATACTCAAAAACTAAGTTACGGCACATTTTTAACCTAACTAGTTGAGTTAAATAGATGATGTTTACAATTTAACACTTTAAGGCACGAAGAATGTTGATGAAGGCCGTTGCGGGCTAGAAAGTTAACTCCATTCATGCAGGTGTCAAATAACTTTTTTTCTAATTGTTTTTTCTGTTAATTAAAGTAAATTATCACAAATAAAATTATAATTTTTCTGTTAATATGGAAAAATATTCATGATCTTTAACCGAACTAACCAACAACTCACATACAATTTATATAGATCAACAATAAAAATTCACTATTAACCACTCACAAGGTACAGTGCAAAAATTCGCTTAATATATATGCTCGACATATGTTGAAAAACGAATAAAATCTTCATGTTTGATTTTCCTTCACTTACAATGTAAAGGATAGAATATGATGACATTTGAAAATAACTGCCAGTCAAATTTCAACTTAATTAGTTGAACTGGCAACTGTGGTAATAATTAACAACTAAACATAGCTTTATAGAAAATAAGTTCGCAGTAAATTTCGTCATACTCAAAAACTAAGTTACGGCACATTTTTAACCTAACTAGTTGAGTTAAATAGATGATGTTTACAATTTAACACTTTAAGGCACGAAGAATGTTGATGAAGGCCGTTGCGGGCTAGAAAGTTAACTCCATTCATGCAGGGTGTCAAATAACTTTTTTTCTAATTGTTTTTTCTGTTAATTAAAGTAAATTATCACAAATAAAATTATAATTTTTCTGTTAATATGGAAAAATATTCATGATCTTTAACCGAACTAACCAACAACTCACATTCAATTTATATAGATCAACAATAAAAATTCACTATTAACCACTCACAAGGTACAGTGCAAAAATTCGCTTAATATATATGCTCGACATATGTTGAAAAACGAATAAAATCTTCAATGTTTGATTTTCCTTCACTTACAATGTAAAGGATAGAATATGATGACATTTGAAAATAACTGCCAGTCAAATTTCAACTTAATTAGTTGAACTGGCAACTGTGGTAATAATTAACAACTAAACATAGCTTTATAGAAAATAAGTTCGCAGTAAATTTCGTCATACTCAAAAACTAAGTTACGGCACATTTTTAACCTAACTAGTTGAGTTAAATAGATGATGTTTACAATTTAACACTTTAAGGCACGAAGAATGTTGATGAAGGCCGTTGCGGGCTAGAAAGTTAACTCCATTCATGCAGGTGTCAAATAACTTTTTTTCTAATTGTTTTTTCTGTTAATTAAAGTAAATTATCACAAATAAAATTATAATTTTTCTGTTAATATGGAAAAATATTCATGATCTTTAACCGAACTAACCAACAACTCACATATCAAAATAATATTTAAAATTTTTGAATTTTTAGATTAATACAAAACTCAAGTTTAGATGTTTTGTTATTGATCCATAAAGTTTCATCGTGTGAATCGGATTAGTTTTGGAGAAAACATTCGTTGAATATTGTAATTCCTTCACTTTTAGTAGTGCATAGGTCAAATACACGAAAACGGTTGTTCATTTTACAAACATTTTGGTTATTTTGATATTACAAACAATTTTGTAATGCGTTTGTATTATTTACAAAATTTCTAAATTTATGAAATTTTTTATGTACCAAATTTTTGTCATATTTACAAATGTTTGTACATTGTACGAAAAAAAATTTCCGAAAAATAATTTCGTATTTTTAAGCGTGGATTATTGTGAGTGTACATATTTTAATATTTGTGTGCTAAAATAATAACAATTAATAATCATATAATTACAAATTTTATACTATTTTCCTAACCGAGAACTAGCTACTATGACCTTCGGCGCATTGTAGCGAAAACAGACCAGTGCCTCTGGTGGGAATCGAACTCACGACCCCCGCACTGATAAGCCACCACACTACAAACTAGCCTACCGGGGAGCATATATATATAATATGTATACAAAAATTACACTGAAACTAGAAATGAGCTCAAAATTTTCAATATTTCACTGCGCCTACTTCACCCATTTTCTGAAGAAGTTGTTGCATTATTCTTTTGTATATAAAAGGACAACAATTGCCGTTAGTTTTGCAATGCTGCGAGATAGTTCTTCTTGTAGCGGGGCAGTTGGCTTAGAAAGCAACATATGTATGTTTGCATGAAAATAACTATTATGGTCAATTATAAAGGAAAAAAATCTATGGTTAAAAAAAATATATATATTTAGCAAACACAAACTATTTAAATTGAATTAAATAAAATATTTAGCATTTCGACTACGCACAAACTTAGCAAATTAATTGGGCGTGTAATAGTAACAAATTTTCAGCAACAGGAAGTAAAATATATATATTAGGATAGACAAATTCACATTTTGTTTGCATACATTCATGAATATTCTATACATATTTATGGACTGAATTGAATGAATATAAATTTATATATGGTATTGGTAAAAACAAGTGTGGTCTGTTTATATTATGTTTAAAAACCATAAATAATGAGTTAATTTAAATCAGTTAGTTTAAAGCGAAGTTCATAAATGTTCTATTTTAGAGGGGTGCTGCTGGGTAAGTATATTTAAAATTAGTTAATATTAAATGATTTGTTGTAAAGTAACTAGGGCTAATGAACTTCAATATATCATATTGGTAATACGGAAGCAATCCATAGAAAAATAGCAAACATTTTTTGAATTTATTGGTGCCGCTACATTACCCTAATATATATATATATATATATATATATATATATTCCCGTCGTTCCTATAAGGAGCATAGGGCCTCAACAAACTTCTTCCATTCCAATCTGTCCATGTGTGAGCTGGTCGACCTATTCTGCGGCTTCCCTTGGGGTTCCACTCAATAGCATTTCTGGCAATATCGATGGGCGGCTTGCGGAGTGTGTGTCCAATCCAGTTCCACTTTCTTCTCTGTATTTCTACATCCATTGGGATTTGGTGTGTTGCACGCCACAGATTATCGTTTGATATGGTTCGTGGCCAGAAGATTCTTAGAATTCTTCGAAGACATTTGTTGACGAAAACTTGAAGAGATTTAATGTCTCGGGAGGCAGCATTCCAAGTTTCACAACCATATAACAATGTTGATTTGACATTGGAATTAAATATTTTAATTTTAACACGACGTGATATTGAGGATGATTTCCACACCTTAGTGAGCTGACCAAATGATTGTGTGGCTTTTTTTATTCGGCTAGATATGTCAGCACTAGATCCACCTTTTTGATTTATAATAGCTCCAAGGTAGCAGAAACTTTCAACTTCTTCCAAGATTTCATTATTAATGCGAAAGGGGTTTAAGTTTTCGGAATTAATCCGCATAACCTTGGTCTTTTTTATATTGATCTTAAGCCCAGCCTTTGCTAATATGTCGGTAAGCCGCTTCAACTTCGTAGCCATGTCAATATAACTATGAGAAAGAAGGCATATGTCATCTGCATATTCAAGGTCTTCTAATCTTTCATGCAGTCCCCATGCGATGCCTCGATTATCCACTATTGCATGGTGCATCACGCTGTCTAACACTATGTTGAAGAGTAGTGGAGACATAACACACCCTTGGCGAACTCCATTATCAACATCAATTTTACGTCTTAGTACTCCATCGTGTAAAACTCGGCAGCTAGCCCCAACGTATAGACTCTTTATCAGTTGAATGAATTTACGGGGAACGCCTTTACATTCAAGCGCATTCCAGATGACATTACCCTAATGGACATTCTCTAAATATCAGGTTGTTGTACAGATTTTTTTATTACTGACAGCTAAGTCAGTAATAAAAAAATCTGTACAACACGAAAACTATAAAATAAATTAATGTAACCGAAATTAAGGTAATTGGAACCAAATTTAATTTTACACAATTTTCTTAAACTCATAAACTTAAATAAAAATGAGGCCACATTTATGTCAAATAATAGAATTTTCAATATAATTTTAATCGAATTATGAAAAAAAAAATAGTTATGAAGTTTTAAATATTTTGTATAGGGCAATATTAACTCAAATGGCCAGCACATAAAAATATATTGCGTTTTTGTAAAAATATTTATTTAGATTAATACCCAGAAAAGACACGCCTTATCAAATAATGAGTCTAGTAATCTTAACTCGAAGGTTTGGGCGCATTGTCCCAAAAGTAATGAGTTATGCATTACGGGCAGCCTTACGTAGATATAAATTACAATGCGTTACCTATATGCATACAAGGGTATGAATAATAAATCATTGCCAGAAGAAAAAAAGAATTGGATATAAAAATAAATTTTGAGAAAAATAAAGAATTTAAAATAATATTTTATTAATTTTTTTAAAACATGATCGTGCTGGGATCTGATTAACAGTCGACTGCTCTATACCCTGAGTCACCGATGCATGTATTATATCGTAGGTTAAAACATAAATGAATTTTTTATCTATGTAAATTTGTTCAAAATATACCAAAACTAACACCTTACCCTATAGCTTACAAAAGTATGAATTATAATGAGTATAAAAAGAGATTTTCAAAAATTGTTGTATCATTATATTTTGTCTGGAAGTAATAAGATGAATAACCCATTATAGTTCACGAATTATTTTTTTTATGAGATTAATATATTATTAGTTTCTTATCGGGAACCCATTATTTTATTATTTAAAGTAATGCAGAAGGTAAAAAGTACTCAATGCAAAGTAATGTATAAAGTAATAAGTAGTCATTACCATGTTTTTCCTGGGTAGGAAATATTTAATAATGAATCTAAATTTTATAGAAAGTCTTCTGCTTGCACCAAGAAGTTTAATAAGTTTACTACCAAAATTTTAAAGTGAACGTTGTACAAAAGAAAAAAGATTATATCAAAAACATATAATTTTGGAAAACAAGTGAATGCTTCTCTTGAATAAGGCTAAAAGCGACAACTTTTGAAAACAAGATTTTTTTGGATAATATGACATTTTAGTAACAACCCAGGCATACTTTGGAAATGGGGCGATAAAGTAATGAACTACCTTGCAATGTACACTCCTTATCTGTATCATTATTTTTCAACAAAAAGTAATGCATTTGCGATAATGGGTTACATAATGCATTACTTTGCAATGAATTCCTCTTACCTTTAGCATTATTTCGAAACAACGAGTTACATAATTCATTACATTGTAATGTATACTTCTTACCTTTAAGTTTATTTTGAAAAAAAATGTAATGATTTACCAATAGGTGCTACCCGGTAGGCTAGTTGGTAGCGTGCTGGCTTATCAGTGCGGGTGTCGTTTGTTCGATTCCCACCAGGGGCACTGGTCTGTGTTCGCTACAAAGCGCCGAAAGCCATAGTAGCTAGCGCTCGGTTCGGGTAATAGTATATAATTTGTAATGTTACATCATTGCCTTTTGCATTATTTCAAAACATTAAATAATGACTTACGATCATCAATTACATAATGCATGAAATATAAATGTAAAGTAATATTTAAAATATTGTTTTCTCAATATCTATAGTTAGGAACAATACTTTTTGGTTTTTTGTAAACATGAGGATAATGTACATGTTTTAGCATCACAAACGAAAACTCGAAGCATAACAATTCATTTACATTTGAAGTAACCCATTATTATACGTGACAATAGCTCAGTTGGTAGAGTTTTCAACTAACAACTAGAGAACCCAGCTCCGAATCTCCGCGCGAACCATGTTATTTATTTAATTAAAAAAAAATTATTTGTAATATTTTTTTTTATGAGAATCTACTTACTGGCACATTACTTTTCCCAACCCGGTAACCATATAAGTAACCTAACTTCTACTTACTCTACAATTACTTTTGGGCTCATCGTCTGTAAAATTATAAATTTATTACCGCGAAGTTTTCAAAACCTGCCTTTTTGCGGTTCACTTAAGTTGCGAAATGGTAATATTGTAATATTTATTACCAAAATAAATACTTAATGAAATTTTCTGTACGGATACAATTAGACTTGTTTCATCGAATTGGAGCAAATAATTAAAACATGTTTTTTTATCAGAATTTGCAACATTTTGCTTTTCAGTTCAAAAAAATGGATTATATACTCTAATTCGAGTGATGCATTCAAGTTTATAAATGTTAATATAAATAATCTAGCTCTAAACCATTTCCACTTGTTATTCAGAACATAACAAACGTAATTCCTAAATTGTATTTGATTTTCAGAAAAATTTGCAAATAAAATTCAGAAAATTCTATATGTAATTCGGGAAACAGCAATTGAAATTCAAAAACCTCATTTGTAATTAAAAAAATTTAATTAGGTTTGTTATTTTTTGAAATACATATGGTATTTTCTGAATAACAATTGTTATTTTTGAATTACATATGACATTTTTTGAATTTCAATTCGTAGTTTTTTTAATTATATTGGGTATTTTTTAATTAACATTTGTGATTTTATCAATTACATTTGGTATTTTTTGAATTTCAATTGTTTTTTTTTTTTTTTTGAATATCATTTGTTATTTTTTGATTACCATTTGGTGTTTTTTGAATACCCATTTTTATTTTTTTTTTTTAATTTCAATTGGTAGTTTCTGAATTTCATTTGTGTTTTTTTCCTTTTTTTTCTTTTTTGAATTTCATTTTGTATTTTATGAATTATATTTTTTATTTTCTGAATTACATTTGGTATTTTTTTTAATTACAAATGCAATTTTGAAATTACAATTGGTATTTTCTGAAATGGATATGTAATTTTCTGAATAACAAGTGTAATTGATAAACCCCCAAACGTATACGTAATATTTAAATTTATAATAATGCTCATACGCAACGTTGCACTTTGTACTTACAAGGGCATCAGCCTAAATCTTTCACGCCGAACAGTTGTTACACACACAAAACATGGTAATTAGTATGGAGTTTCTAAACTACTGGTCCAATTGGGAAAAATAAAAAAGCGGGAGCTAGCCTTAAAGAAAAATATTTCTGCAGGCAACCTGTTTCAACACAGAGTATGATACAGGGTGTCAAAGTTGATTATCTCGGGAGTATAAAAGTTTTAAAGGGGTACACATTTTACAAATGTGGACCGAGTTCACTGGTATTAGACTTTTTGTAATCAAGATTTATGTGACATATTAGCTCTTATTGTTTAAAAAATATTTGACAAGATCTAAACTTTTTTCAGATTTTGTCGGCCTGTGTACGCTTTTGAAGAAATTGTACTCCTTTTAGTACTTTTTTATGAAAGCTTACTTTTTTGTACTTCTTGGAGGGTCGGGCTCTCGCATGTACTCATCTGGCAAATAAATGGCACTTCTTTAAGAACTCTTCGAAAATTGCATTATTCTTTCAAAGACAGTAAGTAATTATATATTAAAAGAAAAATATAATTTTTAATAAAATGAGTTTGGAGTATAAGAACTCTTTGGAAGAAAGATTATTTTAGTTGTGTACTACTTTATAGAACTCTTTCTATAATTGTTAAAATTAATCTATCCAAAAAAGATTACTTAAAGAGTATTCTTTCTAAAAAGAAGTACCAGAGAAAGTAAATTTTCTTCGATAAAAAATAAAAAGTTTGTTTTTGATAGATAGCTTTAAGTTAGTTCCGTGTCTTAGAAATAACACCAAATAAGATTGAGCAGGTATTGGTACTAAGCAAGTCTTTATCTTAGAATAAGTACTAAAAAAAGGTTATATTTCAAAGATCACATGAAAAAGAGTACGTAATAAGTGCTGTGGCTAAATATATTACAAAATTAGTACATTTCTTAGAAAAGGTCATAAAATACATTCTTTCTGTTTGTCTGTAAATTTGTACCTTCAAAGAAACATTTTTGAAATTCCTCATATATTTTATGATACTAAGTAATACATATGCGTTTGACCTTTTAAAATGATGTATCATGTGATGCAATTTCCTTATAAGACACAAAGAAAAAAAGCCGTATCCTGTTATAATGTGTTACGTTAAAAAGCCAGTTTGCGTACCTTTAAAGTTGTATGTAATATTGTATCATTTACAGAGATACGAGTAGGTTAAAACGCTTTTATATTAAAACTTTGTTACATTTTTACACAAATTAGTTTTTATAAATTTGTTATCTATAAAAGGGGTATACACTAATTTTCATTTGATAAGGTCACTTAAATAATTTAAGTTTTTTAAAAATCTGAAAATGTTCTGAAAACATTTTTAATTTCTTATAATATGTCCATTTAATAACTGTAAGCTAAGATATAATTTTAAATAAATAAAACTACCGAATTTTAAAGAACAATTATTTTTCAGAACATTAGGTTTCTTATTGATTATTTAAGAGAAAAGTCCATTTCATATTTTTTAATAATTTATTGGTCTACCATTGATGAAACTAAATTTTGTAATGTGCAACCTTTTCAATTTTGCCAACAAGTCAACTCTGTAACTTTCAACTCATTCACTGAAGAAATAGTAAAAACGATTCCTGAAACACACCCTGATATTTCTCGCTATTCATTTTTGTCGACGGGAACTCCAGAGGCAGCGTAGCGTCAGGCTTTCACCACTAAAATTGCGTTTGGAGAAAAATTGTGAATCTTTTGCGTAGATCCACAAATATCCATTTTGGCCATCTGGGCATATAAAATTTTTTTTCATCGGCAAAAAAAAAAATAATCTGAAATTTAAAAAAATAATTATTGCTATACTTAAAAAAGAAAAGAAAAAGAAAAAGAAAAAAAAGAAAAGAAAAGAAAAGAAAAGAAAAGAAAAGAAAAGAAAAGAAAAGAAAAGAAAAGAAAAGAAAAGAAAAGAAAAGAAAAGAAAAGAAAAGAAAAGAAAAGAAAGAAAAAAAGTGTATATTTTTTGGTACCATATAATACAAAAATATTGGTAAAGTCTTGAGGTTAAGATTTACCACAATCTATACCAATTGTAATTTTATAAGATATGTAGAGAAATTTTGTCTAAACGAAAACTTTTCCATTTGAATTCTTATATTTCCTAAATTTGAAGTAAACGAAATAAGGCCAAATTAAGCAGAATCATTCCGGAAGAGGTCTACACAGAGAAAACAGTTTAATAGTTGCAGCCGAATTTTTTGCCAACCAAATTTTTGTGGTTCCGCTTAATGTGAATATTATTAAATTTTAATGCTATTGTAACAACCGACATTTATTTACAAATTTCGATGTTTTATAGTAACAATAGAATATTTTATGTTTATGGACTTTAATATTCTACAAATAGATTCACATGCGTTCAACAAAATTTTTTTTTTTTAAAAAAAAATATATGCTTCAAACTGTTCCGTTTGTCAGGAAAATACTTTAACTCTAGCCCAAACACAATTAATTATGTTTTTTTTTTTTTAAATTTCAACCTTGAATATTTTCTAGTTTCAAATTTGTACAATATAATTTGTACAATATAAATTGGGTGCTAATCTCAATATTTTATTAGAGTTACCAAAACTATAAAAAAAAAATTATATTATTTTAAAATTAAAAAATTCTTCATACTAGATATTAAAAACGCTTTACTTCATAATCTGAAATTAAAAAAAGTTCTAAAATCAGTGTGAAATTTTTTTAACACACTCTCAAAATCATTTTTTTTTTGTAAGTTGGTGATTTTCAAACCAATGTCTTAAGTATGGTGCATGTCCAAAAACTAGTAAAATTACACTTAAAATTCCCGTATTTAAAAATATTAAAACTTGTATTGGTTTTTTAACAAAGTTCCAAGATATTTGTAAAGAAAATAAATACTTGTTAGACAACAAATTCAAATTTTTCATAAGTTTTTTAAATTTTGAACCTTAACGATTTTTAAAAATTTAACTAATAAAGTTATACGCCCAAAAAGATGTTGTAGTCAACTTTGAATACCTGTAAGTACACCGTGTACTAAAACATGGTGACGAAATCACAATATTAAAAAAGACTAACGCCTTTTTAACATTTTACAATTTGATTCGTACGGATCGGATCAGTAGCTAAGAAGTTCTATATTTATTACCGTTAAATTGTTCAAATTTCCCACTCTTAGAGCTTATATGAGTTACGTAATTTATGTTTAACTTTGTAAACATTTTATCATGGACACGCTATAAACGTAGTATTTTAATTTCAATTGTTTTAACGGCTGATCTTTACAGCTAAAAAACACTTTATTAGTGCTTATTTATATTGCTCTAGTAATAATCTCTATAACCCCCACGTATACGTAATATTAAAAGTTTGAATAATGCTCATACGCAACGTTGCACTTATTAGTATAGAATTAATTTTAAAGTATAAATATTCAAATATATATATATTTTTTTTTACATGACTTGTATGAGTTAGCCGATGATGTTTAAGTATGCTTTAACATATTTAACGGAACAAACATTATGGCGGTTTTAATTCGAAAGCAAATTAAAAATATTTAGATTGCAGTTTTTGCTTGGATTTACTTAAAGTTACTTCAATAATTTTATCTCATATCTTTAACGAATCATAAATGATGGCGGTTTTAATTTTAAAGCAAATTAAAAATAGTTAGGTTGCAGCTTTTGCTTGGATTTACTTAAAGCTACTTCAATAAATTTATCACATTTTAAAATTAATATTACACCACAATTAGAAAAAAAGCGAATATTATTTATAACACGCTTGTAAAATTTTGAATCCTCAAAATTAAAAATTTTATATAAGGATGCTTTTTGAGGTTTTGCAAGTTTTTTTTGCTCCATAAAATTTAAGGTCCTTAAAATTTGCTGATGACATTTCGGTTTTAGTATTAAACTCATAAAAGTCTTTTTTTTTTTAAGTACGTTTTGTCGGAATTGATACGGCGCTTTAGTTGTGACAAAGCGGAATGGTGTTAAATATAAAATGCCAATTCTTTATATGTTTTGATGTTCATACATATGCCGCTATATGTACAAAATTATGGTATGAATCAATATGTATAAAAAAAACTTTTGTAAGTCATTTATTTTTTCGACTTTTACAGGACCATAAATTCTATAGGTGAAGAGTTTTCAACTTTAAGCTTCTATGTCCTAGTTTTTAAGTCTGATCTACCTAACCCTGTCTATCGTTTCTCCCAGTTAAAAAAAACCTTGAGAAATAAAAGGCATCTAAAATCGGTTTCATGAGATGTTGTAAATATTTGAATCGGTTTATTTTTGTTTAAAAATATGTCTTTAAATCTAAAATTTTTTCTTGAACAAATGGTTCTATTGTTGATTTACTTGAACAAACGTCTCTACATTGCTAGGTCTGTCAAAAAAACAGAGTAGTATTTGAAAGGTGACAAAGCCAATCGTGATAATATTTTGTTGTTATTTTTGTTTTTTCTTTGATATTTTAAATTTTGAATCACGCTCCTAGTCGAGGACAAGAAATTCTCATTGAGTTTGTGATTTCACATAACAAATATCTCTATAAATTCTAATAACAAAGTCCCCTGAAGATTTCCTTGAGCAGGAATGAAATCCGGATAGGGACAAGCCTACAGCAGATTGTTTTCACAACTTGTTTAATAAGTTTTGGGACTCTAGCACATTTAATTACTATAAATGCAATTAATGTTTATCCCGATGAAAATAAATTTATAACTGTCTTTAAATTTGTATATCTTTTTTTTTTTGTATATTATCAATTGTATGAGTTTGTCAAGCAAACATCATAAGTACACTCATACAAATAAACCTATAAAAATAGCAGAATTTTTTTTTTTTTAATAAGTTAAAAATAACGTTGCAGTTAAAATTGCCATCAGATTGTTTTTCCAAAAATATAAGCAAGATAAGAACAACAAAAATTTTTTTTTACAAAATTATTCTTATGTCCGAGTTGAATTTAAGTAATTTAGTAATATGAAAATATTTATTGACAACTAAAAAAAAAAACTAAAAAACTACTACATTATTTTTGCTTTATTTACCATAAATTTAGTTGAATACAAAAATCAGAATATTTAGGTTAAATAAATATTTTTTTGTGATTTTTTTTCTCTACTAATATTTAACAACTTTTTGGCTGACTTTAGCACATTAATTTATTATTTAAAATTAAATAAAATTAAGCTTAAATATAACTGAATTTTTAGCTTCGAGACAATTATTTTTGTTATTCTTATTATATTTTTAATTTAACTGTTTGTTAAATTTTACGTGGAAATTCAATAATCGGGCCTAAGTAATATTTAGCAACAAAAATTGGCTAACTTTGGCAGCTTTTCCTACAACGCCATTTAGAACTAATGATTAGTGATTTTAGAGGCATTTTTTTCTTTTGTGTATGACTGCAAAATATATTTCTTCTGATACCCAATTTATCTTTAGTTTCTTTGAAAACACTTTTATTTAGAATCTAAATATTCACTAAAAATATTTTATTTTTCAGTATTACTGAGAAAATTTTCTTAATGTTAATAAACAGTTTATATTTCCTATGAAAAAGTCTAGGATTTCTATTAAAAAAGTAACACAAACTATGAATATTCTTATAAGAAGTATTTTTGGTGTTTGTTTTGCATTTAAATTTATTTTATAAAACTGTTTTAAATTAAGAAAATATTTTTTTCCAAATCACTTAAAGCAATATAATAAAATTTCTAAACGAGTTACAAAATTCCATTGAAATTATTTTATATTTTTTTTGTAATATATTCTAACTTATGTTATTAATAAACAACATACAACAATGTTACATTGTATATTTAGCACGTATCGCAAACAATGTACAAATATTTCTACCAATATCCATGGGGTATTAAAAGCCAGACTTTAGATTTGAATACTCACAATACAACAAAACCAGTTTTACATTAAAATCTTTTATATTGTTAAATTATCATCATTGGGGGACACCCTGCGGTATATTAATTTAAGCGAGTCTACCTGCTATGTGTCATAATCCCAAATGTGCAAAGTAATGAAAACACAAAACTACACTAAAAATATTTTTTTTTTAGTATAAAGCTTTTCTTAAATATTGAAAAATTTAATTTTGCAGATTATTCTATACAAAACAATTAAAGTAACACGGTAAAATGTGTGTACAACAACGTATACAACATTCCTAAAAAGGATGAGCCATGTGATATGTGAGAAATTGACCTTGATGGGAGTACAACAGTTTTTTTTTGTATGTTTGTATGTTAGAAGTAAAACCAGGAGACAACGACCCATTGACAAGGTTTTAAGCACTTACCGTAACTATATTTTAACTTGGTTTACTCTTTAATCTGTAGCAATGATGTAAAAGCTTTAAGTAGTACTCTTAACAAAATGCTTTAATACTCATTAAAAGTTCTCTTTTATTTGCTGAATATGTTTAATGTTTTGTACTTAAAGAGTAGAATACGTTTTTTAAAGCTTTTGTTTTTTTTTTGGTTTTCTCTTAATATTTCATTCATATTTGTTACTTTGAAAATGTTTGTGTAGGATTATTGTTATTTCTGTTGTTGTTAAAAGCTTATTTGCTTATAAAATAAAGACATTTGAAATTTGTGTGTTTGTAAAATTTATGTTCACTTTCCACCAAATTAGATTTATGACCCATAATGTACGGTCAAACGGAAAATTATTGTTTGTACATATGCACACACATGAATATTTTACAGCTGAATGTGACATTAGGATTTTAGTTTTTTGAAGTTTGATCATTTTAACTACACGACAAAAAACTTCCGATATAATAATATATGATTATATACAGTACCACACTCACAATATATTTTCCGTTACCGATTGTAGTTTATTTAAAAAGTAATCCGTAAAGTTTGTTTTTAACTGAATAAACTATTAAAATACAAAGAAACATATTTTTCAACTTTTTTACCTGTTATTTAAAAAACAAACTATGAATTAATACGGATTTTCTGTAGCAGTTAATATTTTCGTTTAAAATCTACATGTTAAAAAAAAAAAACAAAAAAAAATCACAGTAATCTTTTTAAAAGTTCTCTCAAACTTTTTCATATGCATAAACTGGGGATGGTAACTAAATTACTTATTTACATTTTCAGTCCAAAAAGTACCAAAGTGGCCCAGCTGACGATTAAGTGCTTTGCTTCAGTAAATTTTGTTTTACTTTTTTTTTGTTACTGCGGGTATTTAGCGTGGTCATTTGCACACGATGCAAATTTGCACTTTCTCATCCTTGAGCAGTATTGACGGTGCATAATGTGCATTTTAGAACATAGATGGAGTTCCCTCACTGTTCCAAATTTATATGTTAAAGCACGTCTAGTAGATGACATCTAGGAGATGAAGAGACAGCCTGAGTTTCTTTATTCATGTACAAATAACAAATTTTAATATATATAAAATAAAACGAAAAGTTAGGATTACAATTTTCGCAGTATAGAACATGTGTTAGCTGACTATTTGAATACAAGAAAATTATTTAGCAATATTATTATAATTCGAGTGTTTTTTTAGGTAAACACGATTGAGCGCATCAATGTTTATTGTAAAGTTAAACGCACCACGCAATATTCTTGTTCAACTTTTGCTAGTGTGCAACAAATTACCAGTGTGTATGTCATATTGGATGGTTAGAAAAAATCAAAAGGGTTTTGATTCTTTTTGCCGACACAAGAAATGTGAAAAATATATAATATTGAGTTAGCCACATTGAATGATAATAAAACTGGCAATCATATTTGCAATAATATTGCAAGGTTACCTTAACAATTAAATGAAATCAAAAAGTACCAACAATTTTTAAAAAATGCTTTTTACTTTAGTACTAAACAAAATATTTTATTTACCATCACTATAGTTTTTCTTTAGATTTTAATTGTCTTTTATTTTGTGCAAAATAAAAATCTGTCTAGTGGGGTTGGTAAAAATTGCGAAAAAAATATTTTAACAATCAAAATTGGTAAGTAAAAAAAAAAATTATTGTAATTTATAATATTTACACACATGTTTATTCCAGATGTTAATTCAAAAAGCTGATCGTGCTGGTCAAATCTCGAATGTTAAGTAATAAGAAGTTGGCTTCCTGTGGTTTGTGGGTTTTTGTTCATTAAGGTAAATATCTCATTACGTTTTTTGTTTTCAAAGGCTATGATATTGTAAACGTTCCTGGTATAACTTCTTCTTTCTTGGTATAACTCCAACTATAAAATTTCACTTCTTTTTTTAATACTGTTCTAAAAAATCATTAACGTAAGTTTTAAACGAAATCAGCAAATCTTCCTCATATACTATTTAAATATATTTTGAAATTTTTCTTTAAATCCATATATGGCATTCTCGAAACCTTTTTAATTATTTTTATAGATCAGCTTTTAGTAGATGTCATAAGCTATTAGAAATAGACGAGTCTTTAATCACACTTAAGTAAAAAATTGATAAGGACCTGCAAAGTTGCCTCAAAATAATCAATGTTAAATTGTAGTTCTTAACTGTGGTTATTTTTGCTCAGTTACCTACTCTAAAATAACTTTTTATAGTGAGATACATATTTTAAGACCAGCCAGATTTAAAATTCTTTAAAAAGTTTACTTAAAATGCCTTAATACTACACTTAAGTTTAAAAACTTTTTAGTATACACTTTAAAACTGACCCTTAAACTCTTCGATTTTGATAAAAATTTTCTAGTTGCTAAAATTTGATGTTTAGGGTATCTCGATTATATTTCCTTCATATAAATTTTCATACAATGTAATTTAATCCTTTATTTCTGCTTTTAAATAACTTTATATTTTAAAGAACATAACGTTAAATCAAGTAAAAATCTTTGATCGATATCATTTAGAAAAATTGTTTAAAATAGGAAGTTTTCAGCACATTCGACAACTTGGAAGAGAAGTCGAATTTATTGGAAAATTTACTGTTTGGAAATCTTCTCAAAACTTAACCAATGTTTGTGGTAGTTTACCTAATGACGCATATGCCCACTTGCCTCGCTTAAGAAATGATACTACTCCCAACTATGTACGTTATGCAATATATAAATTATTTTTGATCTTTGATCTTCGTTAAAACATGCTGAACTTTAATTTTGGGAAAACTGGTTATTAGGGGTGCCGAAATATTTAGGATAAATCGGTAAGGTCGGTAAGCTTGGTTTAGTAGTATTGTCTAATTTATTAACTTATTCTTTTTATATATAACGTCTTATCTTTTGATTGTATATATCCGTTTGTCTTAATATTAAATATAACTTAAAATTTTTTAATATTCAATTAATCTTATTATTTAGTTTTAAAAATAAATCCTAACATATGTATATTATTATGTAAATAATACATTATAAAAAAATTTTGTTTTAAATAAATAATATAACCAAAAACAAATACAGAACTCGTGTTTTTATTTCTTTTAAATTTAATTTGGTGATAGCTAAAATAAACGACAATCGTTTATTTTTACGTTTTTGGGGGTAATTTTTTGATAGTTAAAATAAAGGAAAATCGTTTATTTTTAAGTTTTGGGAGTTAAATTTTTAATGGTCAAAATAATGGAAAATCTTTTATTTTTATGGATTTTCGGTAATTTTTTGATAGTCAAAAAAAAAAACGAACGTCGTTTATTTTAACGGATTAAGCAATTATTTTTTAATAGTTAAAATAAACGAAAGTACTTATTTTTATCGATGTTTTTAGTTAATTTTTTAACAATTAAAAATAATTGGAAATTACTATTGTTTTTAAACGAAAAATCAGTAGTCCTGTTTTTAACAACTTTTTCTATAGTTTTAATGTACAAATTCGTTTGTTTCTAACTATAAAATATTGTGAGTGCACTTATAACCAAACATCACATCTCATGTGATCCGGAAAATGGTATATATTAGCTGATCCTTGGGATCTCATGGGCTATAATGACCTATCAAATATGATCAAATTATGTATAATTTGATACAATTTTATATAAAAAGTTTTTTATTTAAAAAAATTAAAGAGAAAAATTGAAAATGTTTTAGAGATCAGTACTTTTTATTTGATTTAAATTAAGTACTACTTGTAATTCATTTATAATACATAAAATACTAATTTTCAAAATAATGTCGAATCTGAAAATGTTTGCTTTTTATGAACTTGAAATAGGAACTTATAAGAAATTAAAAACGCTAGGTAAAAAAAACAACATTTACGAGGAAGAAATTCAAATTTTTCGATCGCAAAAATTTTTAAGTAGAAGATTCTTTCAAGAGCAGAAATAAATAGCAAACCTTACACGTACTTGATATACAAAATAATATATAGGTCGGCGTTATGGATTAATATGATTTTTTATGAACGATAAATCTTCCTATTTAGTACTTCAATAATTTTAGTTTGTCCAAAACAACTAATTTATTAACCATAAAACAGGATCAGTGGTAGAAAGAATATTGCCCATAGTAGAACTAAGCAACTATTTAATTTTTAAAATTGAAAGTTTAGAAAATATATTGCACAGTGGGGTATATCACAAAAATTTTAATATTTTTGAAGAAAAACTAAAAAAATAAATGTTCACTAAATTTTTTTACATTAATAAAATTCTTAATAAAATAAATATAATAAAACTTTTATTGCTTTAGTCAATTCGGGTGATTTGTTTTGGTTATTTCATAAGCTAATACGACCTAATTTTTTATGTAAATCAAATAAGTTTAAAAGTTTGATACAATTTTTAGTAAAAATAAAAATTATGTTTTTTTCCACCTTTAATTGCGCAATGAAAATAAAAATTATTCAAGTTCGAAGCCATACTCTATATTTCTTTATTAGGATATTGTCCTAACAAATAATCTATAAAGTTTTTGTTTTCAAATTTATTATTTGACCCTATCAGGAATGTGTTGATAGATCTATTTCAGGAATTTTCTAGGTTCCCATCATCAGAACACATTTGGAAAGAGGTTGTTACCTCTTGTTTTTTGTGTGTATGTATTAAAGGGAAATAAACAGAAACGTATATTTACCAAAGGTAGACATACACGTAAAAACAAGTTTTCAATTATTTTTGATCAATGGTGATAACCTTTAACTTCGAGCTTATTTGGTGAGGAAACTAGTTTATATGAATGTTTGATGTTTTTCATGGGATTGTTACCTCTTTCAAAGCGTGTTTTGATGATGGGAACCTAGAAAATTACCGGAAATGAAAGGTTCAAGTAATAAATTTGAAAACAAAAACTCTATAGATTACTTGTTAGGACAATATCCTAATAAGGAAATATAGAGTATGGCCTCGAACTTGAATAATTTTTATTTTCATTGGTTTTTTTTTATTAAATTAAAATTTATTTTTTATTCATTGACATTATTTATTCTACTGAAAAAAAAAACTTTATTCTCAGCAATGAAAATGAACAAAAATTATACTGTGCTTTTAAAGTGACATAGGTTAGGTTAGGTCGAAAAGAGGATTCGGAGAAGGGAAATACTTCCCTAATCCGACTTAAGTCCCGGAGGACTTACAATTAAGCCAGAATGTCGGCTTTTTGTGCCGACATTCTAGATCTTGTTGAGTAACAACTTAGCCGACGCCGATTTTCTCGGCTCATATCGGCGGGGAGTCGGCGAAACAAGCCAACCAAAATAATCGGAGTCATAAGCAATATATCGATGTCGGTGGCTTTTGGGGTTGACTCGGGAAAAATATGTGCCGGCGGTTAAAACTAAATTTAACATGTATTTTGAAAGAGGATAGTACAAAAATTAAATATGTAAAAAAAAAGTTTACCGATATTTAAAACAAAAAGATATTTCAAGATGACTAATATATAAATACTTTTTCAAACCATTTGAGGGTTTTATTTTAGCCAAGGAAGGAAAACGTACCAACTCAAATACTGATTCATCCAGGTTAAGTTTTGCCTTAACTAAGTCAAATACAAAATAAGTTCCAATATTTTTTAAAATTTTTTTTGAAAAAGAATTTATATAAAATCATTAACAGCACACAGTGGGATAAATAACAAAATTTGTGGAAATAATTCGGCCATTTGTTAACTTGTAGTCCGATTGCAATGAAATTTGGAACATGCATAAAAGACATAAAATGGAGTTTAAGTTTTGATTTTGAACCTTATAGACCCTTTGGGGGCGGCAAAATGGCTGCCCAAAGTTGGGTACTTTTTTCATAAAAAATTTTGAGTGTTTGCCATTTTTTTGTTTCTCATCCGATTTTCAAAAAATTAACATATTAGTAATCTTCTTGTAAAGATGAACAAAAAACATGCTTACATGTGTGGGTTACCTACAATAGTTTGCGAGATATTCCGATTTGAAAACGTGAAATTCCAAATTTTGTCCGACTCAGGTCCAAAATTTTTCGAATATCGGGAGAAAATTGGGACCAATTTTCGTTTTAAAATAACGGTTATTTAGCAAATAAAATTCTTGATTGAATATAAAAAAATTAGTTCAATATCTTGTTTCAGTCAAAAATTACATTACTTTAAAGTAGAAATTAAAAAAAAAGTATATTTTGGCGATATTTTCCCAAAAAAAAAACTGGAAACCGGTTTTAGATACTCCAAAAGATACCTAATGTAGTGTGTAAGTCATTTCCAATCCCCGCTTTAAATGACGACATGGTAGCAAAAAACGAAAAAAAAATCCCATTTTTGGAATTTTTTTTTTTTATTTTTAGGAATTGTGGGATTGTTTTCAGAAAATCATAATTTCTGAAATTTGTTTCGATTTGTTGACCTTAAAGTCTAGTTAAATCCAAAAAATCATTGGATTATGTCTATTAATATATATTTTATTAAATAGTGAAAATTTTCATTTAAGCAAAAACTGAAATTTTTACCTTCATATTTGGATTACCCAAGTTTTTGTTTTACCAAGATGGCTAAATTCAACCTTTTTTAAAAAAATCGCAATCTACAGGTAATTTTCTTATCAACGATACCAAACATTGGTATGTTATGTTCATAACTTCTAAACAGAAAATCTTCAAATGTTAGCCCTTATTCATATATTTCTTCTAATGTGTCCTCGTATTCACAGGTCAGGTAAAAAGGGTTTTATGATGTTCTTCATTAATGAAAAAAAAAGACAAACAAATTAGGTTGTTTCTTTATTTAATACAAAATAATCGGACACATCATTATTTATATCTAACAGATAAAGCAAATCTTTTTATTCTTCATTATTTGCAGATGCCAATGTGTTATAAGAAATCCATCGTTTTCTCATTGACGACAGAACGGGATCGGAAGACAGTAATAGGTTATTGAAAATATCTTCGTTCTGTGATTGCCTTGAACATTTTCTGGAACTGAACAATTGGGCATGTTTGAAATCTCGATTCGTTGCTTCCTGAGCTTCTTCTGTTAGTTCACCTAGAGGAAGAATGTTTGATTCAATGATGATTTTTTCATGGCACAATACCTTATGAACTGTTGGTGTCATTTCTTTCCAGGGATATAATGATAATAGAAGTTTTGTTATTTCGTCGGTATATACTCCAAATTTTGAGGAATTTAGTTTATGTTTACTATTAATTGCCATTAACATGATGTTGATCTTTCGAAGCAACTCCTTGTCAATTCCTGTCATTATTGAAGTAATTTCAAATCTCTAGAAAAACCTTCTTGCTGTATTGCCATCGTTTGTACTTCCGCAACTAGCAAGTGGTTTATCTATGTTTAAGCCTGGCTGCCTTTTAAAGTCTTCTTGTATCCTCCTTTTTTCATCTGCCCTCATTTTTGACATTTCTTCGTTGTTTCTTACTGATTTTGTTTCATTTCCTGCTATGCTTTTATACTTTAAATCATATGCTATGTGTAAGAAGTGTTCCATGAACTGAATGCGGGCATGTAAGGGGGATACGCCAAAACCTAATACTTTTTTATTAATAGTCCTTTCTTTGGAAACATTTGAAAACTGTGATTTCTTTTTATTGCATATAGTACATTCCCAAGTTGAGAGCGTGTCTGTTATGGCATTGCAAACCTTTCCATCGATCATTGTAAGGCTCAAATCAAAAGATATATTAAACTTGTAATCACCAATCCCAATACTAATTGGCTCCAAAGTACATTTTTCTCCTTCTATATAATCTACCAAATTATTAGTAGTAGAGTTTGACTCTTTTATATACGCGAAACCAATGGGTCTGCAAAAAGCTTTGGATCCAGGTGCTGAATTGATCCATACATCATCGAAATAATTACTTGTTGAAGGGTCATTAGTAGAATATGAACGAATTCTTAATGGAGCTAACGATGACATGAATACGCTCTTATATTCTGATTTGTTCTGGCCTTCGGAAGCATGTTTGTATTCAGGAAGGGCTGATAAGCCATCAGATCCCCACTTGCACATTAGTACAACATCGCAATTAGTGACTCTTTCCATCTGATCTCTAGAAAAGTCAGAAACAATCCTAGATGCTGTGTTTTCGAGCAGAGTAGACAATTCAATGCAAGCTTCATGTTTATTAACAGCAATAGGTTTTGGTAAGATACTATCCTTCTTATCCTTTATTGCGTTATATGAGGGCAGAATTTTGTGTCCTTTATCAATCAAAGCCTTTCTCAAAATAAGATATTTATTTTTGCTTAGCCCTAATTCCAACATAAGAGCAATGGCTTTTTCTTCTGTAAAATCTGTATCCGATGAAGGGGTGGGGATGGTTTTAACAATCCTTTTAAGCCGTTTTGGTGATGCAGTTGGAAGAACATCTGCGATTTGCAACGCCTCTTTAGGGCGATTTTTTTTTTTAACATTTCCTTAAACGTGTCAGAAACTTCTGTATTTGAATGCGTAGAAAGAGTAATCGATGTTCTTTTTTTTTTTAGATTTTGCACACAAATCATTATAAGGCTTACAGGGTGCACCAACAGCAGAAAAATTTATCTCCAGGCTATCATTCATCCACTTATAATATTTTGTTTTAAATTTCAGAATAGAGCCGGAAACGGACTGCATTTTTTTATCAAATAATTTAATAAAATTGTCAATTTTAGATATTTCTGCAATGTCCAATTTAGTGTGATGTGAAGATTCAATTGATGCAACTACAACGCTAACCTTTTCAAATCTCTGTAGTTTTGAGTTGTCCCACAAAGTTAAGCACAATGCTTCATTATTTACTGTTATTACCATGATTGACGAGTTTTTTATGAACTTAAAACTAAACCTATTCATATTTATATACAAATATTAATGTACAAATATTAGCTATCATAAACCAGGTAACTGGGTCTTCAAATACTAAGGCCCATAAAATATAAAAAGAGAGGGCATATTTAAAATAGCAATCATAAAACACGTATCTTTGGGTGGGCCTACAAAACCTTTAATATCATTAATGAAGAACATCATAAAACCCTTTTTACCTGACCCAATTATGTAAGATGTGAATACGAGGACACATTAGAAGAAATATATGAATAAGGGCTAACTTTTGAAGATTTTCTGTTTAGAAGTTATGAACACAACATACCAGTGTTTGGTATCGTTGAAATGAAAATTACCTGTAGATTGCGATTTTTTTAAAAATGGTTGAATTTAGCCATCTTGGTAAAACAAAAACTTGGGTAATCCAAATATGAAGGTAAAAATTTCAGTTTTTGCTTAAATGAAAATTTTCACTATTCAATAAAATATTTATTAATAGACATAATCCAATGATTTTTTGGATTTAACTAGACTTTAAGGTCAACAAATCGAAACAAATTTCAGAAATTATGATTTTCTGAAAACAATCACACAATTCCTAAAAATAAAAAAAAATTCCAAAAATGGGATTTTTATTCGTTTTTTGCTACCATGTCGTCATTTAAAGCAGGGATTGGAAATTAAAATGTTGGAGTATCTAAAACCGGTTTCCACTACCCAATTGCAGTCGTGCACAAATTTTAACTGTGAGTTAAAGTTGATATTTACCTCAAAAATATGGCAACTTTGGAAGCGGATGGGGGAAAAAGTATTTACAAATTAAATTTTTTTTTTACCACAACTCGCATTTATATAAAAAGACCTTCCAGAAAAGTATACATACTTTATATGTTCAGAAGAAAAATATTTGTCTGGAGCGATAAGAAGTTTGGTGCTTTTTGGGGAAAATATCGCCAAAATTTACTTTTTTTTTAATTTCTACTTTAAACTAATGTAATTTTTGACTGAAACAAGATATTGAACTAATTTTTTTTTATTCAATCAAGAATTTTATTGGCTAAATAACCGTTATTTTAAAACGAAAATTGGTCCCAATTTTCTCCCGATATTCGAAAAACTTTTGACCTGAGTCGGACAAAATTTGGAATTTCACATTTTCAAATCGGAATATCTCGGAAACTATTGGAGGTAGCCCACACATGTAAGCATGTTTTTTGTTCATCTTTACAAGAAGATTACTAAGATGTTAATTTTTTGAAAATCGGATGAGAAACAAAAAAATGGCAAACACTCAAAATTTTTTATGAAAAAAGTACCCAAATTCGTGCAGCCATTTTGCTGCTCCTAAAGGGTCTGGAAGGTTCAAAAGCAAAACTTAAACTCCATTTTATGTCTTTTATGCATGTTCCAAATTTCATTGCAATCGGACTACAAGTTAACAAATGGCCGAATTATTTCCACAAATTTTGTGATTTATCCCACTGTGCAGCATAAAAATTATAAAATAATGAGAGTGCAAATCTCTCAGTTACTAACATAATTTTATAAAAAGTGGTGGGCAACTAAATCTTAACCATAGATATTTCAGTATAAATTAGAGAATCATACCTACTTTTAAAAAGTAAACTTAATTAATTTTGCTATTCCTTCATCATGTTTGTTATAATTTCGTTATTAAATTTAAGAATTCTCCACTGGTTTTCCTAGAAACAGATGACGAAATTTAAAATGAAATTATTATTTTAAAAGCAAATATAGACTTGCTCTAACCAAAATGTGATTTTATTTCATAAAATTAATTTAGTACCACCCGGAATAAAATTTTCATAAATTGATCCATAAAGGTTTAATGTAGAGTTGTGTAGTTCGTGAACGACCTAGTTCAATTGAACTGGTCTTTACTTTGAACTAGTGAGCTAGTTCGCAATCTTCAGCTCTTTAAGGTCTTTCGCTCTTTTCGTTCTTTTTTGTGATTTGAGTAATATATCTTTTTTTTATGTTGCTTTTGAGTTAAATTTTGTTTTGTTTTTATGTTGCTTCATTGTTTTTTAATCTTAAAAAGAAGTGTCTAATATGCATAATTCGTTTTAAAAATGATCAAATAAACTATCTTAAGAACGATCAATTGAACTAGAAGAGCGACCTAGTTCATTCAGATCAATTGACCTAGAAAGAGCGAACTAGAATGCCCAAGTCTAGTATAATGTATGTTTTTGCATGTTCATTAACTTGCATGTATGTGACAACATGGATACAAAAATCGTCATACATGTTTAAATGTGTCTCCATACATTTGCATTAACGAAATTTGAATAACATATTTCCAAAAACTTGTGAAGCTTAGATAGTCAAAAAAATCGGTTAAAAGTCAATGGAAGATTTCTGTTACATTTTGTCTTTTCTTAGAGTAAAGTGCACAATACAAAAAATGTGTAAGTGCGAAAAAAAAACAAAATCGGCTCTGTTATATAATCGACTTATGCCCGTAATTTCAAGCAATAGATACCTACCGGTGCTTAGATACCTACCCGATTTTGTTCGTGTACACGGTAGGTATCTAAGCACCAGTAGGTATATATTGCTTGAAATTACGGCCATTAGGAAACTATTGTATTTAAAATGAGGAATTAACAAGTTTAAAATTATGTATAAATATTTGTCAAAATAGAGTTTCGGAAAAGTTTTTCGTCATAATCAAGTTTGGGCTACATGGATTTGCATGAAAGTCGCAACCCTGATTATAATGCTGTCTTTTTTAAGTTGTTTTTATTTGATTTGAGTATTTTATTAATAATAACAAAAAATCTATTTATTTTTTTGAAAATATATAAAACCAGCCAATATGAGCCGAAAAATATCAGCGACGCACAGTGGTCCAAATTCTCCATCTAGCCGGAAGAAAGTAATTTTTTTTACTATTTCGAAACTAAATATTTTGTTTGATAATAAGTTGACAAGTGCCCACAGTGCATAACGGTACATTTTGTATTTATTTAACTTCTGTTTCAGGTTTGCTTTCTTGTTTTAAACACACGTAATTGCTGTTTTGTTTTTCTATTATAGCTCAGTTGATATTTAGTACCGAAATTAAAGTTGTCGTGAAAAACTAAGACAAAAGTTTTTAAATTATTTTTTTGCTGAAATTAATTTAACAAAGGTAGGAACAAATTTTACTATTTTTATATTTCAAATAAAATGTTTTGTTAAAAAAAAAAATGCAGTTTTGTACGTGTGTGTCTTATATGTTAACATTTTGTTCAATGTCCAAATTCAACTAGAGTTTTAAATGGGAATTTATAAGACTTTAATTCTATTATTTGTGGTTTTGTAATCTGTATAATGGTAGCTTGTCAATGTTTTCAAATTTAGCTGCCAGTTTTTGCCTAAATGCTTTTTATTTAGTTTACAGTTTAAAATGTCCATTACTAAGAGGGAACTATTTGATGCTTGGTATAGTGAAAAACAACAAAATAAGAAACTTAATGCTGTTGTATCACATGTTTTTGATAAGATCGGGCTTCAGAATAATGAAACGGATAGCTATTGCAAACAAGTGAAACAATCTGCTCGAATGTTTGTATGGTTTCTGGCTAAGAAGTGAGCTCAAGCCAATCGAACAAAGCTAGTTTTCGAGACTACAAATAAACATTGGTTAGATCGGAATTTTGCAGACTTCCGAAATATACGAGAAAGTCACACCCGAAAAATGTCCCGCGAAAAAACAATGCATGATCTTTTTCACTATCTGCTCTTGTCTTCAGATCCTCTTATTTCTTCTTTTTCAACAAATTGTTCTATGCATTCTCGCAGTACAGAGCCTTTGGGCGAAGAAGTTATTGCGTTACTTTCAGATGCTTCTCTACCAGAGTCGTTCCTCGATTCTAAAATTGAATCAGATTAAAGAAAACATATTGTCTTTTTCGATTTGTTGTGTTTGTTCACCACAGGCCGTTGTTTTTTGAATAATTTTCAGTTGTCTTTGACTTGCCTTTAACATTTTGAATATTTGGATTATATATGTATATGTATATACATATTCATATTTCATTAAATTGAAAACATTATTTCTTTCTATAGCTCCTATTAATGTAGATTACAATTTGTGATAAAAATTCGAAATTTTAGATAAATAAAAAAATAATGTTTTACAAAAATATAGGTATATTATTTGTTTTTATTTTTTAACAAAAAATTTGCCACGCCCATTTCACCGATTGCTCCCACTTTTTTAGTGAGTGTTTTTATTGATAAAATCTATGAACGTGCAAAGTTTCATGTCAATGCGGCTTTTCAAAAGCGAGTTATGACTTTCTTCCGGCTAGGTTAAGCATTTGGACCACTGTGCGACGGCGGCGGCTAAACGGCACAAATCCCACCGGTCTAACTGTCTCAATAGTGCCCCTAGACAAATTAAATGTATGACTGACCCCAAATATTTTTTCAATTCTAACATTTTCTCAGAACAATCCTTCCCCGTGTCTACAATCGCTAACGGGGCTCCCAAACAAAATAATATTTTTTTAAAATTTGTTCCCGCTGCTCTTTTATCGTTCAAAATATGATATAGGGATCAATCCCAACATTTTCTCAGAATATACATACTCTGTATCTCCATTCGCTAATGGGACTCCCAAAATCAGTATTTTATTTTATTTTTTTATTTTATTTTTTATTTATTCGTCTATGGAATTAATCCTTACAGACTATATACACAAAATATAAAATATTTACAAAAATAATATAATTTTAATTTATAATTTTAATTTGATGACAACAAAAAACAAAACGAAACACAATAAAAACATAAAAACAATAATTAATTAATTATTTACTTATTAAGAAAAATTATTATTTTACTTTTAATTGAGTTTGTATTAGTCGAAAAATCAATAAATTTGAATAGTTTATTAAATTCGATGCACATTCTTCTTAAGGGGTCAGCGCCTGCATAATTTGATCTAAAAAACTTAACTGATATTGGTGAAAAGTAACGCGTCGGTCTTTGAGGAACATTGAAAGAAATATTGTTGATCAGGAAACCAGAACAAACATCACCATTAATTATATTAAGGAGAAACGAGACGTTTAGCATAGATCTGCGGCTTTTAAGGGTTGGTAGCTTAATGAAAGCAAGTCTGCTGGTATATGACGGAAGATTGAAGTGATCATAATTTAAACTACGTAGACAGAACAGTATAAACTGCTTTTGTACAGATTCAATACAGTCAATATGGTTCTGGTAAATAGGGTCCCAAATTATAGATGCGTAATCCAAAATAGGCCTTACGAGTGACGTATACAACGTTTTTGTTACATACGGATCATTGAACTCTTTAGCCCAAAGTTTTATGAAACCGAGAACTCTCCTAGCTTTATTTACCATAATTGTAATATGGGGAATGAAACTAAGTTTGGGATCTAACAAAACGCCAAGATCTCAGAAGTTGTTTACTTTTTCCAGTTGATAACCGCCCAGCATTTAGTTTACAGATATCGGCCTCATTCTAACAAACGAGATACATTGGCATTTTTTTAGATTTAGTTCCATTAAATTCAAGACACACCATGCATGAAACGAATCCAAGTCATTTTGTAAAAGAGAATGGTCGGAGTATTGATTATAGCTAAGGAAAACTTTAACATTATCAGCATACATCAGAATTTTTGAAAACTTTATTACTTGTGGTAAATCATTAATAAGCAATAAAAATAAAAGAGGTCCAAGGTGGCTCCCCTGAGGAACTCCAGATAGTACATCAATGTTTTTTGAAGATATTTTTTTAACAAGAACGCTTTGTTTTCTATTTGTTAAATATGAGTATATCCACTCAATACTAAGATCAGTAAATCCCATTAAATGTAATTTTTTTACTAAAAGCTTATGGTTGACTTTATCAAACGCCTTGCTGAAGTCTGTATAAATTGCATCAGTCTGGTTTCTTTGAAGGAAACCACGATTTACTACTGTAGTAAGTTGTAAAAGATTTGTTGAAGTCGAGCATCTTTTTTGAAAACCATGTTGAAAAGGAGAAATTAAAGTGTTTATTTGATGACATAGGTGATCAGTAATAATTTTTTCAAAAAGTTTAGGTATAATGCTCAACTTTGCAATACCTCGGTAGTTTGTAATATCAGATTTACTTCCAGATTTACTTCTTTCCACATAATAGGAAAATAGCCATATTTAATTGATGTATTAAACATAATTGCCAACGGTGTAGCTAAAGCATCAGCACATTTAACGAGAATTGAGCTCGGAATTTTATCAGGTCCACTACTATAGGAAAATTTAAGCTTTTTCAAACCACTAGAAACCAATGAAACATCAAAAAAAGGAATGGAAATTGTTTGATTTGCAATCAGTGAAAGCGGGTAACTGTTGGAATCATCAAATGTTGCATCCGAATAAGTAGTAGAGAAAAATTCAGCAAACAGATTGCTTATAATAGCATCATCAGAGGATTCGTTGTGTTAAAATTTCATCACAGCAGGAAAGCCCGTTGTTTTTCTTTTGGAGTTTACAAATTTATAAAACGATTTTGGATTACGCTTAAAATTATTTTTCATTTTAATTAAATAATCTGAGTAACAGGATTTATTTAAGGTATTATATTCGGCGCGACAAATAGAGTATTTACCATGATCAACAGTAGAACCAGATTAATTATATTTTTTGTAAAATTATTTTTTTATTTTTAATACTAGCCAGTTGCTTGGTGTTCCATGGAGGTCCAGAAAGTTTCTTAACAATTTGTTTTGGAATACATAAATCCATTACAGAGAACATTTTGTTGTAGAAGGAGTCAGTCATAAAATCAATATCAGCAGTTGTACCAGTATTAAACGATAAAAGAGTATTCCAGTTTGTGTTATTGAGGAATTCATTAATCATATTGTAATTCGATCGCCTATCTCAAACAATTGAAAAATATGTGCATATTAATTATAGTATTAATTGCACACTGTCTCAAAAGACGATGAATAAAATTCAAAAAAATCCCCAATAAAATATATCAAAAATTTGCTCCCTGGCAACTCTTCCCTAACTACGTGAATAGCCAAACTACCGTATGTACAAAAAATACATCATAGTTGCGCCAACTCACAAAATGTGGGAAATAGTGGAAATTAGATTACATATGATTTTCTAACAATTGTGAATTGTTGTGGTGTTTGTCTTAGCTATCTTCTGCAATTACAATTAAATGTAAAATCGACCCCGTGTAATTGAAACTGGTTTTAAGCCACAGCAAAAATCGACCTTACTTAGATCAATTGGTTAGAGCCTCTGTCTAAGTGTAGTGCGAAGTGCATGTGGCAAAGAAAGCAGGTTCAAGCCACGGTCAGGATTGCATTTAATAAAAATAAACATTTCATATAGATGCAATCAAACAATAAAAACCATAACAAATAATTACATGTCAAAAAGGATTACTGATGAAGGTTGTGTTACCAGAAACTGCGCAGTCTAATTCAATAAAAAATTTACAATGTAGTTATGATTTTTAGAAAAGTATGCTTAATCTTCTCTACCACGCCTATCTCAAAAAACCTTTTCGTTATTTTTTGTAGAAGAATTGACAAGATCAGACGGAATACATATATTTATGTTAATCGTCGGGTGATAACGGTCTTCCGGGGTTGAAATGGGGCTAGTTCGAACAACGTTACATTCTGCATTATCATTAACAAATATTGAATCCAATAATTTAAAATTATCATTCAATATGCCATTTAGTTGAAATAATCATAAATCATGTAAAATGATAAAAAGCTCCTGACACTTTTTTTCCGATTTTGACGGAACAAAATATTTCTCATCAGGTAAGAATTTCCAGGATAGTTTAGGTAAATTGAAATCACCAAGCACGATAACAGAGTCCTCTGGGTTGGCAGTAAGAAGAACAAATTTAATTGCTTCACCATGTTGGTCATATAAAGACTGCGGAGATGATGGAGGAATGTACGAGCAAGTAATAAATATTTTTTTACGTTCAATTTTAATTAAAACTGCAATAAATTCAATGTTTTCGAACTTAGGGTCAATTAATAAAACTTCTGAAGGCAAAACATTTGAGACCGCAATTAGGACTCCACCGCCAGTTTCAATAGTGCCACGATCACGTCTAAAGATGTTGAATTTATTAGAAAGTATTTCAGAATTAAAGAATGAACTGTTAAGCCATGTTTCTGTAAAAATAATGACATGATGATTAATGCTAAAACTTTCCATATATAAAGAGAACAGTTTTGTTCTTAAGCCACACACATTTTGGTAAACTATTGAAATATTATCTCCGGTAAGAGCTTTCAGTTTTTTGAAACATTTGAATCCAGTTGTGGAAGGCGACCAATATTATTAGACCTTGGATTTTCCCTGATTTGATATTTCCGAACAAATATATTTTCAGGCCAAAACTTAGGATCGAGAATTCGGTCAAACTTGTGCATTGAAATTTCCACGTTTAAACCAACCTTAGATTTGACGAAAGAATCAACCTCCTCAGCAGTTGTTTCTTTAGCTAAACGGGAAACAAAAATAGTTTTTTTAGGTGGAACAGCTCTAAGCGAATTAGTAGTTTGATCAGTATTTATAACTGGATCAGCTTGATTTAAAGCTACTTCGGCATAACTAGGAGCATCTGCATTATAATTATTAACTACTGGAACCAGAGTTGAAGCATGAGTAGAAGAACACGGTGTACTAACAGCAGGGATATGGTCATTACCTTTATCCCTGTTAGCAACTCTCGACGATTTACGTTTACGTTTCGCAGAAGATTGAGGAGGCGATTTCAAGTTATCCAACAATTTAAAAAATTTGTTCCCACTGCTCCTTTATCTTTCAAAATACGATATAAGGATCAATGGAAGCATGAACACTATTTCTTTACATCGTAAAGTTTCCAACAAAAATTAAATCGTTAAGTTGTCTTTTTAAAAAAGTTGTTAAAAATAAATCAAAATTTTTAAAAAAAAAATTAACTTTTGTCAGTTTTAGAATAAACGGAATTGATTTTTTTTAATTTGGCGAAAGGTGGCCTTTGTAGATAATTAAATTCCCTACAAAAAAACTATTTTAAGGTTTTTTTATTTGTTATATTTAATTGTTTATAAAAAAAACTAGAAAAAAAATAATTTGTTCATCGAAAATTCTTATTTTTGCTGGTGCTAACTGAAAAATGAAGATAGAAGAAGTCTGAAATTTAGCCACCTTTTTTTTTTTGTGACCGATGTTCATATACATATTTTTAATTTTTATAGCGAAATTTTTTATAATTCCCAGATGAAAATGTTCATATATTGACATATATGGCAGTATATATGAGTTAATATATGAATAAATATATGTTCGGATCCGAAATTTTAGGGTTTATTATTACTTTTCCTACATGCTCGTATAAAAAGAAAATTTTTTAAGTTTTTATCAAAAATATTGTCTTTTTATTAAAAGAAAATGTTTCTATTATACTTCTAAGAATATGTCACTGATAAATTCATGCATTTTACATTCAAAATGCATTGTAAATATAAATAGTTCAAAGCAAAATATTTAAAGAAAATACAATGTGGGAAATAATTTAATGAAAATTACTAACAGAATGCACAATGGAAAAACGACTTGTTCACAAAAATAAATAAAATTCGATGATTTGGAAAACGATGATGACGACGATAACAATAGTTATCAAGCCAACCGACAAAAGAAGTTCTTTGGTCAAAATACTTACGAATTTTATTAAAAACACTTTAACTAAAATGCTTTTGTTTGATAGTTACAAAGGTTCCACTAAAAACATTGGAAACGTGGGAACTAAACAATAGCGCAATATAACAGAATTGTTGATTCCGATGATGAAAATTCATGGTTGATGGTTGTTGAATATGTATCTTCAACACGATGCGGTAAATGAAAACACAACCTTGTGCGTTAGTGGTTTGATCGTAACAACTCTTTATTTACAAATTTAAAATTCTTATATACTAAAATAAAACTAAATATCTTACAATCTAAATACCGGCTTATATGTGGTATTTTATCTACAGGCTGCATTTCTTATCATACAAAAGAATATACGTGACCTCACGTAGATTCCATGTTCAAAAGAAATGATCGTACTAAAAAAGAAGCAACAAAAACCCCATATGTTTATGATCAGTAATAAACACATAGTATATCCCTTGTTGCATTCTACCTAATGTACGCTTGTAGATACATAATTAAACATTCTGCCCGCCTCGAAAGATTGTACTCTTTCAAAACAATGTTTTAATTGCTTTTTTCATATGTTCGTTTTAATTATGTATCTTTTATGTACTGTGGTCTGATTTTTGGCATTTTAATTATTCATAATGTTTCACAGAATATTTTCTTATTTACTTTCTGTATTCAGGTCTAGAAATATTATTATGTTTGACAACATTTGTTTTAAATCACAATAAAAATTAATAATTTGTTGTTAGATTTAACTTAAATTAGATTAATATGCATAAATCATTAAAAATACAATATTTTCTTAATTTAATATCTTATTAATTAGCTTCTTTTTCCTCGAAACTATTTTATTTTACATCTATGGGAAGTATCTTTTTATAAATGTTATTATATTCTTTATAATTGAAGTTCACTGGCTAAAGCTGGTGACCCCGCCACCCGTGAGACCTTTTGGTCACACTAAGTGAGTTGTATTTTTAAATTTCATTTTCGTCTTATGAAAATTACTACGTTTATTTTCACGATTATGACAAAGATCTTCCCTATGCGTATTATTTTTAACAGTACTCTTTTCTGTACCTATACTACATATATTTTTATGCTCGGTTCTACCTGATATTATTAATCCGCAAACTACTGGTTTTGTAGATTTTGCTTTGTCTGTCTTTTTGGAATTTTTGATGTTCTTCTTTTCTTTTAAACTGCTTTTAACGAATTTCCCATCATGCGATTTGTTACTATTTTGAATAACCTTTCCCTGTGATACTTTTGCTTTTCTTTTTAAATTGTTTAATGTATTAGCAGTTTCCTCTCTATGAAGAGCTGTATGGTGATCCATATTACATTTTCTACAATGCAAATAATTGCATGCATTGCTCTTGTGCCCGCTATTTAAGCATTGCTTGCACAATATATTTTTTCTAATAATTTTCCATTTCGATTTTAGGTCTTCTTTCCTAAATTTGGAACATTGATTTAGAAAATGCAGAGAACTACATCCCATAATACACTTCGGCATAATATTATTTACACTACCTTCGTAGTTTTCTTTTACTTTATATTCTCCAAATACTTCACACGCTTCTAGTGCATAATATCTTGTGTCTAAAAAGTCTAACATTGATTTTATGTTAGGGATTTAGTTAGATGAATTTAACGACAATTCAAAATCTATTCTTAGGTTTTCTTCTAACTTTCCCTCTATCATATACGTCACTAGTGCTTCGAATTTTTCCTCCGCACTAAGTCCTACTATGTTAAGGATTTGTATACCTTCCTCCACTATATTTTTGATCTACCCAACACTTTCCAAAGCACCCACAGTGTAAGGCGCATGAATAAATTTATTAAAAGCATGGGTTGCTAAAAATCTATTATTAGTAAATCTTTTATCTAATATATCCCATGCTATATCAAAATTATTTCCACTAATTGCAATATTCTTTATACATTTTAGTGCATCTCCTCTTAGTTTTGATTTTAAAACTAACATCTTTTGAATACTAGGTACCTCAGTATTTCCAATAAGCTCCTGGAATAATTCTTTAAATGTTCCCCAACTATTATAATCACCTTCAAACAAAGGAATATCTATTGATGGTAACATATATGGGAGCGATTTGGCATAGCTTTCAATACCAGGAATATTTCTATATGAATCCCTTAAAAAGTAAAATTTTTCCGTCATTTTATCGTCCGGATATTTTCCTATATATTTCATGAAAACTTGTTCTGCCATTGTAAATTCTTCTTTGAGAATATCTACTGAAATTAGCTTTTTGCTGAATTTATAAAGTTTCGTCTCCAATTTATTAATACTATACTTTAACTGTCGGATTAGGCCCTGATTCTGAACCTGTTCTTGTACTGTCTCTATAAGAGCAAGATCCTGTTCATTCTCATGTCCTAATTTCTCTTCAGAAATATTGTTTTTTAAACTATAAAATAATTTGTCAATACTTATTAAATTAACATACACTTTTTTCATGATGTCACCTTCTATAAACGGCAGCATCTCCTCTGTAAGGCTGTGGACCAGACATGTCCATTTCTTCAGCTGCTCCGATGATATCTTACAGATTCCAATATCTGACTCCATATCTTCTAATGCTCTAATATCTGACTCCATTTTATTTAACAGGGTTTCTTCTATTAATTTTGTATTTGTATGTGCTGCACTTTAGCAGCGATGTTTTATTATATATTTTTTTTTTAATAGCGCGAGCTCATTTCAAGCGTCGGCTAGTCACCAAAATGTTGAATATGTATCTTCAACACGATGCGAGAAATGAAAACACAACCTTGTGCGTTACTGGTTTGATCGTAACAACTCTTTATTTACAAATTTAAAATTCTTATATACTAAAATAAAACTAAATATCTTACAATCTAAATACCGGCTTATATGTGGTATTTTATCTACAGGCTGCATTTCTTATCAAACAAAAGAATATACGTGACCTCACGTAGATTCCATGTTCAAAAGAAATGATCGTACTAAAAAAGAAGCAACAAAAACCCCATATGTTTATGATCAGTAATAAACACACAGCATATCCCTTGTTGCATTCTACCTAATGTACGCTTGTAGATACATAATTAAACAATGGTGATGAAGAGATTGATAGTGATAGCAATTCGGTTACTAATTTAGATGCATGTTTAGATGAATATGAATATTTAGATTCTAACGTGACCCATAGTTTTTGATCAAAAGCGGGACTCGGCAGGCAAAAAATCGGGATTTTGGTGCAAAAAGCGAGAGTTTTAAAATTTATTGTATTTAAATAAGAATTTTAATAAATTCGTAATTATTGAGTTTGAATCGCTCAAATATTACTTCAAAAATGTATATATTCTTTTAATTATATAAAAAATTCTTTTTCACTTACTTCTGAAAATTTAATTCCATCGAAAAGCTCCGAAGTTTTATTTTTTATAAAATTCTATTGAGAAAGAATTATGTTGAAAAGCGGGATAGTCCCACCAAAAGCGGGATGGTTAGTCAGATTAGGTACTACCGATTCAGAACTAAACACATGAAATGCGACTGATATTTCTTTAGCTTTAAGTGTGAAATCTTATATGAACCAAAACACCTTTCATAGCTTGTATGCAAATATTAAAATAAGTGTTGGTCAAGCG
Source organism: Delia radicum (assembly GCA_021234595.1). Classification (NCBI taxonomy): domain Eukaryota; kingdom Metazoa; phylum Arthropoda; class Insecta; order Diptera; family Anthomyiidae; genus Delia; species Delia radicum. Next base: position 105,326,217 of record CM037854.1, read on the forward strand.
ATATTAAAAGTTTCAGTATATAACTAAAACATAAACTACAAAAAACTGCGTAAAGAGCTCAATTAGATAAGATTCAATAGTAGAATTAAAATAAAAATCATAAGTGCGCCCCGGTAGGCTAGTTGGTAGCGTGCTGGCTTATCAGTGCGGGGGTCGTGGGTTCGATTCCCACTAGAGGCACTGGCCTGTTTTCGCTACAACGCGCCGAAAGCCAATGTAGCAAGTGCTCGGTTAGGGTAATAGGATATAATTTGTAATTATATGATTATTAATAAAAAAAAAATCATAAAAAACATTTGTCTTATTTACTCATTCTCTACTATTCGTCGGCTTATTATTGGTTTGACCCATACGCCAAAAAGTTGTTATCGAGAAAACGATAAAGAAGGTACATACATTTTAATTTTTGTATGCAAAATGGACAGGTAGATCAAATTAGATACTGGATATCTCAGGTATGATACGAGATAACGTGAAACGGGGTTCGGAATTAGAAAGGGTATATTTACATTATATATAATCTATACCTAACTCAATTTTTTCAAAAATGGTCGGTGGGTCAAACCAATAACAAACCGACGAATTGTCTTTATAAAGTATGAAAACTTTAAAATCTATTTTCCTATAAATATTTTTGTCAGGAATTCGTTGGGAAGGGGTTAAAAAAAAGGGGCAAGAAGGGGTTGAAAATAAAAAGATTTTGTTCTCATATATGGTCATATCTGCTAAAACATTAAAACATATTGCCCATATATGGAATAGAATATGAATTCATATATGGAGATATATGGCATATATGAAGCAATATGTGAACCAACATATGCAATATATTATTATATATGGTGTCATACATATCCATATATGGACTTGTCCTTTGCATTAATTTACCAGTATATGATTCCATACATCACATATATATTCATATATGCCCATAAATGGAATTATATATGCTCATACAAGAAACCATATATGACGATATATGCTCATATATGAACTTTTTCACCTGGGTTTATATATTTTTTCTTAGTTGATTGATTTTCACCCGTTAATTAAATTTGCTTATTTGCCAGGTTATAATATATGAAAAAAACTTATTGATAATAAACACATTTAGTAACTCTACCGTAAATATAATTACAGTGGCGGTCATCAAATTAGCATACCCAGCACACATAATTTTTATAAAGTTAATTCTCAATTTAAGAAAATTATATTGGTGAAATATATATAAAAGAAAATGATGCCTATGTTGCGGTTATGTGCCGTAATATTTTTAAATTGACTTTTAACCCTTTGACGACTACCAGCAAGTATACATGCCCAAACGTTTTTTGGCACTTACAATTGTCCAGGTAAGATATAGAGTAAATATGTCCGAAGGTAATTTCTAAGGATTTCTAATCCCAATCTGGCCCACTTACCTTTTAGGAGTTCTCATAGTTGGTAAAAAATAACTATCCATTTGAGGGGAAAATTTAAAAGTTTTTTTAAATTTATTTTCATCGGGATAAACATTAATTGCATTTATAGTAATTAAATGTGCTAAAGTCCCAAAACTTATTTAACAAATTGTGAAAAACAATCTGATGTAGGCGTGTCCCTATCCGGATTTCATTCCTGCCCAAGGAAATCTTCAGGGGACTTTGTTATTATAATTTCTAGAGATATTTGTTATGTTAAATCACAAACTCAATGAGAATTTCTTGTCCTCGTCTAGGAGCGAGATTAAAAATTTAAAATATCAAAGAAAAAACAAAAACAACAACAAAATATTGTCACAATTGCCTTTGTCATCTTCCAAATACTACTCTGTTTTTTTTGACAGACCTAGCAATGTAGTGACGTTTATTCAAGTAAATCAACAATAGAAAAACATATGTTTTCTATTAGTGTCAGTTAGATTTAAATTTGCACAAGCACCTGCATATTTGTTATTTTTAATTTATTTTCGTCGGGATAAACATTAATTGCATTTATAGTAATTAAATGTGCTAAAGTCCCAAAACTTATTTAACAAATTGTGAAAAACAATCTGATGTAGGCGTGTCCCTATCCGGATTTAGGCGTGTCCCTATCCGGATTGAATCTCGCTCCTAGACGAGGACAAGAAATTCTCATTGAGTTTGTGATTTAACATAACAAATATCTTTAGAAATTATAATAACAAAGTCCCCTGAAGATTTCCTTGGGCAAGAATGAAATCCGGATAGGGACACGCCTACATCAGATTGTTTTTCACAAAAGTTTTTGACAAGCGAAATGAGGCGCAATTCATGTAATATAAGTAGCACATTGTATTCAATATATTAAAATAATAAAAACATTTAAAACTTTTCTAAAAATAATAATGATCCACTGTATATATCATTAATTCCAAGAAACAGCATTGAAAAATTGTTTATTTTTTGACCTCATGTCATGAGATTTTTTTTATATTGTGAACATGATGGAGCAATATAGACAATCCCGAATTTAGATTTTTGAAATTTAAAAAATTCGCGATTGTACTCACGTTTTTCATTTTTCAAAATTTTAAAAAAATTAAAAAAGTTTTATAAGCAATACTCTGTTAAATAGATGTACACTTTCAATTATTTAAAAAGTTTCTGAAAGCTACAGTTGTCTGCTTTTACGTTGTGTAATCTAGAAATAATAACTTTTTTTCAAAAACGAATTTGTACTGCAAATCTCGATTTTAAAAGCGTTTACATTTTTAGAAAATACATAATTTTTTATAAAAAATAAAACAAGAAAGCTAACTAATTTTAATGACTTTTTTTTTAAAAACTGCTTAATAAATTTTTCCGAATAAAAACTATACAATAAAAAAACAAAAAAAAAGGACTTAAAAAGCTTAAATTACTTAAGATTTTTAGGCTTTTTTTTGTTGAATAAAATATTTAAAAATGGAAGACAGTATAAGGACGCATTGCAATAATTTAAAAAGTTCTAGAAAGGTCCAATTGATAGAAATAGAAAGGTACAATTACTAAAATATTTACGATTAAATAATTACTTGTTGAGAATAATGCACATGCTATTACTTGTAATGCAAATGCAGTATTTATATGCATTTTTTAATCTGTTCCCTCTTCGATTTGTATTTTTTTATTTTTGCAAAACAGAGAAGTTTTGATAATAATTACATTGTTTTCGTTTCCCGAACACATCAAAACATTATTAACTACTATGAAACATGTATATTGGAAAACTTTAAACAACTAAAATAATTCAAGCGGAATACAGTCTTTAAAATTCTGCTGCATTCAGTAGTGCAAAAAAGTGCATTAAAAAATTGCGTTAGCAGTACAAATTAATTTTTAAGCGGTTATTTCTACAATATAAATCGTAAAAGTAGACAACAATAGCTTTCAGAAACTTTTTGAAATAGTTCGTGAGTAAAATCTCTAGTTTTTACAATTTCAAAAATTTAAAAGCTGATTTGTCTTAATTTTAAGGCTTTCTGTTTAAAATTTTAAGAAAATTCGAACATCATTAGTGAGAGTTGTGGCGATTTCTCATGGAGTTAAATATATATTTAGTTAATTTGTGTGTTTTCTTTATATTTTTGCCATAGTTACAATTTTACACAAAACGATTGAATAGTTTCAATGTACAACTATTAAAAATAATTGTATAAACATGAATTTTATTGAGTTTATATAAAAGCACACACCAATAAATGTATAAAGTTTATAGTTGTATTTATTTATTTTTTTAAAATAAAGTCAAAACAAAAACATTAAGTTTTTGGAAAACCATAAATTTTACAGGATACAAACATAAATATTTAACAAAACGAAAATATTATTTGTATATTTTTGCATATAAGGAACTTCAAAAATTTTCGACACTTTTAGGTAAAATGTTTAAAAAATTCGTTTTTAAATGACATGAATAACATTTTTTGTACACACAGAGAAATATAATGCCAACCGAATTGAAAAGTGCATTTGGTGGTAAAAATCAATTAATTTGATTAGTTTTTGAAATTCGATTAGTATATTGAAATTTTATTTCTTAAAATTTTGGGTGCTGCAACTTTAATATTTCTCTGTATGTATGTGTTAGCCGATGTTTTAGCATACAAAAATTCATCATTGTTAATCATTCATCTTTAACCGTGCAAAAGTTATGGCGGTTTTAAGTTTAAAGCAAATTAAAAATATTAAAGTTAACAGGTCAAAAATAGTTATATCTAGCCACATATAATAACCCACCAACATTTTTTCTCCTCTAATTTGGAATTTTCATCGATGAAACTATCATTGGCTTGTTACAGAAGGGAACATTACAAATATGATTCTTTTAAAGTTTTTCTGCCTTAACAAAATCTTGAAAGTTATTTAGGCATACAATATTCCTAGGAAGTTCTTTTGTAGCATTAATTTTCAATTTTATTTGGACATATTATTTTATTCAACAATTTTTATTGAAATTACCTTAAAAATAAGTTGCTTGTAAAATAAACTTTGAAAAAACTAATGAAGATTTTGTGTTATTTAGCAACTTACAACATTGACACTTAAGTTAGCACTTTACATTGAAAAAAATCAAGCTCTAAATTAATTACTCCTAATATTACAAATGAAACACGTTCTTTTTTAGGGTTATATAAAGTGGTTTTCAGGGTGTATAAAGTGTTGAAATTTAGGAACGAGAAAGAAATCATTATGCGTATTCAATAGACAAAGATTGGGGTACATTTTCGTTGACTAAAATAGTTTTGTTACAAGCCCCCATATAAAATTATACACAAAATGAGATGGGCAATACTAGTGTATTGATATAATACATACATAATAATATCCAAAATATGATTGACAATATTTATAGTGTGACTCTGCATGTTATCCAAAATTAAATAGTGTTTTTTAAATGTGATATAATATCTAAGTATATTTTATTTTGTAGTTTCCAATGTCTAGGTATATATAGCGTCATATAAGATTGGATTAATTTTTTCTTATTCTAAATGCTATATACAGGTATATATTGATCGAGTTGCGATAAGATGCAACTATATATGACATCATATTAAAATTTTCGGACGAAATTAATTTTATATATCAATTTATATAATTATGTCCAGTTAAATGCACTGACAGACAAAAGCTTTTAGGTGTACATGAAAAAATGTACACTCAGGGAACTTCTGCTGTAAATATTTTTAGTTGTTTGTATGTTGTTACAGTATCTTTATTTTTAAGTGAAAAAACAGTCATTTGTGCTTATTGTAAAAACTTGATGAGCCACAATTTATTTTTAGTTTGTTTTCGTCTTTTAAAGGTTAACAAAATGTAAAATAACTTATGCTGGACCTTTATACTCTGGGTACTTGCATTACGTATTTAAGAAAGACTTCTATCAAATATTAATTAATGGATGCCTAGAAAACAGCGAAAATCCATAACATAATAAATGTGGCTTATCAAGTTTTTACAATATGCTCTTCATAAGTAAATCATTTAATAAACAAACAAACTAATATAACTGTAAAAAATATTACTTGAGCCAGAGTACAAACTAAAAATTTTTTATATAAATAGAACATTTTTGGTCTTCAAAGTTTAGTAACGTCATGATGCTTGTAAGGAAAAGACCTAACCACGTGCTTGATTACTAAGAAGACAAGAACGGAGCAAAATTGATTATTAATAGGTTTTTTGTTAAAGTTCTGCCTATTATGGAGGCTCTAACTCTTCTAAAACTTCAGGTTCTGATGAGATCTTTAGCCAGATCGAAATACTAGTATCAACCTAGCTAATATGTTTGATTTGCTTTATTTTTGTAAATATACGGTGGTTGGAAGCTCGTTATAAATTGAAAATAACATAAAAATAATCCCGATGTATATAAAAACAAAAAACCAATATAACTGTAAAAAAAAATATTACTTGAGCCAGAGTACAAACTAAAATTTTTTATATAAATAGAACATTTTTGGTCTTCAAAGGTTAGAAACGTCATGGTGATTGTTAGGAAAAGACCTAACCACGTGCTTGATTACTAAGAAGACAAGAATGGATCAAAATTGATTATTAATAGGTTTTTTGTTAAAGTTCTGCCTATTATGGAGGCTCTAAATTTTCTAAAACTTCGGGTTCTGATGAGATCTTTAGCCAGATCGAAATACTAGTATCAACCTAGCTAATATGTTTGATTTGCTTAATTTTTGTAAATATACGGAGGTTGGAAGCTCGTTATAAATTGAAAATAACATAAAAATAATCCCGATGTATATAAAAACAAAAAACTAATATAACTGTAAAAAATATTACTTGAGCCAGAGTACAAACTAAAAATTTTTTATATAAATAGAACATTTTTGGTCTTCAAAGTTTAGTAACGTCATGATGCTTGTTAGGAAAAGACCTAACCACGTGCTTGATTACTAAGAAGACAAGAATGGAGCAAAATTGATTATTAATAGGTTTTTTGTTAAAGTTCTGCCTATTATGGAGGCTCTAACTTTTCTAAAACTTCGGGTTCTGATGAGATCTTTAGCCAGATCGAAATACTAGTATCAACCTAGCTAATATGTTTGATTTGCTTTATTTTTGTAAATATACGGAGGTTGAAAGCACGTTATAAATTGAAAATAACATAAAAATAATCCCAATGTATATAAAAACAAAAAACTAATATAACTGTACAAACCACATCAAATCACTGTATTATGATTTTACATTAATTTTATGCAGCAGTTTTTTTTAATAAAAAATAAAACAAATAAATGTTTGTTTATTTTTTACTATATATGTGTTTCATTTTTACTTTACTTTTGGTTAATTTTTTGAACAGGAAAAAACAAATGACAATATTAGCTAAAATTACTGAAATGTAAGTCGACCTATTTTCAAGTGAAATTTCATTTGTTTTTAACTACATTTGCAGTGGTCTTTACCTACATAGCATTCTAAAATACTATGCCGATAAAATAAAAACGTTTTCATATAATATATTATATGCAAACGTTTTTACTCTGGCATATAATAAGTAGTTTTTAAAAGAGTTTTAATAGAGTTATATATTATTTTATACAATTGTTTAAAATAATATATTCCAAAATATTTATCCAAATATAGAATTATATACTTCTTTATATTATACTTCATGTAGTGAAATACGTTAAACTATCAATTCACATATCGACCTATATATGAGTGTATACAGTTACGGACAAACAAATAGGGTCACTTTTTCGTAATACAATTTAACGTTTAAAAAGGCAACATATTTGATGCGGAAATTTGTAATATTATTTTTAGATTTTAATATAAGGGGACCATTCGAAACTTTTTTTAAAGCGCTGTCGTTACTCAACTAACAGTATTTAACAATATTTAAAGATATTGACCTGAAATTTGGTATTTAGGTCGCCAACAAAGTCTTTAATGTTCTCACCAAAAATGGGAGGAGTTGGACTGCGTCTATGCCCACTTTGTACATAGATATTTTCTGTAATCAAATTCATGTATATTTATACTTATGCTGCCCAGAAACAAGGTGTCCCTTTTATGATATTCTTTATTATCATAAAAGGGCTAACTAATTTGTGTACTTATCTAATTTGTGTACATTCCCTACGGGAAGTGGACCAGTCACTGGTATGGTCACGTGACTAGAACTTTTTGTGTATAAACCTGTCATAGTTTCGGTTCTGTTATATGAAAGTAACCGGTACTTTTAACATGGGATTGTCATAGGATTTGACAATTGCCACCTGTGGAGCACTGTGTGACGTAGCGAATAACTTGACCAAGGTAACCTATCACCGTACCGACTGAAATGAATATGCTACGGGACAAGTTAGAAGTAGGTAGTGTCAAAGTATGACCATTTTAGGATTTATGTGATATGCAACAGAACCAGTGGAAAAAAATTTATCACGTGGCTGGTGTAGGTGTACGTATCATAGAACTGGAGAAAAATTTTTGAAGGAAAACTAGTCACATATTAAGCGCAATGTGTTCTGTGATAGGGATAGTTCGACAGGAATAGTTTTGCGACGTATGACTGCACTGGTCTAAGGGGTACATGTCGCCGGGCTTTCGAAAAATAATTAGCAATTAACCTGTCACTTTCTATTCAGCGTGTGTCATATTATGTACGGGTTGCGAAATAGCCCATCCGGAACCAGTCACAGCACTTATCCAAAACATTGTGTCATGTCAACTGTTCAAAAAACCTCCAAAAAAGCACAACAAAAATCAATTTTAAAATAAGATTATTTCAGTGTTATATCCGGTTTGTAGCACTAATTGCCATGTTTTCATCAACTGCTAACGGGATTGAACCAGTTCAATGACCAGGAAGAACTTCAACTGCATCGGCCCTAGTTGCTTCAGTACACTATAATGTTATGTTACTTTTCTCCAGTAACATGATATATCTGATACCAACTTGTCAATGTTTTGTCACCATTACTATAGTCATGTGATTGGTCATTTCACACAAATTAACACTTTTTGGTACACCATAATTTCGGTTTCGCCAGTTTCGTGACGTGCCACCCAATCATATATCACAAAATCGTCACTTTGGATCAATCGACCCTTAAAATTAACCCGAAAATCAACCTGAAAATATCATTTTCGTAAATAGCTGGATTCTAGCGGTTCCTACCGGGTTAGTTTTTTGTAATTTTTTTCCTCCAGGTTAAAAATCAACATATAAGCATCCATTTATGAGCATTGTGAACTCATTTGTGCTTATATATGAAGCAATACTAGGTCATGCATTGCCATATACCACCATATAGGATTCATATATGTTTATAAGAGTTCATATGTGATCATATATATAAATATTACTTCAATTTTCGTTAAGGTACACATATGACCATGTAATGAAATGTATAGACATGTATGACTTTATATGTAAATATTTGTATAATTATATATATAAATGCACACATGTGAACATACATGATTCCTTACATAATCATATGAGCACATATGAATCATGTATGGAAACATGTGGTTCATTTTTACTACAATTGTTAGTAATTTTTTGAACAGTGAAAAAAAAAAAATGACAAATGTTATTTGAATTTACTGAAATGTTAGTGTCGTTTCTTCAAGTAAAATTTAATTTGTTTTTGATTACAGTTGTTGTCGTCTTTACCTACAGAATATCGTTAGTGTATTACTTGAATTTTGACCTCGTTGTGCCGCATGATAACAATATCCGCGTGATAACAATTCACCAAGCGGCAATATGGAAATTACCTTTTTAGTGAATGTATCTCCAAAGTTTAGTGACTCGATTTGTTGTTGGTTTGGATCTGTTAAAAACTATGAGCAAACAAATAAAATTAATGGAATAATCTTGTAAGTTTCAAATGATCTTTTGTGATCTTTTGGTGAAGATTTCTCAACGTGAAACTTTACATGTTCTAGTTTTTATGCTCAGTCTACATATCTCTGTACTTCGTTTCTCCCAATTAAAAAAGCCTTGAGAAAGAAAAGGCATCGAAAGACATTTTCAATAGGTGTCGAACAATTTTGAAATAGCTTATATACAAGAAAATCTATAGAAATGGTAAAAAAAATATAACCAAATAAATTTAAACATCCAACACCGTATCGAACATATGCTCATCTCTAGGATGTAAACTGTATACAGTAACGAGCAATACATAGTTATAAAGTTAATTGAAAGATTTTTTGCGGTTACAAAATGTGTGCTCAGAAAATCTTGTAATATTTGCTACTCAAATCAAGTGATGTTTTTATTGGCCACTGTACATACGATTGTATTTGTATTTCCTATCTTCATGAATGCATAGTTAGGCCAGTTAAATATCCCAGCAACAAATAGTACTTACCTAGAAACAGCTCTGGAAGGTATTATTTAATTATCGGGAGCTTCAGAAACAATTTCAGAAGGCATGATTTTTGTTCGCGATGTCCCACTTAGTATGCCTCTTTTTAACTAGTGAAAAGTGCTTCCTTCATCTGCTCTAAGAAGCAATAAATTAATGCCTTCGTAGGAAATGAGAAGTTTTTTTTTTGCGTATTGATAACATTAATGCTTCATGCATTCATGCTTCATTGTATGCATTATTTACTGCTTCAAAAGAATGCATTCAGGGAAGCAATGCAAAATGCTTTCCCAATTGCTTTATTGCATGCAACATGGTTGAACGCTTCTAAACACTTTTTGCTGGGATGGTATATACTATACATACACATATTCACACACTCTCATACAATCGTCCATAGTCACTCACATAAAATAACATAGTAAACGATGAGTAAATCTAAATCTCTTTGAAATGGAGGGAAAATATAAATTGAAACTTATTGAAGCTGTTTTCGGAATGGTGATTGAACAATAAAATGTTGTACACAATTCCAGGTCATTGGCTGTGTGTTGCTATGGAGTTGTATACCAGCAACATTTTTGATTTGTTAAAGAATATTTTTAAAAAATTTTTAAAAATTTTTAAAATTTGACTGAAAATAATTTGAATTTCTAATCGTTTTATTTCAACATTGGCGTCTTTTACCTTTTTAAATTTTATTCATTATTGTTTATGGATTTCGTTTTAAATCCAGTACTTTTAAATACCAAAATTCGTTTACTGGATAATGATAATTAAGTATTTTAATAACCTAAAAAATCAACATCTTTACTAACATATCCGGAATGAAATATGAACTGATTTCTTTTCCTCGCTACAAAAGGAAGACAAATCACAATAGAAGAACAAAAGATAAGAAAAGGACCGGTACTATTCCTTTATTAATTGTCAAGAGGTCAGTTCAATAGACCAAAAATTGTGGCAACAATGTCCTTAAATGACGAAGAACGTCTAAAATTTATTTGTAAATATTGTGAAAACATTCCACATCAAAACAAATAAATAAATTTTAGTTATTTTTGTTAAATGCAATTAAAAAAATCTTTTATTTATATTGCGACAAATGGTTTCAAGAATGAAAAACTGTCTAAAAGACAACACGGTTGTGATAAAAAAAATTCGCTTTGTTATGCTTTCAAACTCGTGCCAAATTGATGGCAAAAATTGTCTGACATACAGCAAAATCCTATCGAGAGTTTTCAAATAATAATAATAATGTCAAAGAAAAGACTACACAAAATTATATGTCAGTAATCACATTTGGAAAAAATCCCGAAAATCAGTCGCAACTCAATAAAAATTGACTATGTGCTCTGTCAACAAATTTGTATTTTGCGTTAACGTACATTTTCATTATTGATGATAAGAACTTTTTCGGAACACAGAATCATGAAAGGACAATTACATATTATTTTTTGGACAAATTTACAGAAAAATGAGCACAGAAGGGGCTTCAAATTATAAAACCTGGATTGTATTACAAAAAATATTAACAGAGAGCTGGTGAAGACGAATTCATAAGAGTTCCGCGCAGATTTCAGCGCTTACAAAAAGCTGTGATTTTATGGCTTTCAGTAAAACCATATTTCATGTTTACATTATTACGATTAAAAGTAATTTTATGGTAAATAAAATTAATTATATGAATATAATTTATTTCACATAAAATTCTACAGATATTAATTTTTTGTTTTTAAAATTTTAGACATATAATGTAATCATTTTATTTTTTTACCGCTCTACGTGATAGCTCTTCAGAAACAGTTAAATGACTAATTGTTTATTATTACATACTCGAAAACACCAAACACAGTCAGAAATCACTCGGGAAAATTGATACAGATCTTTTCTAACTAACGAAACCTGCATCCTTATAAGGGATTGGAGTGAGCTGCTTTCAACCTGCATCCTTGTTAGTGAAAACAGTAAGCTCAAAATTTATTTTTTGTTTATTTTTATACGAAAATTATTCGTTTTATTTTGCTAATTATGTGATAGTAAGCACTTACATCAGCACATTTGTGTTATCCTGCTTCTAAAAACATGAACATTTTTTACTGGGAATGGTATTATGAAAATATTACTATAAAAATCATTTCCTCAGACAAAAAAGTTAATAAAAAGGTTAAAAGTGAAGAAGATATAATTATAAAAAAATTTATTTTTTTTAAAATATTAACTAAAGGGTGTTTTTTCATGATGTATAAAACTTTGAAATGGAATAAAACAAAGATGAGATTTTTAAATTGACATGAACTTTACTTTATTCGAAAAATAATCTTCTGGCATTATAATTTTAATATGATTTCTGGCATATGACCGCCACGGCTGGCTCGGACGTAGTCTAATTTGGAGGTCAAATTTTCGATGACTTTTCCCAACATTTTTAGCCGTATATTTTCAATAACGCGGTGAATGTGTCCTGCAAGTGGTCAATCGTTTCGGGCTTATCGGCGTATACTAGCGGCGTTAAGTTGCACTATCTTGGGGGCCAATTCACGGGTCCGAAACAGAAAACTATGCGATTACCAAACCTTCAAAAAATCTATTGTGGTACGAACTGTGTGATATGTTGTGCCGTCTTGTTGAAACCACACCTCCTGCACATCATGGTTGTTCAATTGATGAACGTAAAAGTCAGTAATCATGGCTCTATAGCGATCAACGTTGACTGTTACGTTCTGACCAGCATCGTTTTTAAAGAAGTACGGACCAATGATTTCACAAGCCCATAAAGCACAACAAGCAGTCTTGAGGATTATCATCACTCCAAAAAGAGAGCTTCATGACAAGAGAACCATGATTTTCAAAATAAATTTGCACAATTTGGAAGCATTGTGCAGGCGTCAGTCTATTCATGTTGAAATGTCAAACCAAACTAAACATAAATCACTAGACAGCTGACAAAATGGCCTCCAGTTAAAAAAGTGTTGCCAACTTAAAGTTCTATACCTGTATAAAAACACCCTTTATTAATAGCTTGATACTATTTTCATTTACAGGAGCATGAATACGATTTCTTTAGATCATATAGCTTCCAAAAAATTTTTCTTTTAAAAATAAAAATCAAAATTTTTTAAAAAATTAAATTTGTATTAGCCCTAGAAGAGACGGAGTTGATTTTTTAAATTTGGTGAAAGGTCATATTTGTAGAGAATTTCATTTCCTACAAAACCATACCAAGTTTCTTTTTATTTGTTTTATTAACCTGTTCATAAAAAAAACTAACGAACTTTTTTCTTTAATCGTATATTCTTATTTTTGTGAGCGTTAACTAAAAAATTAAGATATAGGGCTGAAATTTTACCACTTTTTATTGTGTTTTTGTGACCGACAACATAATTTTCATATGGCACAGAAATAAAAACAATAGTCGTTTTATGTGGTATAGTCTGCTAGTTATATATGCATTAATGTGGGTCGTTTCAGAAAAAAATATTTAGTGGCCCCCTGAAATTTAACTTTTGCATTTTCTAAGAATATTCCCAAAATATTTCGTGTTTTGCGATAACCGTTAGTAAGCTGGACCATTTTTAAAAATGTCTACTTTTTAGTTCATTTAAAATATTTTTTTTTTTCATTCCAAGAAACTGAATACAAAAGGGGTATGAAAGATCTTTTGAAGACGAATAAAAAAAAAAAATTAAAATGAAATAAAAAATCTATACTTTTTTCAAAATGGTGCAGATCACAAACGGTTTGTGCAAGAAACTATTTTAGAATCCTCATAATAAAAATGATAAAGTGGATTTTTAGGGGGCCACTAAAAAACAGTTGTGTTTCGACCCACTTTAATATACATGGCGTATGAGCAATAAATAATACATATAATAAAATTACGTACACGTCATGCGGCTTTTATACAGAATATTTAAATTTTGGAGAATTTTTAGATAAATTGAGTTCTGCATTACTCTTAAAATTCGGAATAAGTCTGAAATTGTTTTAAAATTTTTTTTTTATTTTTTTTAATTCACCATAAAAAATATATATGTATATGGGATATTCAAAAAAAAAATTAAATTGTGGGTGTAATCCATTCACGTTAATCACTTTTTGCATGTGGTTGCAGAAGTTATGGCGGCTAAAATTTTAAAATTTAAAAAGGTTCTCAAATTCCATTTTTTGATTGAGTTCAAAATTTTTTCGCACATTCATAGCAAAAACAGACATTACCAAGTAATTAAGCACTCAAGGGGTTTCACTAGTTACCAGGCTACTTACTCGCTTAATTACTTTTCTTCGCGATGTACAAAAATTCATGGTTGGCCTTTACCAGGGACCGGAAGTTCATGCAAATGCACGTTTTTTTTCCTTAGGTCTGAGAACAGGGTAACCAACGATAATATGGCAATGATTTTTTAGTGCATAGTTTTGCATATTTTGCTATAAATGCATATTTTGCTCTAAATTCAACTTTAATGCATATTTTGGTATATTTTGCCACAAATTCATATATTTGCATATTTTGTATTGAAATTCATGTTTTTATCAACATTTGTTTTAGTTTACTACAACCTTTTAAATATTTTATAATTTTTTTTCTTCAAATTTAAAAATATTGTTTCGTAAAGAATCATTTACAATTTTATTTAATATTTGACCAACGAGCATATTGACAAACTATGATCATAACTGCTTTAACCCTGTTAAGTTTTATTTTAAATTTTATATGCTAACTGGGATAAAGAAAATCGGGTTTTAGTGCTTTTCAAAAATATATATTTTTCAATAAAATAATCAAAATTTTGTGTTAATTGTGCATAACTTATGCACATAAAATATTAAATAAATATATAACTTTAAAATTAAAATAAAGAAAAAAAAATAATTAATTTCACGTTTTTCATAAATTTCGAAATTAAGAAAACACTAGTTCAGATTTCTAAATAAGAAACGTGGATACGGCTTGGTTTGCCTCAATACTTTGTGATATAAACTCGGAAAATCAATGCATAACAAGCACCGATAACAATCGTCGACGTTCAGCGGTCACTGTCTATGTTGAACAGCTTTCTTAGAACATTTTTAATATATATGTTACGTTTGAAACTATAAAAGAAACTATTTGATATATATAAATAAAGATTTTATTTAAGTTTATATACTTTGTATTTTCAGAAAACAATAAGACAATGAGAATTAAAACTTTATTTTTTTATTTTTTTGATAAAATTAGAAAGACAATTACAAGTGCATATATTTTTTTAATTTTTAGTGCATGTTTAATGATTTTTCATGCATATTATAGATTTCTCATACAATTATTTAGTACATGAATTTCCTGTCCATGGCCATTACAAAGTGGCTTAAAAAAGTGAGTATAATGAGTTACCTGGATTGAAATAATAAGTTGTTACTCACAATAACGCAGTAAGTGGTTACTCAAAACGATAGAATAACTGTTTACCTAAGAGTTTTGCTGGGTGTATACTAAAGGGGAGCATAAATGTCTTCCAAGACATTCGGAAGACATTTTTTTGTACAACAAGAACATTTTTTTGCTCTAATAATAAAAACTTTTTTAATTTAAATAGTCTAGTTTTTGCTATTTTAAGTATAAAAATAGTCAAAACTGGCATCACAGCACGCAAGAGAATATTTTGTAAAACATTGATGAGTCCCTTTAGTGTATTCCATGTTTGTTTTGTGCTTTCCAAAACATGTTTGTCAAATTTGGTAGTGCTTCAAAAAATCTTATTTTTAACTTTATTTTGCTTTGGAGATTATATTTGAATTTAATGTAACCAGTTGATAAGAAATGTATTTTCTACAAGTTAATTCTAACTATGTGCAGTTTTTTAACGTGATTCATTTCAGTATTAACTAAATATCATTTGTTTCATAAAATATTTATTTCTTAAAAATTATTAATGCTCACAAGTTTTTGTGTTAACACATACACCTACAAATAATATTAATTTTGACGACTTTGGTGCAATAGTGTTGAGTTGCAGTGTTGGTGTCAAGACAAAAGAGTAAATCTTTTAGAAAATTTATTATTTCTAGGGTTTTAAAATCTGTCAATTTCATTGTTTGCTACACTCAGAAAAATAAAATCCCACTTTAATCACGAAAGCCACCGATGCTATGTTAAACAACACCGATGCTATGTTAAACAACACCGATGCTATGTTAAACAACACCAGAGATTAAATGAAAAAAAAATCAAAATGTTAAACCACATCCTTTTATTGATTTTTATTGAATTTTTATGTGGTTTCATATTGTTTTTAATAATATAATTGTTAATCCCATTTTTGTTAATATCATTACAAATGAAAAAATTTAAAATTAAAACCAAACTTTTGTTTAAAATTAAAAAAAGAAGAAATCATTTGGATAAAATAAATAAATAAAAAAAAAAATGGACCATTAAAAAAGAACGGTACGAATACGGACCATATTCGGACCGTATACGGTATATTAAAAACGGAGTCCACTCCGTTTTTAAAATAAATGACGGACAGTTTACGGTACGTTTTGAACGTACACTCAATTCGTACACTCCGTTTTATATACAGCATGACGGTACGAAAACGGTCCGTTTTAGCGTGCTTTATACTGTTTCGAATCCGTATTCGATGTTCCTTTTATTCCGTTTTCCGGTCCGTATACTGATCCGGAAAACGGTACGGAAACGGACTTCGGATCCGTATATGCTGTACCGAAAACGGCACATAAACGGACCGGATTGTTTGCTGGGTATACACGTTAAATATTACACTAGTTTAGCAAAAATTTACTGTTTTGTTTTGTATTTGGACCTCTTAAACCCGAAAACCGCATTAACTTTTTTTTTTAAATACATTTTATTTTTACACTTAGGGAATTATGTTGGTAAAGACGACAGCAATTGTAGTCAAAAACAAATGAAATTTCATTTAAAAAAAGGACGACTTACATTTCATTAAATTCAACTAACATTGTCATTTGTTTTTTAATGTTCAAAAAATGACTAACAATTGTAGTAAAAATGAACCACATGGTAGTAAAAAATAAACCAATTTTTTTTTTTTTTATTTTTTTAAATAACAAAAAACAACTGTAAAAAATGAATGTAAAATCAATGAATGTAAAACAGTCATTTGATGTTAGTTGTTTTTTTTAAATGAACTACAAGGTTAGTTAAAAATTTTATTTGTTCTACAAATGACTTACATTTACATTAAAATAATGAAACTGTATTACAACCCAAACAACTACATATTTTTAAAGCAGAAGTTCCCTGAGTGTATTATTATTTATATCTCGAGTTACCATCAGGCTATTTTGGTCAGTCAAATTGCAAAAAAGTATAATTTAATGCTCAATATATCCTTTCAATACTGTTTTTTAAATCGGTTCAGCAATTTTGGACCTGCGGGTCGAGATTACACGAAAAACTATGTTTTTCAACAAACAATAAAAATGAAAATTTTCGAGAAATTATATAAGATAATTGTTTTGCAATTTCTTAAACGTAGCAAATCAACAAAGAAAATAAGTAATTTTCAATTTATCCCATGTATTTTTTGTTCGCACGCTACATCTTTATTTTTAAGTGAATAAACTATAATTTGTAGAATAAATTTAATTTTTGACAACATTTTTGTAGTTCATTTAAAAAAAAACCAAACAAACATCAAATTACTGTATTAAGATTTTACATTCATTTTATAGTTGTTTTTTATTTAAAAAAATAAAACAAATAAATATATGTTGGGTTTTTACTACATATGTGGTTAGGTTGGTTAATTTAATTTGAACATTAAAAATAAATGACAATGCTAGTTGAATTTACTGAAATGTAAGTTGTCCATTTTTCATGTGAAATTTCGTATGATTTTAACTACATTTGCAGTGGTCTTTACCTACATACCCAGCAAAAAATAACCTGGCTTTTGTAAGCAGCAACTACATTTGCATACTTCCAAAATACCGCCTTTCTTACTATAAAGCAATTAGGGAAGGCATTCTGTTGTGCTTCTAAAAATGCTGTCTTTGAAGCAGCGAGTTATGCTTACAATGAAGCAATAAAGAATTCATAATATGAAGTACTAATGTTGTTAACATACCGAAAAAACGAAGAGGGCATGAATCTATTGCTGCTAAGATCACATGAAAGAAGTGCTTTTCACCTGCTTAAAAGAGACATACCAAGTGGGATATCGTCAACAAAATCATGCCTTCTGGATTTGCTTTGGAAGCGCTTCGTAATTAAATAATGCCTTCCGGACGCGCTACTGGGTAAGCACTATTTTTTTCTGGGGAGTCTTAGACCACACAAACCCTGCTGAAATAATGTTATTTTATCTTTCATATCAAGAGAAGACATTTTTTTGTTGCTAATTTTACTAATATTTCCATGTTTTGTCATTTTTTATTCGATTCCCAATTAGTTATATTTTGCTTTTAATCCAAAAATGAAATATATGTGTACATTTTACAAAAAAGTTTCTGTGTAATTCTTTCCACATTGAATATAAACAAAGTGGTATATAAGAAAACGTATGCCACTAAAAATAAATTTGTCTTGCTTTTTTTTTCTCTGCATGTGTTTTGTCTTCTGTTTAAAAATATTTGATTTTATACCTGCTGTATAACATATAAAATTCTTATGAAATTTAATCTTCAGCCGATTAACAGCCGCCGCAGACACTTTTTCCCTCCAAGCCGCAGCTGACCATATTTTGGCGACTACATGCTATTAAGACGCAGCCGCCGACGTTTTACTACAGCTTTCATCTCTGGTTGGGATATACCTCGGCTTTGATTTTAAATTGACTATGTTGTATACAATTTTCTTTTTAGAAGCACACCACAATTCGCACTCTGTGTATGCTACACTTCATAGTTAAAACTTATAGTTTTTTGCATGGTGTACATAAAATAGTACAAGTTGTAGTCATAGCTGAAGCTCTACTAGAAGTAACTTTTCCACCGTACAAATACATACAAATGTTGTTTTTAGTGCTATTGTTGTTGGTAAGTAACCTATTTGGCATCTACAACTGAAATCATATATTTCTTCTTTATTCTACAAACACACTCGCACACATATACATTTCCACACAAACCAAAGGCACTTTTTCTATACAACTACATACATATATTTTTCGTTGTGGTTTGTTTGAGTCGAGTTTTGGTGTCAGCAATTGCTTTTCAAAATAGTTAAAAAAAAAGAAAAAGAAAAACAAAAATATAATTGTTAAAAATATGTAGTTGGTTTTGTTGCCAAATCCGGAGTATTGTTGACAGCGTTACAGACGCCAAAAATTATTGAAAAGCTCACAAAAAAGACAAAATATAAACTAACAAACCAGTAAAATGTTTGGCTTCTATCGGAAAAAAACAAATCCAAAATATAGACTTGTTCTCAAACAATGACAATGACTGGATTAAGTAAGATGGGTGAGATAATTTTACAAACAATTGGACTACAAATTTTTTTTTTTTTGTGTGATATGTTTTCTGCTACTCTTATCACTACTAGGTAGAGTGCTACTATGCAATAATGTTTTCAAAGCTATGTTGTTGCTATGTTATGTTGTTTATTCAAAAAATGGAAATAGGATTTTCAAAACAAAAAAAGTATCGTACATTATAAGGTAATTTAACTGTCATTTTTATTAAAGACATTTGGTTAGTAATTTACATTTTTGTTTTTGGAAGCATTTTTTAATAAATGTACTATATTTGTTGTTAAAAATAAATCTTAATGGCCGGTAAAGATTCAAATAAAATGTGCGCTTCACGCACACTTTCTGCCACAGCAGCAATATTCTCGGGTGTACGCACTGTTTTTGGCTTTTCACGCTTTGGTTTATCGATGAGGATGCAAGTTTCTTTCACTTTTTTTCACAAGATAACGAACATACGGACCATATTCGTTCAGCGGAAGAATAAAACTAATTATCTGTCAAATCAGACATGAGCTAAGTGTTACCATTCACGAAATAAGCACTAGTTGAAAAAAAAAAACGTTAGATGGCGGACCCTTTATTATTAAAGGGGTATACTATAGCTGTGAAATATTTTCGTTTACATTATTAAAACTTATCTCAATATTTACGCATTAATAGGATTGTGTGGAAGTTAAAGAAAGGGTAATGCATAAGGAGTTTCCAGCAAGAAAATATTAAATTAAACGTTCATAATCTGATAAAAATAATTAAATTTTAAAGGGCACTTTTTTACTTTAAAAAAAAACTTGATTTAAATATCTTTTAACAAAAAAGTGCTAATTTTTAACAATTTCGCTTTAATTTTTCTCAAATTATTTTAAGGACCTCCATTTATTATAGAAATGCTAATCACCAGTATAGTAAACATAGAAAAACATAAGGGAAAACACACAGAGCACAGAAAAGAGTAGGGTTAAATATTCATTAGTTTTTATATGAACACTTGTCTTTAGTTTACGAAAACTAGAAAGTACTCAAGAAAACAAACAAATTGATACCCAAAATGCCTATGTAGTGGACGCCGAGTTGCCACATTTTTTAATTAATTGAAATATAGGGGAAAAATTCTCTTCTTAAAAGTCGCATAAAATCCGAACGGTTCTAATATCGGAAAAATCTCAGAAACCCCCTCGATTAAATTAAATAGGCATTGCTATGCAAAATATTAAGCTTATAAGCTATGTAGGTATAGCCTACTGCATTTGCTGTTAAAAACAAATGAAATTTAACTTGAAGAAAGGACGACTTACATTTCAGTAAATTTTACTGTCCAAAAAATGAACGACAATTGTTGTAAACATGATGTGGTTCATGTTTACAACAATTGTCGTTCATTTTTTGCTGTAAAAAATAAACAAACATTTATTTGTTTTATGTTAAAAAAACTACTGTATCAAATGAATGTAAAATCATAACACAGTAATTTAATGTAGTTTGTTTTTTAAAATAAACTGCAATTGTAGTCAAAACTAAAATTGCTTTACAAATGACTTTTTTTTCACTTAAAAATAAAGAACTACAACTTAAACATCTACAAATATTTACAGCAGAAGTTCCCTGATTGTACTATTGGATCTTCAAGGACATAAAGGATAAATCGATCTTCAAGGACATAAATGTTTTGATAAAAAATAATTAAAGCATTGTTTCGCGATTTGGGCATCAACATTTGCCAAACAAAGATCATATTATTTTAAAAGAAGTCTAAAATATGTTGTGCAGTAATTTCGGTCAACTACTGCAACTTTAATCGTAAAAATGAGATAAAAAAGCATTTTTGAAAATGCACTTCACACGCGAGGTATTTGTTTCAAAGCGATTTTTATTATTTACATAGTATTGCCTATTATGTGTTGATAGCTAACAATTTTGCATAAAAAAAGTTATAACCGAATAAAAAATTGGCATGATCGGAGAAGTTTAATTTTTTTTTTAACGAATTCAAAATAAATGTGTTAATTATAAAAATTTAAGTGTATAAAATAATACTGAAAAATTAAGTCAATATGTAAATATCAGCAGAAATGTAATTTTTCATTTATCTATATATCACTGGCGATAAAGTTAACTCACTTGTGATTGTCTATGACACACGAAGTTTTTAAACTTTACACACCAGTTAAGATTTTACATTGGGCTTAAAGTGATACAGTTCAATTCAACTCGTTTCCGATTTACCGTCTATAATTAATTTGTTCGTCTTTAGTAAACTTTTCCAGGAAGGTCTTCCTGAGATAATCTCCGATTTTGATGAAATTTGAATATTTTGTAGAAAAAAAGATTGGTATATTTAAGATTGTCGACCATAGTGGCGATTTAAGGGGCTAAAAGTGGGATCAAAAATTAACCTTTTTTAAAATGTATTTGGCATTTGATAAAAAGAAACTATATGTAAATGTAACATTTGTTGAATAGTTGTTGTAAAAAGGGTACAAATTTTAGGGTTCTTTATATGGCCATTAGGGCGGGTCGATTCGTAGGGAGGCAAAAAAATCGCTCAACGCTCAACGTACAAGGAAAATCGTATGCTAGGGATCAAAATAAGAAACTTTGCCAATGAAACCATACCTCTAAAACGAAATCTGATGTCCTGACTTTTGACCCGTAGGGTCAAATTTTGAAAAAGCCCACTTTGATATTTCAGAAAGTAGGAGGAATCTCTCCAAGATTATTATGGAAGATACTTCTTCTCCGAGAGACGCGCTAGCAGATTAATGCATAAATCATCATTCTAGGTGACCGTTAAGGGGTTAAAATTTAAATTGAAAGAGGGAGTCAGAAATTTAGGAGGAGTCTTTCCAAGATAAGGGACTCTATTTCTTCTCCGGAAGACGCTCTAGCAGATAAATGTGTAAATTATATACGATTGGGTTGGATTTGATTGGGGCACTCTAAATGTGTCAAAGTAGGATTTTTCAAAATTTGACCCTACGGGTCAAAAGTCGGGACATCAGAATTCGTTTTAGAGGTATGGTTCCTTCGGAAAAGTTTCTTATTTTGATCCCTAGAATACGATTTTCCTTGTACGTTGAGCGATTTTTAAATCGACCCGCCCTATGGCCATGTATAGTGGTACGAGTGCCAAATTCCATATAATGATCCTTATTAATTTTTTATTTTTTTGTACTCCAGCTACATCGTGTTTTTTCCCGTTATGCTGGCAGCACTGTTGCTCAAATATAGGCAATAGGGGTTGCCTACCTTTTTTTTTGCTAACTTTACTGACTTTTTTAGTGTTCAATTGTCTACTTTACAATTTGTAATTAAAAATGCATTCATAATGTAATTGGAATTTTAGAATGTATTTTACACTTTTTCAAACCCCTTCGAATAATAATTTTTAAATAAATAAAAACTTCGGGGGATGGTAAATATTTTGAATGATTTTTTAAAAAATAGCTTAGTACATTACAAAGAAAAGTTTTTAGGTCTTTAAACCTTTTTTTATAATGTTCAGTTATATATATAAAAAAACAGAGCAGCACTTTGAAAGAGCACTGTCTTTTGAAATATACTGTATATTAGGGTTATAACTATGTGCAGTTTTTGCAAATATCAAAAATTACATAGCACAGCCATGTAGGCCTTAAAAATATGTAAAGAACAACGATCTTACTCAATATGACGGAGCGCTGTAAGTGTTTTGCAACAAAGAGTTATATCCCTAATGTATATAATATTGCGCACTAAGTCCTAAGGTTCGTGCGATGTGTATGCGGTAAAAGATAGCAGTTTATCTCTACCGAGCCACAATGGTCTAAAATATAAATCCAGCTGGACAAAAGTCGGGATAATGTTAGCTTCGGAATAGCATATAATATTGGCATATAATGGTTAGGAATAACCAAGCGTTTATTAAATCGAGCGTTTTATATTAGTTATGTAGGCGGTAATGTTGATTTTTTTTTGTGATATATATTTATTTTATTTGTTTTTATTATTGCTTTTTTTTTGGGATTCAAAGAAAAAACTAAAATTAGTACAATTTTTGAAACATTGCCAATTTTTAAAGACTCGCCAATTTTATAACCACGTTTTAGACAATCTTCCCAAAATGTCGATCGTATACAACTTGTTGTCAGCCGTTGTCAGCCACATTTTATATACTATTTTTAGTGAACAAAGACTTACTAAAACTGACGAAATAACAAATAACACTGTGGTCAAATCCCAAATCTAGCTGGACAAAACTATTTTATGACAGTTGTTTATGGTTTTGGGGTAGCTAAAGTCAAAAAAAAAAATAATTTTAGAATCTAGTTCAGAATTCTGCTATTGCAAGATTTTTAAGTTTTCTTATGTACGAAATAAATATTCCTCAGTTTTATTTTTTTGGTGTTCATGAATATAAAAACAGGACTTTTACAAAACAGGACTTTTCGTTGTTACAACAGATTTTGTTGCCAACCAAATTGTTGTAGTCATATGAACTATCTCCAAATTCGATTTGCAATTTGATTGTTGTACCCAACTTTCATTTTGAATATTCGATTCATTTTATTGTTCAAATCAAATTTGAAAATGGTTTTGTTGATTCAATTAAATTTATTTTGCTTTGCACAATTTAGTAAATAACTTTGCAGATCTAGAAACACCTGTTGCATGTGCTCAAAATCTGTGTTTTTTTATGTCTCATATTATCTTTTTATAGAACTCGAGAAACAGAGTAGTACTTAGCCAAAATATTAATCAGGTGGAAGAAAATCAATTTAAATCTTTTTTTAAATATTTGTAGTTGTTTGAGTTGTAATACAGTATCTTTATTTTTAAGTGAAAAAAAACAGTCATTTGTAGAGGATATTTAATGTTTGACATTGTTTTTAGTGATTAAAATAATGTAAAAATATGACTACTGCAGGACATTTATACTCTAGGTACTTGTGATATACTTATAAGCAATACTTCTATCAATGGATGAATGAAAATGGCGACTTGCTAGTCGAATTTTGCAACAATAACAAAATGGTGATAGGGGCACCCTTTTCCCTCATAAGAAGGCACACAAAGTCACATGGGTCTCTCCCGACGGTACAACCGAAAATGTAAGAAATAAACGTAGCGCAGACATCGCCTCTGACCATCACCTCGTTATAGCATCAATACGATTAAAAGTTGTTCGAACAGACCAAAAAAACGCACAAACAGAACAACGCTTTGATATCAGCAAATTGAAACAACCTGCAACGAAAATGCAATTCTACCAACAACTAAGATCTGTTAATAGAAATTTTGAACCCACAAGCTCAGTGGATGGCAACTGGAACTCAATAAAGCAAGCCTATTTAACAACATGTCAACAAGTACTTGGCATTAAGAGAGGAACCCGTAAGGAATGGATAACAAACGAAACCTGGAATCTGATAGAAAGAAGAAGAGAGAAAAAAGCTAATATTAACAGCGCACGAACACAGTCTTCAAAAGAAACGGCCAAAAAAGAATATGCAGACCTTAATCGTCTGTTAAACGGTCATGTAGAAATGATAAACGTAGATGGATTAACAACATAGCTGATAAAGCGGAAACAGCAGCGGCAAGGGGAAACTTAAAAGAGCTGTATGAATGCACCAAGCAAATATCCATGAAACGCAAAAAACCCCAATACACCAATCAAGGATAAAAGTGGACATGTTTTAACCACTGATAGTGAGCAATTGATGAGATGGTTTGAACACTTTACAGAAATTTTTAAAGCTCCAACTGATCCGCCAAACTCTAATCCAGCGGTAATTCAATCGCCTTTTAATTTTAATGTTAACTCAAATTCGCGAATTAACATCAATTAACCATCACACAGCGAAATAGAAAAGGCAATAACTGGCGCGGAATTATGCTACTGTGCAGCTGTCTCAAAATTTTCGGCAAAATTATACTTAACCGTATCGAATCCAAGATCAACGAAACTTTACGAAAACAACAAGCAGGTTTCCGGCCCCAAAGAAGCTGCATAGATCAAATTGCAACTTTACGTATAATAATGGAGCAAATAAATGAGATGAATGAATCTTTACACCTAGTTTTCATTGACTTTGAAAAGGCATTTGACCGCATAAGGCACAATAATATATGGGCAGCTATGCAACACAGGGGAATACCGCCAAAGCTGTGTAATCTTATTAAGTCGCAATACACAAACTTTCAGTGTCGAGTGCGGCATAATAACCGATTGTCAGAGGCAATAAATGTTACGGCAGGAGTACGACAAGGATGTATTTTATCCCCACTCTTGTTTTTAATTGTGATCGATGAAGTCTTAATAAGCGCAATAGACAACCATCTTCAACGTGGCATCATCTGGCACCCTATCAAAATGGAACATCTCAACGACCTTGTATACGCAGATGACATTGTTCTGCTCTCAAGTAGAAAATCTGATATGCAGTCAAAAATAAATGATTTAGTCCGAATTGCTGATCCAGTTGGATTAAAAATCAACATAGGCAAGACAAGGTATATGAGCAACAAACAGGAAGAACAATCATTTAATGTAGCAGGGCAACCCATCGAATCAACCCACGAATTCACCTACCTGGGAAGCCAAATAACAGCCGATGGCGGAGCACGTACTGACATTCTACAAAGAATTAAAAAGGCTAAAGGGGCTTTTGCAGCATTGTATAACATTTGGCGCAATTCTATCTCTGCAAGCACCAAAATCCGTCTATTTAGCACAAACGTAAAATCTGTACTGCTTTACGATTGTGAAACTTGGCTGTATTCAACAGAAATGAACAACAAGTTGCAATGCTTCGTAAACAGATGCCTCCGATATATTCTTCGAATATGGTGGCCTAACAACTGGATCTCTAACGAAGAGCTATACCGCAGATGCAAACAAAAACGAATAGAAGTCGAAATCACAGAACGAAGATGGAAATGGCTAGGCCTCACATTGCGCAAACCTACTGACGACATAGGCCCCCAAGGCCAAAGAAGGCGCGGAAGACCAAGGGGAAGTTGGCGACGCAGCTTGTTAGAAGAACTAAGACAATATGACCAACAGCTCTCATGGCCACAACTAAGGACAATGGCACAGAACAGACAAAAATGGAGAAACTTTGTAATGGCACTATGCGCCGATAATTTGGCGTAAAAGCATTTAATAATAATACTTCTATCAACTACTAATCAATATAGACTGCGAAAATCCATAAAACAATAAATGTGGCTTATGAACATTTTACAATACGCCCTTTAATGTAGTTCATATAAAAAAACAACCACATAAAATTACTGTATTATGATTTTATTATATTATGATGGTTCATTTTTTAACCCACATAGTATTCTAAGACTACAAGCTTTTGTGATATATTTTAAAAAATTCCTAGATTCTCATTGTTTTCTCTAAAATATTCCATTAGATACGGTCGAGCTCTAAAGTTAACTTCCACTTGCGAACGATATTAAGATTATAATAATGAAGACGCACATTTTTGTTAGAATAATGGAATTATAGTTATTTTAAAACTTTTACTAACCTTAGCTGCACTTTCTTCCAAATTCTTGATTTTTTTTCAGCATTTCGATGATGATTGAACATTTTTTTATAAAAAAAACAAAGTTTTTTATTAACATTTTGTAAAAAGGTGATTACTGAAAATCTGTTTATGCTACACATTGGTGGCTCCAACTACTAATTTGTATCCTTTGTTTCGGTTGAGTCTTCCGATCATTAACACAATTAATTTTTTAATTTAGTATTGGTTGGTTTTACCAATTAATGTAGCATAATTTTGGTTGTATTACAAAATCATTGATTTTAAGAATATTTAAACCGTTTTAGTTAAGAACAGTTTGTAATCGGTATAAAACTTCTTCTTTAGTAAATGAGTATTTATATTTTCAACCGATTTCCAACTAATTTAATTTCTGGGAACGAATGCTACATACAACATTTTCTGTTTCTCAAACGTCTTACCACGTTACCGATACCAATATCATACTAGCTTTTATTACATAATTTCGGTAGATATATTTGTATATTTTCCCAGCAAAAAGTTTCTTTACCACTTAAGTGGTTATATAACGAAAATAAATATCGCAGCACATTATAATTTGGCATCAGCACTAGTTAGTTTTGTTTGCTTTGGAAAACTACTAGCATTTAGTTGTGAAATTCCAAACATTTTTTTAATCAAATAGAGACGTTTTCAAAAATTACTAGTCTTTGGTTGTAGTATAAATCAGTATCTTTCATCACACCTAATGGACATCAGTGCGTATGAGTGTTGATATATACTTATTAAATATAAATCATACGCCATGTTACTACCACCACCGCTGTCGAGGCACTTTAGCAAGTGGTACAAGTGCTGGCAACAAGTGCTTTCAAATCCCCAAAATAATAACATCATTAGAAAATTTCCAACGTTGGAAAAACTTTGGTGAAATAAAATAGGTGGTTTCAAAAAAGATTTTCCATAATAAAAATAAAAAATGATGGTTTAAAAAGTAAGTGAATATTAAATAAGTCAGCACTGGCATAAGGTTTGCTGGAAACAACTTGTCAACGTTGCTAAAAGAAAAATAAAGTTGGTCCTAAATAAGCTTTTCCTAAGCTTTTATTTTTTTATAAGAGATTATCATAGTCAATTTTTTTCCGGTCCTCCCATATAACTCCTCTAATTTTAATGAGGATTGGATCAGTAGTATATAAGTTCTATACTTATTACCACTTTTTTTTTGGAAAATACACCACTGTGGTGCGCCGCCAGTTTCTGACGCGCAATCACATATAGCGTTTTAGTTGACGGCTATTTTATGTTCATTTCTGTTAACAAATCTGATATTAGTCAAAATACATATTACTACAATTTACAAATACTGTTAAATATTAAATTCGCGAACCCATTCAATACTTTCATAATTAAAATTTATTCATAATACTTAACAAATCGTTTTTTAAAGGTCATCGAAAAACTAATGGCATTTTTGAAAAAGCTTCGAAAGTTATTTGGTTTAATGATTCAATTAATATTTTTCACTAGTCTTTAAAATATACATTTAAAATTGTACTAACTCATCCAATAAATATATCTAAAAATTTAGTATGATTTATTTGGCAATAAAAGTAAAACTCTAATAACATCTAAATTTACAACAAGATAAATTACTAAACCAATTTTTAAAAGATAAAATACAATATGAATATGAAAGTTTTGCTACATCTTTGTATGTATTAGCTGGTGTAGATACTAGTATTTGTTAAAGCATACTCCTCTACTGTAGCATTAAATTTAAAGCCAAAATCCAAGAATGAACCTTAAGTCTTGTTCGTATTATCCAGAACATATAACAAGCCAACTAAATTCAACTAAACTTAATGTTCGACTAAAATGAATATGTTGTCATCTAAAATGCAAAAAGGCGTAACTAACAATTTTTGCAAAAACCAGTTTTATTGATTATTATAATTCATTTATCTAAACTACATGCCTACACAAATTTTTGAACTTCTACGAATTTATGAACTTTTATACATAAAGTGCGAATGTTATATGTTTTTATTTTCAATTTATAACGAGCTTTCAACCTCCGTATATTTATAAAAATAAAGAAAATCAAACATATTATCTAGGTTGCTACTAGTACTTCGATCTGGCTTAAGATCTCATCAGAACTCAAAGTTTTAGAAAAGCTAGAGCCTCCATAATGGGCAGAGCTCTATTCTTGTCTTCTTAGTAATCAAACACGTGGTTAGGGTCTTTTCCTAACAAGCAGCATGACGTTACTAAACTTTGAAGACCATTTTTTGGTTTCCGCGCATTTTTTGGTTTCCCTGTAAAATATTGATGTCGAGTGGAGTGATGATGTAGCTATGATTAAAACTATCAGTTTTATTAACGATATTGTTAAAATACCTGTGGACGTTTTTTGCTAATCTTGTAAAAAAGTAATTATGTTAGTTACTTCCTTTTGCATTTTAGATGACGATGTGTAACTCGTGTTGGCAGTTTTATTTCTTTTATTGCCCAAAATATAACATCAACTTGTTATAATATACGACTACGAACATGGTTAGTAGTGGTAGTGATGGTAGCGATAACAATGATGAGCTTAAGTAAAATAATAATAAAAAAAAATAGAAAAACTAACTAAAACATGGTCTAAAATGATAAATATTCCCTTCCAGTAACATTTGCTGAAAATTGAAAAAAAAAAAATAAAAATGGACTAATACTACAATGTGGCATAGTCTGAGTAATATGCACTCCCTCGTTAATGTAAAGTGTTGAAAAAAATATAGTTTAAGCTAAGAAAATTAAAAATCTAGCAAGAAATTTTATTTCGATAGTGATCGACTTCATGAGACCTACAAGTTATGATTATCTTTCAAAATATTGATTACCTTAGTTTGCATGGGATTAGCATTGTCACACTTAAAATAATATATTAGTAAAAATTAAATAAATTTTTTGTTAAAATATCTTCGAAAAGTTGGCTTTAAAATAAAATCTTTATTATTCTAGTAAATATTACGGGTTTAAAATTCCGTACTCGCTTTTTTTAATATTTAGCACATGTAATTTTTACATTCGATATGAAATTATGTTTTTTTTTTATAAAATTGTACTGCAAATATTTTATAAATTAGAAAAAAAATTTAAATTTATGGAGGCCTTTGATCAAATTCGTGATGTTAAATTAAGTAAAAAACGCTATCTGGATTAAATGCAATATACACTTAATGTTATTTCATCTTAGTATATAAATCGTTGGTGTGTTTGTAATTTAATATCGTTTACACCACTAGACATATCGAACAATATTCAAGCCTTATGTTATTTTAGCGGTTCGCAAAGTTTTTTTTTACACTGTAGGTGGAGCTGTTATTGACATATTTTTGAAAATATTGTTATGGCAGTATTTGTGACCCGTTTTGGTCCATATTCAAAATGAATATAAAATAATTTTACATAAAACTAGGCCGGTGTTGCCGTTGCCATATTAAGGAAAATGCTTTTTATGGTTGTATTTATGAACAGAATTGGCCCATATTTGGAATGTAAATTACTTTTATGGAGATAAAATATATTAAAAAAGTCCACCTGTTATATGGAGCACGTATCCAGAACTAAGTTTTATGATCCCAACAACAACAATAACAACAAGAAAAAGCGTTTTTTTATGTATTGTAAAAGATAAATATCTTAAAAAAAAACATTTTTTTTTGACATAACGCTTAATTTAAAATTTTGGATATATGGTAAAACGTTATATGGAAAGTTTTAAAATACAAAACACACAACATTGGTCAAAACACTCTTAACAGAAAAATGTGAAAATTAAATACCAAAATAACGAGTGTAAGCATGGGATAGATCACGATCGTAAAAAGTATATAATGTTGGGGGAAATGTGGAGTAGGTATAAGAGACAAAACGTATTGATTTATCACTTTATTGCATATACATATGGTCGTTAAATTGAATTTTGTGCTCATACTGAAATTATGATTGGTGAGGTGGGTAAAAAATGCAATTTTGTCACGCCCTTAAATTTTAAAAAGAGAACTTGAGGAGAAGGCTTATCATTGTTGGACAAAGGGGTACATCATTTTCAAACAAAATTCGGAATAGAACTTTAGGGCGTGGCGGCTTGCATACTACATAATATTTTAAATTTTGCTATCTTGGCTCCTGTGAAACACGCTTAAGCATTAGCTGGAGTGTCGTATTGTAATAACATTTGTAATCACAGTACCAAAACTTGCCGTTATAGAAAAAATGTATATCGCACTTTATTTGGAACCTTAAATTTAAATTGATTGTTCTGGGCTGCTGTTAAATTATTGGAGTAAAATTTGGCACGGAATTTCATATATATCTTTGTGTTAAATGTGCGCGGAACACTACCAATTCAACCCAAAATTTAAAATTGGTTAATATTGGATTCAGTTGAATATATTTTACCAAAAACTATTTTGTAAGCACTGCGAAAAAACTGCCCCATATAGAAAAAATGGGCGTGCTACCAAAGTAACCTTCAATTTTTTTGTACTTCCCCGGCTCCTGCACAAAATATGCAAAATTTCCAAAAGCAAATGTATGCACTTATTTTAGATATTATAGTAATAAGGTGCGGCTCGGTAGGCTAGTTGGTAGCGTGTTGGCTTATCAGTGCGGGGGTCGTGGGTTTGATTCCCACCAGAGGAACTGGTCTGTTTTCGCTACAACGCGCCGAAAGCCTTAGTAGCTAATGCTCGGTTAGGGTAATAGGATATAATTTGTAATTATATGATTATTAATTAATAAAATAAAAAATAAAATAAAGGGTGGGATTGAACGAGACAAGTACCATGCAGCAAATAGCCCATACTTTTTATTGATGCAAAATATAAAAATCAAATGTTTCCTTGTCTGCTTCTTAAGCAATCACGTCAATAGACTTAATCGATTTTCGTACATATCTATAACATGGAATTACCTTTATGCCGCGCTAATTTGGAATTAAATAAAGAAGTGTAACACCGCTCATATTTCCAAAAACTTCAGAAGTGAACTATTGCGTCTCTTGAAACAATTTAATTTAATTATATGTATGTTTATTGTGGGATTGATTAGTAAGGGGCCTTGGCACCTCCCATATAGCTCAAAACTTTAAAAGATTTTATCTGACTTCATGGTGAAGGGTTTTTAACAAAAATTTACACGGTGTTTTAAGTCCGGATAGAAAGCAGCAAACAGCAAGTTTTTTTTTACAATTAATAAAATAGCACTTTGGCACATTTAATTTCTTTAATGCGTTATCGAAAATAGAAAAAAAAATCAATTTAGCAAGTTTTATTAAAATTATACACACTATTGAATAAATCTTATGAAGTAATGTAAATGCAAGTACAGTTAGTACAGTGTTATATTAACGTCATATTGACAGTCGCAATTAATTTTTAATTAATATGCATTTGACAAATTTAAGTTAGAAATGTTGAGTTTAAGAATAAGAATAAACGTTTTTTTCTAAAAATTATAAACACTATTAATTTTTAAATCAGACTAGACTAGTTTCTTCCTTTTTATGGACAGGCTCATCAGTGATTTTCCATTTAAATTGTGTCTTATAATTGTCAGATTGTCTCTATATGATGAATTTTTCATAAATAACACTGTTTGTCATAAATTACACTAAAAATGCATCGGAGATGTGACTCAGCCATTCTGAAAGTTTTTAGGACGTAGATCACGAAATACTCGCGAATTTAACTTTTACCAAAAATTTATTTGTTTCTTTAGGGAAAAAAGTTTCATTATATTGATGATAGTGTTTCATAAAAAGTTTGTCAATTACTCATCATATTTACGAAGTTCTCATAGATATGATGAAGAGTTTCATTAATCTTCATCATATTATAAATCTTCATCATTTTGTAAAAAAAAGTTTCATAGAACGTGTGAACATATTTTTTTCGTTTTCCAATCAACTGAAATTCACAATTTTCATTTAAAATTAAGAAAATGAATTTGAAATTAATAACCTATCATAATATCAATTAATATCTATCGAAACAAACGTAAAAAAAGATTTTTCCGTTTGTTTTTCAAACTTTATTTATTTTTATTACAAAACAGAACACAAGGCAATGTTTGTATTTGTATGTTGGTATGTTTGAATTTCGTGTAAATTCAATTGAAATGATTTTGTATTTAAACAAACTAGTGGAACTTTTTTTTGAAAGAGAAAAAATAAAATTCAAAATTTAACTGCCAACATTTAACTACTACCGAAAGAATGTATATTTCTATATTTTTTTTTAACTACCGATAGAAAAAGCTGAAAAAACCATTTCTATGGATTTTAATTGATCCTTAATTTTTTTTTTTAAAGAGAAGCAACACTCAGGAAATTCTTCCTATTAATTAATGTGTTGCTTTCTTTGGAAAGGGGATAGTGGAGAGATGAAAGGTGGTAAAAGATGAAGGGCTTCAAACATGTCAACACTGTAATTGCGCGAGATGATAAGTGTTAGAACAGTTGTTGCTCGCCTCCTGATGTAGAGTTGGCGAATTTATTGAAGCTTTTTGTTTCATAGCCCTGATTCATTATTTACTTCGGTGGGGTTAAGTGCTATGGGAACACCGAAGGTGGGCGCAGCGATACATATAAGTGATAGAAAGAAAACTCATACATATTATTTTTCTAAATTGATGTTGTCGTCACCGGGAATCGAACCCGGGACCATCTGTGTAACAGTCCAACGCGCTAACCATTACACCACAACGCCCAAAAAAAAACTTTACGTGAGACTTTATAAATAATCTTGAATCGGCAACGGAAAATATATCATAATGTAATGGACCGATATGAAAATCCTATTTCTGATCCAGTGCTCCCCGGTAGGCTAGTTGGTAGCGTGCTGGCTTATCAGTGCGGGGGTCGTGGGTTCGATTCCCACCAAAGGCACTGGTTGGTTTTCGCTACAACGCGCCGAAGGCCATAGTAGCTAGTGCTCGGTTAGGGTAATAGTATATAATTTGTAATTATATGATTATTAATTAATAAAATAAAAAAAAAAAAAAACTATTTGTGATCCAAATACGGCTAATAGAATAATGGGTATTTCGAAGAAAAAGCCTTGCCTGTAAAACAAAAAGTCAACTGTAAAAAAAAAACTGTTCAGAGTTTTTGGTTAGCAAAATGAAAATGCGAATAGTTTAAAACATCCCAGGAAAGATACGGAAGCCAAAGAACGAGCAAAAAAACTGTAACATAGTATTGTAATAAAATATGATTGATATATAATGGATGACAAAGCATAAAACCTTAGTGACTTTTTCAGCTTCTAGGCAGGAGTCTTATGTAATCGAAATATGATGAAAAGTTGAGGAAAAAAAAAATATAGTTTGCATTTGCGGCAGAAGGAATACTTTCTACATGTACTGTAAAGACCGCTTTGTACTTAACAGAGTATTTGGCGGCGTTTGCCAATAATTCGGTAACATGAGGTATCTACTCTTTTTAGGGCTGACGTTGCATTTTGTCATTATAGCAAATCAGCGATTAAGAGGTACCAAAAGAATAATGTGGTTTCGATAGCAGGGGAGGCGAATTTACCTAACTACCCAGAACTGTAGCAGTATATGAACTCCAAATTCGAATATAAAATCCAAATTAAAATCGGATTCGCGAAATTGAAAATTTTTCTTAAAAAAGTGTTAAATTCCGATTAAAATGTTTTCATATATTTACCGTTGTTTAAATTTCTTTTTTGCTTAAATATGTTTCTGTGGAATGGCCTTTTGTGTGAGATAGAATTATTGTTAATAAATAATTTTTAATAATAATAATTTGAAAAACAAACAAAAAAGTTCAAAAAACAAGTTCAACTGCATGGATTTATACTCTAGGTACTTGTGATATACTTATAAGCAATACTTCTATCAATGGATGAATGAAAATGGCGACTTGCTAGTCGAATTTTGCAACAATAACAAAATGGTGATAGGGGCACCCTTTTCCCTCATAAGAAGGCACACAAAGTCACATGGGTCTCTCCCGACGGTACAACCGAAAATGTAAGAAATAAACGTAGCGCAGACATCGCCTCTGACCATCACCTCGTTATAGCATCAATACGATTAAAAGTTGTTCGAACAGACCAAAAAAACGCACAAACAGAACAACGCTTTGATATCAGCAAATTGAAACAACCTGCAACGAAAATGCAATTCTACCAACAACTAAGATCTGTTAATAGAAATTTTGAACCCACAAGCTCAGTGGATGGCAACTGGAACTCAATAAAGCAAGCCTATTTAACAACATGTCAACAAGTACTTGGCATTAAGAGAGGAACCCGTAAGGAATGGATAACAAACGAAACCTGGAATCTGATAGAAAGAAGAAGAGAGAAAAAAGCTAATATTAACAGCGCACGAACACAGTCTTCAAAAGAAACGGCCAAAAAAGAATATGCAGACCTTAATCGTCTGTTAAACG
Source organism: Delia radicum (assembly GCA_021234595.1). NCBI lineage: Eukaryota > Metazoa > Arthropoda > Insecta > Diptera > Anthomyiidae > Delia > Delia radicum. The sequence continues at coordinate 105,361,470 of CM037854.1, forward strand.
GTCATGTAGAAATGATAAACGTAGATGGATTAACAACATAGCTGATAAAGCGGAAACAGCAGCGGCAAGGGGAAACTTAAAAGAGCTGTATGAATGCACCAAGCAAATATCCATGAAACGCAAAAACCCCAATACACCAATCAAGGATAAAAGTGGACATGTTTTAACCACTGATAGTGAGCAATTGATGAGATGGTTTGAACACTTTACAGAAATTTTTAAAGCTCCAACTGATCCGCCAAACTCTAATCCAGCGGTAATTCAATCGCCTTTTAATTTTAATGTTAACTCAAATTCGCGAATTAACATCAATTAACCATCACACAGCGAAATAGAAAAGGCAATAACTGGCGCGGAATTATGCTACTGTGCAGCTGTCTCAAAATTTTCGGCAAAATTATACTTAACCGTATCGAATCCAAGATCAACGAAACTTTACGAAAACAACAAGCAGGTTTCCGGCCCCAAAGAAGCTGCATAGATCAAATTGCAACTTTACGTATAATAATGGAGCAAATAAATGAGATGAATGAATCTTTACACCTAGTTTTCATTGACTTTGAAAAGGCATTTGACCGCATAAGGCACAATAATATATGGGCAGCTATGCAACACAGGGGAATACCGCCAAAGCTGTGTAATCTTATTAAGTCGCAATACACAAACTTTCAGTGTCGAGTGCGGCATAATAACCGATTGTCAGAGGCAATAAATGTTACGGCAGGAGTACGACAAGGATGTATTTTATCCCCACTCTTGTTTTTAATTGTGATCGATGAAGTCTTAATAAGCGCAATAGACAACCATCTTCAACGTGGCATCATCTGGCACCCTATCAAAATGGAACATCTCAACGACCTTGTATACGCAGATGACATTGTTCTGCTCTCAAGTAGAAAATCTGATATGCAGTCAAAAATAAATGATTTAGTCCGAATTGCTGATCCAGTTGGATTAAAAATCAACATAGGCAAGACAAGGTATATGAGCAACAAACAGGAAGAACAATCATTTAATGTAGCAGGGCAACCCATCGAATCAACCCACGAATTCACCTACCTGGGAAGCCAAATAACAGCCGATGGCGGAGCACGTACTGACATTCTACAAAGAATTAAAAAGGCTAAAGGGGCTTTTGCAGCATTGTATAACATTTGGCGCAATTCTATCTCTGCAAGCACCAAAATCCGTCTATTTAGCACAAACGTAAAATCTGTACTGCTTTACGATTGTGAAACTTGGCTGTATTCAACAGAAATGAACAACAAGTTGCAATGCTTCGTAAACAGATGCCTCCGATATATTCTTCGAATATGGTGGCCTAACAACTGGATCTCTAACGAAGAGCTATACCGCAGATGCAAACAAAAACGAATAGAAGTCGAAATCACAGAACGAAGATGGAAATGGCTAGGCCTCACATTGCGCAAACCTACTGACGACATAGGCCCCCAAGGCCAAAGAAGGCGCGGAAGACCAAGGGGAAGTTGGCGACGCAGCTTGTTAGAAGAACTAAGACAATATGACCAACAGCTCTCATGGCCACAACTAAGGACAATGGCACAGAACAGACAAAAATGGAGAAAACTTTGTAATGGCACTATGCGCCGATAATTTGGCGTAAAAGCATTTAATAATAATACTTCTATCAACTACTAATCAATATAGACTGCGAAAATCCATAAAACAATAAATGTGGCTTATGAACATTTTACAATACGCCCTTTAAATGTAGTTCATATAAAAAAACAACCACATAAAATTACTGTATTATGATTTTATTATATTATGATGGTTCATTTTTTAACCCACATAGTATTCTAAGACTACAAGCTTTTGTGATATATTTTAAAAAATTCCTAGATTCTCATTGTTTTCTCTAAAATATTCCATTAGATACGGTCGAGCTCTAAAGTTAACTTCCACTTGCGAACGATATTAAGATTATAATAATGAAGACGCACATTTTTGTTAGAATAATGGAATTATAGTTATTTTAAAACTTTTACTAACCTTAGCTGCACTTTCTTCCAAATTCTTGATTTTTTTTCAGCATTTCGATGATGATTGAACATTTTTTTATAAAAAAAACAAAGTTTTTTATTAACATTTTGTAAAAAGGTGATTACTGAAAATCTGTTTATGCTACACATTGGTGGCTCCAACTACTAATTTGTATCCTTTGTTTCGGTTGAGTCTTCCGATCATTAACACAATTAATTTTTTAATTTAGTATTGGTTGGTTTTACCAATTAATGTAGCATAATTTTGGTTGTATTACAAAATCATTGATTTTAAGAATATTTAAACCGTTTTAGTTAAGAACAGTTTGTAATCGGTATAAAACTTCTTCTTTAGTAAATGAGTATTTATATTTTCAACCGATTTCCAACTAATTTAATTTCTGGGAACGAATGCTACATACAACATTTTCTGTTTCTCAAACGTCTTACCACGTTACCGATACCAATATCATACTAGCTTTTATTACATAATTTCGGTAGATATATTTGTATATTTTCCCAGCAAAAAGTTTCTTTACCACTTAAGTGGTTATATAACGAAAATAAATATCGCAGCACATTATAATTTGGCATCAGCACTAGTTAGTTTTGTTTGCTTTGGAAAACTACTAGCATTTAGTTGTGAAATTCCAAACATTTTTTTAATCAAATAGAGACGTTTTCAAAAATTACTAGTCTTTGGTTGTAGTATAAATCAGTATCTTTCATCACACCTAATGGACATCAGTGCGTATGAGTGTTGATATATACTTATTAAATATAAATCATACGCCATGTTACTACCACCACCGCTGTCGAGGCACTTTAGCAAGTGGTACAAGTGCTGGCAACAAGTGCTTTCAAATCCCCAAAATAATAACATCATTAGAAAATTTCCAACGTTGGAAAAACTTTGGTGAAATAAAATAGGTGGTTTCAAAAAAGATTTTCCATAATAAAAATAAAAAATGATGGTTTAAAAGTAAGTGAATATTAAATAAGTCAGCACTGGCATAAGGTTTGCTGGAAACAACTTGTCAACGTTGCTAAAAGAAAAATAAGTTGGTCCTAAATAAGCTTTTCCTAAGCTTTTATTTTTTTATAAGAGATTATCATAGTCAATTTTTTTCCGGTCCTCCCATATAACTCCTCTAATTTTAATGAGGATTGGATCAGTAGTATATAAGTTCTATACTTATTACCACTTTTTTTTTGGAAAATACACCACTGTGGTGCGCCGCCAGTTTCTGACGCGCAATCACATATAGCGTTTTAGTTGACGGCTATTTTATGTTCATTTCTGTTAACAAATCTGATATTAGTCAAAATACATATTACTACAATTTACAAATACTGTTAAATATTAAATTCGCGAACCCATTCAATACTTTCATAATTAAAATTTATTCATAATACTTAACAAATCGTTTTTTAAAGGTCATCGAAAAACTAATGGCATTTTTGAAAAAAGCTTCGAAAGTTATTTGGTTAATGATTCAATTAATATTTTCACTAGTCTTTAAAATATACATTTAAAATTGTACTAACTCATCCAATAAATATATCTAAAAATTTAGTATGATTTATTTGGCAATAAAAGTAAAACTCTAATAACATCTAAATTTACAACAAGATAAATTACTAAACCAATTTTAAAAGATAAAATACAATATGAATATGAAAGTTTTGCTACATCTTTGTATGTATTAGCTGGTGTAGATACTAGTATTTGTTAAAGCATACTCCTCTACTGTAGCATTAAATTTAAAGCCAAAATCCAAGAATGAACCTTAAGTCTTGTTCGTATTATCCAGAACATATAACAAGCCAACTAAATTCAACTAAACTTAATGTTCGACTAAAATGAATATGTTGTCATCTAAAATGCAAAAAGGCGTAACTAACAATTTTTGCAAAAACCAGTTTTATTGATTATTATAATTCATTTATCTAAACTACATGCCTACACAAATTTTTGAACTTCTACGAATTTATGAACTTTTATACATAAAGTGCGAATGTTATATGTTTTTATTTTCAATTTATAACGAGCTTTCAACCTCCGTATATTTATAAAAATAAAGAAAATCAAACATATTATCTAGGTTGCTACTAGTACTTCGATCTGGCTTAAGATCTCATCAGAACTCAAAGTTTTAGAAAAGCTAGAGCCTCCATAATGGGCAGAGCTCTATTCTTGTCTTCTTAGTAATCAAACACGTGGTTAGGGTCTTTTCCTAACAAGCAGCATGACGTTACTAAACTTTGAAGACCATTTTTTGGTTTCCGCGCATTTTTTGGTTTCCCTGTAAAATATTGATGTCGAGTGGAGTGATGATGTAGCTATGATTAAAACTATCAGTTTTATTAACGATATTGTTAAAATACCTGTGGACGTTTTTTGCTAATCTTGTAAAAAAGTAATTATGTTAGTTACTTCCTTTTGCATTTTAGATGACGATGTGTAACTCGTGTTGGCAGTTTTTATTTCTTTTATTGCCCAAAATATAACATCAACTTGTTATAATATACGACTACGAACATGGTTAGTAGTGGTAGTGATGGTAGCGATAACAATGATGAGCTTAAGTAAAATAATAATAAAAAAAAAATAGAAAAACTAACTAAAACATGGTCTAAAATGATAAATATTCCCTTCCAGTAACATTTGCTGAAAATTGAAAAAAAAAAAATAAAAATGGACTAATACTACAATGTGGCATAGTCTGAGTAATATGCACTCCCTCGTTAATGTAAAGTGTTGAAAAAAATATAGTTTAAGCTAAGAAAATTAAAAATCTAGCAAGAAATTTTATTTCGATAGTGATCGACTTCATGAGACCTACAAGTTATGATTATCTTTCAAAATATTGATTACCTTAGTTTGCATGGGATTAGCATTGTCACACTTAAAATAATATATTAGTAAAAATTAAATAAATTTTTTGTTAAAATATCTTCGAAAAGTTGGCTTTAAAATAAAATCTTTATTATTCTAGTAAATATTACGGGTTTAAAATTCCGTACTCGCTTTTTTTAATATTTAGCACATGTAATTTTTACATTCGATATGAAATTATGTTTTTTTTTTATAAAATTGTACTGCAAATATTTTATAAATTAGAAAAAAAATTTAAATTTATGGAGGCCTTTGATCAAATTCGTGATGTTAAATTAAGTAAAAAACGCTATCTGGATTAAATGCAATATACACTTAATGTTATTTCATCTTAGTATATAAAATCGTTGGTGTGTTTGTAATTTAATATCGTTTACACCACTAGACATATCGAACAATATTCAAGCCTTATGTTATTTTAGCGGTTCGCAAAGTTTTTTTACACTGTAGGTGGAGCTGTTATTGACATATTTTTGAAAATATTGTTATGGCAGTATTTGTGACCCGTTTTGGTCCATATTCAAAATGAATATAAAATAATTTTACATAAAACTAGGCCGGTGTTGCCGTTGCCATATTAAGGAAAATGCTTTTTATGGTTGTATTTATGAACAGAATTGGCCCATATTTGGAATGTAAATTACTTTTATGGAGATAAAATATATTAAAAAAGTCCACCTGTTATATGGAGCACGTATCCAGAACTAAGTTTTATGATCCCAACAACAACAATAACAACAAGAAAAAGCGTTTTTTATGTATTGTAAAAGATAAATATCTTAAAAAAAAACATTTTTTTTTGACATAACGCTTAATTTAAAATTTTGGATATATGGTAAAACGTTATATGGAAAGTTTTAAAATACAAAACACACAACATTGGTCAAAACACTCTTAACAGAAAAATGTGAAAATTAAATACCAAAATAACGAGTGTAAGCATGGGATAGATCACGATCGTAAAAAGTATATAATGTTGGGGGAAATGTGGAGTAGGTATAAGAGACAAAACGTATTGATTTATCACTTTATTGCATATACATATGGTCGTTAAATTGAATTTTGTGCTCATACTGAAATTATGATTGGTGAGGTGGGTAAAAAATGCAATTTTGTCACGCCCTTAAATTTTAAAAAGAGAACTTGAGGAGAAGGCTTATCATTGTTGGACAAAGGGGTACATCATTTTCAAACAAAATTCGGAATAGAACTTTAGGGCGTGGCGGCTTGCATACTACATAATATTTTAAATTTTGCTATCTTGGCTCCTGTGAAACACGCTTAAGCATTAGCTGGAGTGTCGTATTGTAATAACATTTGTAATCACAGTACCAAAACTTGCCGTTATAGAAAAAATGTATATCGCACTTTATTTGGAACCTTAAATTTAAATTGATTGTTCTGGGCTGCTGTTAAATTATTGGAGTAAAATTTGGCACGGAATTTCATATATATCTTTGTGTTAAATGTGCGCGGAACACTACCAATTCAACCCAAAATTTAAAATTGGTTAATATTGGATTCAGTTGAATATATTTTACCAAAAACTATTTTGTAAGCACTGCGAAAAAACTGCCCCATATAGAAAAAATGGGCGTGCTACCAAAGTAACCTTCAATTTTTTTGTACTTCCCCGGCTCCTGCACAAAATATGCAAAATTTCCAAAAGCAAATGTATGCACTTATTTTAGATATTATAGTAATAAGGTGCGGCTCGGTAGGCTAGTTGGTAGCGTGTTGGCTTATCAGTGCGGGGGTCGTGGGTTTGATTCCCACCAGAGGAACTGGTCTGTTTTCGCTACAACGCGCCGAAAGCCTTAGTAGCTAATGCTCGGTTAGGGTAATAGGATATAATTTGTAATTATATGATTATTAATTAATAAAATAAAAAAATAAAATAAAGGGTGGGATTGAACGAGACAAGTACCATGCAGCAAATAGCCCATACTTTTTATTGATGCAAAATATAAAAATCAAATGTTTCCTTGTCTGCTTCTTAAGCAATCACGTCAATAGACTTAATCGATTTTCGTACATATCTATAACATGGAATTACCTTTATGCCGCGCTAATTTGGAATTAAATAAAGAAGTGTAACACCGCTCATATTTCCAAAAACTTCAGAAGTGAACTATTGCGTCTCTTGAAACAATTTAATTTAATTATATGTATGTTTATTGTGGGATTGATTAGTAAGGGGCCTTGGCACCTCCCATATAGCTCAAAACTTTAAAAGATTTTATCTGACTTCATGGTGAAGGGTTTTTAACAAAAATTTACACGGTGTTTTAAGTCCGGATAGAAAGCAGCAAACAGCAAGTTTTTTTTTACAATTAATAAAATAGCACTTTGGCACATTTAATTTCTTTAATGCGTTATCGAAAATAGAAAAAAAAAATCAATTTAGCAAGTTTTATTAAAATTATACACACTATTGAATAAATCTTATGAAGTAATGTAAATGCAAGTACAGTTAGTACAGTGTTATATTAACGTCATATTGACAGTCGCAATTAATTTTTAATTAATATGCATTTGACAAATTTAAGTTAGAAATGTTGAGTTTAAGAATAAGAATAAACGTTTTTTCTAAAAATTATAAACACTATTAATTTTTAAATCAGACTAGACTAGTTTCTTCCTTTTTATGGACAGGCTCATCAGTGATTTTCCATTTAAATTGTGTCCTTATAATTGTCAGATTGTCTCTATATGATGAATTTTTCATAAATAACACTGTTTGTCATAAATTACACTAAAAATGCATCGGAGATGTGACTCAGCCATTCTGAAAGTTTTTAGGACGTAGATCACGAAATACTCGCGAATTTAACTTTTACCAAAAATTTATTTGTTTCTTTAGGGAAAAAAGTTTCATTATATTGATGATAGTGTTTCATAAAAAGTTTGTCAATTACTCATCATATTTACGAAGTTCTCATAGATATGATGAAGAGTTTCATTAATCTTCATCATATTATAAATCTTCATCATTTTGTAAAAAAAAGTTTCATAGAACGTGTGAACATATTTTTTTCGTTTTCCAATCAACTGAAATTCACAATTTTCATTTAAAATTAAGAAAATGAATTTGAAATTAATAACCTATCATAATATCAATTAATATCTATCGAAACAAACGTAAAAAAAGATTTTTCCGTTTGTTTTTCAAACTTTATTTATTTTTTATTACAAAACAGAACACAAGGCAATGTTTGTATTTGTATGTTGGTATGTTTGAATTTCGTGTAAATTCAATTGAAATGATTTTGTATTTAAACAAACTAGTGGAACTTTTTTTTGAAAGAGAAAAAATAAAATTCAAAATTTAACTGCCAACATTTAACTACTACCGAAAGAATGTATATTTCTATATTTTTTTTTAACTACCGATAGAAAAAGCTGAAAAAACCATTTCTATGGATTTTAATTGATCCTTAATTTTTTTTTTTAAAGAGAAGCAACACTCAGGAAATTCTTCCTATTAATTAATGTGTTGCTTTCTTTGGAAAGGGGATAGTGGAGAGATGAAAGGTGGTAAAAGATGAAGGGCTTCAAACATGTCAACACTGTAATTGCGCGAGATGATAAGTGTTAGAACAGTTGTTGCTCGCCTCCTGATGTAGAGTTGGCGAATTTATTGAAGCTTTTTGTTTCATAGCCCTGATTCATTATTTTACTTCGGTGGGGTTAAGTGCTATGGGAACACCGAAGGTGGGCGCAGCGATACATATAAGTGATAGAAAGAAAACTCATACATATTATTTTTCTAAATTGATGTTGTCGTCACCGGGAATCGAACCCGGGACCATCTGTGTAACAGTCCAACGCGCTAACCATTACACCACAACGCCCAAAAAAAAACTTTACGTGAGACTTTATAAATAATCTTGAATCGGCAACGGAAAATATATCATAATGTAATGGACCGATATGAAAATCCTATTTCTGATCCAGTGCTCCCCGGTAGGCTAGTTGGTAGCGTGCTGGCTTATCAGTGCGGGGGTCGTGGGTTCGATTCCCACCAAAGGCACTGGTTGGTTTTCGCTACAACGCGCCGAAGGCCATAGTAGCTAGTGCTCGGTTAGGGTAATAGTATATAATTTGTAATTATATGATTATTAATTAATAAAATAAAAAAAAAAAAACTATTTGTGATCCAAATACGGCTAATAGAATAATGGGTATTTCGAAGAAAAAGCCTTGCCTGTAAAACAAAAAGTCAACTGTAAAAAAAAAACTGTTCAGAGTTTTTGGTTAGCAAAATGAAAATGCGAATAGTTTAAAACATCCCAGGAAAGATACGGAAGCCAAAGAACGAGCAAAAAAACTGTAACATAGTATTGTAATAAAATATGATTGATATATAATGGATGACAAAGCATAAAACCTTAGTGACTTTTTCAGCTTCTAGGCAGGAGTCTTATGTAATCGAAATATGATGAAAAGTTGAGGAAAAAAAAAATATAGTTTGCATTTGCGGCAGAAGGAATACTTTCTACATGTACTGTAAAGACCGCTTTGTACTTAACAGAGTATTTGGCGGCGTTTGCCAATAATTCGGTAACATGAGGTATCTACTCTTTTTAGGGCTGACGTTGCATTTTGTCATTATAGCAAATCAGCGATTAAGAGGTACCAAAAGAATAATGTGGTTTCGATAGCAGGGGAGGCGAATTTACCTAACTACCCAGAACTGTAGCAGTATATGAACTCCAAATTCGAATATAAAATCCAAATTAAAATCGGATTCGCGAAATTGAAAATTTTTCTTAAAAAAGTGTTAAATTCCGATTAAAATGTTTTCATATATTTACCGTTGTTTAAATTTCTTTTTTGCTTAAATATGTTTTCTGTGGAATGGCCTTTTGTGTGAGATAGAATTATTGTTAATAAATAATTTTTAATAATAATAATTTGAAAAACAAACAAAAAAGTTCAAAAAACAAGTTCAACTGCATGGATATTGGTTATCCTTTTGGAAATAAAAAAAATCATGTGTGATGAAATATATTGTTTAGTTAAATGCAAAACTATAACAAGTTGGAGTTTTCAAGAACATACTTTATGGGAAATAGAAAAGTATAAAAAAATCGATTTAGTTGTAATCTGTGAAAAACACGCGTTACATCAACGGCAATGCAACAATCGCTATACTACAAAGGGCTTAAAATACGAATTTCGATGTATTTAAAAGAGTTATAAAAATGTTTATTTCCATAATTTATGCCTTTACTCATCATCTCTCATGTCACCAAATTTACACTTGTACTTCACACGTTGTCAGGAATAGATATTTTTTTGTGGTTTGTAGGTTTCAAGAAAAATAATATATAGTTCGTATTTTAGATAACTTTTTGGTTTCGTGTATTTAGTATTAACCTGACATTTTAAGAATTTATTTCTAAAAAGTGTAACAATATATAAAATTATGTTACTAACGCCTGGTGGGTTAGTTTCGTAAGAAAAAATTTATAGCGTTTTATAAGACGTATACGTAATATTAATTCGTTACATGACATGTTGCACTGGTCAGGCATAATTTTCTTTCAACAAATTTGAAGAAAATATTTTTTTCTTCAATTTTTGTGGCAGAAATTACAGCTATTGATATTAATCTTAATGATTATTTTATTGAACATTCATATAACCTAGTTTGCCACTAAATGAATGAAAAACTCTATTGATTAGTTGATAGGACAATATTCTAATGAAGCAATAAAGAATATGGCCTAGAACTTGAATAGTTTTAATTTTCATTGAAAAATATTTATTTTTTTATAAGTAAAAAAAAAAACGCGAGTATTTTTGATTAGAATTAGTTTAATTCTTTCAATTTTGTTTTTTACTTCTCATCGGGCAAGTAAAACAATACGCGTAATGCGTTGATCTTTTTCTTTCAAAAATTATAATTTGGGTAAATCTTCTCTCCCTTTTACATTGGTCCTCTGAAGATTTTCGGTGACGAGAAATGAAACATGTAAGGACCTGTCAGTAGATAAAGTCTGCATTTAATTAGCGGATGAAGATATTATTTAATTAATAAACAAATATTGCACGGTTTTTTGTTTAACAAAAAACAAATGATCTTGAACTTGAAAATTCTTGCTGACATCATAATTTTATGAAATTGTGATGTGAACAAGATATTTGATGCAATTATTGAGAAAAACATGGAACTGAGTTATAATTTATTTTCCAATAATATTTAGTTATATCGAATTTGATACAATTATATATAATACATACAAAATTGTATGGAGACAAAATTCGGATGGAATTGTATTTAATATACATCAAATTGTACAAATTTATATCGAATTGCATCGTATTTGATATAATTCGATACGATTGTATCGAACCTGATACAATTTGATGTATTTTAGATACTATTATAGGTTCTCATTTTTCGGATCAAATTTGGTATCATCGTATACATAATTTATGTATAATTTCCCGATTAAAAGAAATTGATATGCAGCTTTATGTAGTCATGTCAATTTCTGTTATTTTATCCGAAATATAGGCCCATATAAGTTCCCTCATAAACCTATTTACGGGTGTCCGCAAAGGGGACATTTCACGTAATAGTGCTCAAACAATGCGTGTTATCCTGTTGATTATGAATGATTTGGTAATGCTGAGCATATTTTTTTTTTAATTTACATACAGTAATTTGGTCTACAATCTCATTCAATTTAAAACATGTATTAAGTAAATATACTTCTTTCAAACTAAAAATACCAATATTAATATATGGACATTTTATAAATGCTTTTCCCATAACATGCTCAGCATTTCCAAACTTTTAAGCCTTACTTTATCCAGACATTTTAAAAATATATTACAAAGGTCGCTGTATAAAGTTCTTCAAAATTCGATGCAGTTCGCGTTGAATAGGTGCTCAAAGATCAATATAATTAAAAGTTTAATTGAACTCGGTCCTATTAATCTGCCTACCCGACACTGGCTTATAATGCACCCTACCAACAGTGTGCATTGCGGTGTATCAAAAAATTTGTAGGTGTTATGTCGAAAGATTATATAAATTTTAGTAGCAATCAAACCAATTTATAACTATTTAAATTATTTAGTTTCAATTAAGATTTTAATCGCATCTACTATTAACTAAAATCGTGTTTCAATTAATATTTGTTAATTTAATTTAAAGTTTTGAAATTCGGATCTTTAAATTATAGTATCAAATAAAATAAATTGTATTTTTTTTATTTTTGTGAATAAAGTCTTATAAAACGTATTAATAAACAGAAATCGTTGTAATTTTATTGTCTAAATTAATACCTGGTATGTATACGGTCATATAACAAATGTGGCTGTTATTTAAAAATAAACAATAAATAAAAATATAAAATTAATAAAAGAATGTTTTGGGTATATCCTAAATCGAAGGTTATATTATTACTATAAATTAAAAAGGGAGGTATCCGGTCTCTCAGGTCGGAATAAAACTTACGTATGTTGTAGAGGGAAAAATTAAGTAACACCTTTATACTTTTTAGCTGCTCAATCCTATATTTAGGGGTTAACCGTAGGATAAAAAGTGACACCAATTTTCGATTTTTGCGATTAATGGTATTTTCAAGAAAATTTAGTCTAAATAAGTCTTATTCGATCTACCAAAAAGTACTTATCTTTTTGGATCTAATTAGATCCATTAAGATCTAAATTAATCCAATGAAATATTTTGGGATCTATCAGGATCTTAAATTATATATTATTGTGTCCCACAATTTTGAGATGTCTTATCTAATCTAATCCCGTAATATATTTGAGATATCTTATCGGATATTTCTGGATACCCCAAGTTTGAGATAAGCTTTGGTAAGAATAAATATCGATATATATCAAATGGGATCTTATTTTGTATTTAAGATGTAACTTTTTTTGACCGTAAAGTTTCTTGTTTGCGAAATAACTTAAAAATACTGACAAGGAGAGTCTTCAATGCGTTCTCTCCAATCTCAATGAAATTTGGATATGTGATAAAGAAACAAATAAGAGACACGTATTTTTTTTGGCGGATCAATCACAAGTTTATGGGCTAAAAAGCAAGGTAAAAAAATTACCATAATTTTTCGTTTTTTCGGCTTATTTCGAATTGTTTCTGAGAAATTTTAACAAGTGGGTTACCAAATGAAAGATTTTTGGATGCGAATAAACTGCTGTAAGAAACATGGCCGATAACTTTCAAATATTTTTGTTATTAAAGAAAATATGTCTTAAGTGATATTAAAACTGCCATTTTGTTTCAGAATTATAGTTGGATTCAGATAAAAATCTCCGAAGAGCTGTTTACCAATATGTTAAATATTTAGCAATCTTAACACACTACAGAGACAATATTGGTACCAAAAATTTTGATTTATTGGGTACAGCAACGTTGCATTTAAAAAAATATGAATTTCATTGGTTTCAGACATGTTTCTATACCAACATTTATTAACTTTGGCCCCACATTTTATTTAACCTTTAAACGTGAGATTGTGATTTAAAAAATACTTGTCCCTTATTTTCTTTTGCTTTATCACATATCCAAATTGCATTAATATCGGAGAGAAACTAACGGGAGACACCTCTTGTGAGGAAAAAAGAAAAATATTGAGAGACCAAACATAATTTTACGAAAGCTTTTTTAAATACAATTAAACTTTTCATCAAAAAAACTGCGTTCGAAATATTTTTTAAGTTTCTTAATATACAAATTTAAAATTACAATTGCCGTGCAATGCACAAAGTTAGTTTAGCGAAATAAACTATCGTTTTTCTATATATTACATATTTTGAGTGTACAAGAAAGTTATAGTAATATACATAAAATTGTAAAAAAAAACCAAAACTATAAGTTAAAATTTAGTAAAGAAAATTTTTTTACTAAAAATTTTTCTGAGCGTACTATTAAAAAAACATCGAGAAATATTGTTAATTTGGTTTTGGTTGTAGTATAAATGTGGTAAAAATTCGGCTTAACAAGTATTGGTCCATGTTGAGTATGATTTATATTAATATTATATAAATATCACTTACACGTTATGTGATCACACAAAATTATTATAAGAATTAACGAGTTAAACTACATGATTTCATTTTTGCATTGATTTCTTTTAAATATTTCAAAAAGTATTTTGGTTTCTTTCTTAATGCCTACACACTTTGCAATACGATTATAAATATTATTGCCAGTATTATTGTTATTTTGCCCTACACTGTGCAATAAGATGTACAATACTTTGCACAAAATATGGCACCACACTTTTGTTCTGTTGTGGAGAGATATACAAATTGCATAATGCACATTATAAAATATTTATCACAGTTATTGATTGCGCAATAAGAATCAAAACTTTTTTGATTTTTCCCAATATATTGTACAACATTCCAATATGACACAGAAAAATAAAGAGCCAACCGAATTGAAAAGTGCATTTTAATGGTATCAACTTATAAATTCAGTTAGTACAACGATATTTACATTGGATTTCTGAATATTTTGGGTGTTGCAACTAAAATTCAGTTGAATTAACCAAACTTAGTTGTGAAAACTAATGTTGAGTTGTAACAATCAACTAAAATTCGTAATAACCGAATTTGAGTGGTATTAACAAAATTTCAATTGGCAAATAGCAAAATTGTTCTCTATGTGTAGTAATATTTTACACAATAGCAAAAGTTGCACAAGAATATTGTGTAGTGTATAGGTATCAGTGATGAAAGACGTAGCAAAACGTCGTTGGTGTCGGCTCGAGCCAAAAGCAGTCGGCGGTGGCGGCCTAATCAGCCGTAGCCGCGAATATATTATCAGCCGCGGCTTAGAGTGAAAATGTATCGGCGACCGCTAATAATCTGCTAAAGTTTAAATTTCATAAGAATATAAAATCAAAATTTCTTCAAGAAGGTAAAACACATGCAAAAAAATAAACAAGCTGAATTTATTTTTGGGTTGCGCACACTGTTGCCAACTTTGTTTAAGAAAAGTATCTAACTCTGTCCAAAAAAATCACCAAAAAATAGCAAAATATTCTTTTTAGCTAGACATGTGAAAAAAAACTAGATGAATTTAAGAAATAAAATTGCTAAAACTTGAAAAAATGTAGGAATTACTTGGGCTAAAAATAGTTTGCACAGTAGTTCCTGCTTAAATGTAAAACGCAAAAAGTGCTGGCAACAATATATTTCATAGAAAATGCATAGAAATAATTTCGCTTAATTTCGCCCTGCTTAATTAAGATATCTTTCGGCTGAGTTCTATTAGTAAAGTAAAAACGAAATTGATCGCTTAAATGCCTTTGTGATAATATGTGCTTTTTGCCTAAAAATAATCCATAAAATACATCATCTTTTTTCAACATTTTTTTGTTAAATACAAAATTATGTTTAAAACTTTACTTATTTTAGTTAAAACTCAACAATTGCAGAAAAAGTTCCTTTAATGGAAAGAAATTACTTTAACAAAAAAAAAAAAAAGAAACTGTAAATAAAACTTTTTCTTGATGAAAAAAAATTTAGTTAAATGCGTTTTTTACTTATTTATGAGATATTTTCATAATACGTTAAGTAATACAAATTTAAACAAATATTTAGTCCCAAATTAGAAAAAGAATTATTTAAAATGAAGTGTTCTCCGCCACAGTGTAATTATCATAATTCTGATGTTTCTCTGCTATCGATTTGACATTTGGCATACTAGCGTTTATTACATTTGAAGACACAGGAATAAGTCATTCACTTTACTTGGTTGAAAAAAAAACACATGCGGAACAACAACTAGTTGTACTTGTTTTTATCGATTTAAATGTGTTTCATGTAATTTATTTAAATGTGTGAATGCCTCACTTTCACCATTCCCTTCAGATTTGAAACCTCATTTTCTGCAAAATACTACAAAATACTCCAAGCGAACTCACAATTAACTAATACTCAAAATCAGAAACAAAACCGGGGCAAATTACGAACACATGGGAAATGATCAAATTTTAAAATTGAGGTGAATAATGAAAGTGAATATCCGCAATGATATTTACTAGCACTTTTTTATACCAGCTAAACTAAACTTTCTGAACCCCAAAGTATATGTTTTTGGTATGGAATTTAAAAGCCATATGATCGTAGTATTATTGATTTTTTTTTCGAATAATTTTTATTTTTAGGAATTGTTCATTAAAATATTTAAAAAATAACATGATATCATAATTAGATCAACATATAGTAGAAAAACAATTCACATTAGTTTTCTATTAAAAACAAAACATCTTTTAATCTGAAAGTGTAATAGTTTTTTATTTCATAAAATCGAATATGTCATAATGCAAGGAAAAACATAAAATTTGTTGTTTTGAACTCATATTCCTTGAAAGGTATCTTTAAGGAAAATAAACTTTGTTATTATGATCGAATCAAAAGTCAAAACAGTTTCATCAAAATGCGTTGTGGGCCCTGTTTTTATTACTGCTGGCACAATGGGAATATTTGGATGCAAATTAGAATATACATCAAAGTTTTAAATGAAATAAAAATATCTATTTTGAGAATTAGCTAACTAAATTTTTAATCAATTTTGATCACATCGCCTTTAAAAATTTGATGCAGTTCGTGTTGAATAGCTGCTCAAAGTGCGATGCAATTCAAAGTTTAATTCGGTCCTATTAACCTGTCACCCGAAACTGGTTTAATTGTAAATAAATTGTAACTTTTTTATTTTATGACTGAAAACAGTCATAAGTTATAACTTGTGACTAAAGTCTTAAAAAAACGTGTTAATAAATATAAATCGTTTTAATTTTTATTGTCTAAATTAATACCTGGTATGTATTAAAAAATCAATAAAAATATAAAATTAATAAAAGCATGTTTTGGGTATATCCTAAATCGAAGGTTATATTATTACTATAAATAAACAAGGGAGGTATCCGGTCCCTCAGATCGGAATGAAACTTGGTTATATTGCAGAGGAAAAAAAAAAATTACGCCTTTATAATTTTTAGCTACCCAATCCCATATTTAGGGGTTAGCTGTGTTAGCTCCTTCCCCCCTTGGAACAGCGCATGATATTAATGTCTATTAAATTGTATCAAGGCTCAGAAACTTTTGCCGAGATTCGTAATTATTCGTTTTTTATGCGACTTTCTTCGAATAGCATTTTAACCTATATGTTAAGTAGTTAGCAACCCAAACATACTACAGAGGCAATATTGGTAACAACATTTTTATATCTTGAGTATATCAATGCTGCTTTTAATAAAATCTAAATTTCATTAGTTTCAGACAAGTTTCCATACAAAAATTTATTAACTTTGGCCACAGCTTTTAACCTTTAAACGTGAGATTGGGCCACTAAAAAAAAGATTTGTGCCTTATCTAATTTTTTTTTGCTTTCTTATATACATATCCAAATTGTATTAAGATGGGAGAGAACTTATCGGGAGACACACATTGTGAGAGAACAAGAAAAAACATTGACATACCAAACATAAATTTATTACAGCTTTGTATTATTTACCAAAAAATCTAACTGTTTCATCTAAACAATTGTGTACCTAATATTTTTTAATTAAGAAAATTTATTAATATTCACAAAATTTCCGTGCAATGCACAAAATTAATTTAACGAAATAAACTTTCGTTTTTCTATACATAACATATTTTGAGTGTACAAAAAGATATAGTTATACAGGTATGTGATAGAAATAGAATCGTTTTAAAATTAAATCGAACGCTCAAATCGAACCTATCGATTTTAGGTGTGATTGAAATCGTATCGGTTTTATTTTCCATATTTTTTTCAATTCTACGTATTTCTTAAAAAAAAACAACTCTGTTACTTTTTTACAATCACATTTTGTTTAATTTTTTTTTTTTGCTTTAAGCAGACATCATTAAAAATGGCTTTCGTTGTAATATCTTTAATTTTGATGAGAAAAGCAAAGAAAATATTGAACGAAATTTCTGTCTCCTTTGGCAAATCCCTTGGCCAATTGAGGATGTTTTTCCATAAATTATATTATCATGTCTTCCTGTCGAATATTTATGTGCTTTCCCCTGAAAATTTTCTATATAAATCTATTTTTATATTATTTTAAATATTTATACTTACATTTCAACAAAAATTATTGCAAACAAACTTCAAAAAAATGCGATAGTTTTAAAATCGTAAACCCCCGACTACACGTTTTAAAAACGCAAAAAAAACGAATTTGGTTTCCGTCACACTTTTTTTTATCGATATTTCTATGGGACAATATGGAAAATGAAATAGAATATGTTTCAAGTAAACCCGAAATTAACGGTCTGTTTTTACAATACGTGTATAATTTCAGACGAACGTGTGGCACCCGAACGAATACGTAAGGAAATGAGTTTTTATAATTCGTTCGCCTGACTTACGTTTGAGTACGTTAAGCTTTACGTTATGTCAAACAGTAGAGATTGCCATGACATTGCTTTTCAGTTTTGTTAGTTTATTTCATATACAAATAATTCATTTTTCGTTGCTAGATGGCAACCCAACACTATAATTGAAATATAAACAAAAACAGCTGATTTTTGCTTAAAAAAAATTAATTTATTTTGTTTAGAAAACAATAAAAGTGGATATAAAAATATAATTTGTACAAAAAAAAAAAACAAAAACATTTACAACTAAAAATGTAAATAAATATAAATATAAATGAAAATAAAAATCATTATTCTTTTTTTATTACAATTTTTTGTTAAAAAGTATTAAAGTAAAACCCGGTTAAGATGAACTCCGAGGGACCAAATAAATTAGTTCGTCTTAAGCACGGTTCGTATTAAGCGTTTATTTTTAACGATAAAAAATATGTATTTATTAAAACAAAAACAAGATTTTTACATAAATAAAAAATAAAATTAGCATTTCATGCATCCACAATTAAAAATTCAATTAAAATATTTCATTTAAAACAAAAAAATATGTTATTTTTTCTGAATGACTGAATTAACGATTTCATTCGTTATAAGTTTTTCTATTGCCAAAATATGATTGTCAGCTTCTTCGGCACACGATTTTGTTCGAATATATTACTTGACAAATTTTCAACATCGGCAGGATTAACAATTTCCAATATTTCTTCACCTGATAAAGTATTCGACGTTAAAACATTAGCATCTATATCTAGAAAGTCATCCAGGGATATGAAATTCATTTTATTTCTATCCAATTAAACGGATAAAGAGTGTACTAAACATGGTAATTTGTATGAAAACGAGTTTTTGGGACTGCTTAGAACAGTTCGTAATAACCGAGGGTTCGTATTAACCGAGCTCGTATTATAAGATGTATTTTATATGAAAATTTTGGCCAAAACGTCGGGACTTTTAAATTAGTTCGTATTAACTGAGGGTCGTGTTAACCGAGTTTTACTGTATTTTTTTTTAATATTAAATTGTGTTGCCTTTTTTCTTAGACGAATACTTTTTTGTGACCGTCTGTTTTTGACGTTTGTGACGTTTCAAATCGCATTGTGGAAACCAAAAAAAGAGACGAAAACGACAACTCTTACATTTTCACTCAATTCAAAGTGACATTTGCATTACAAAACCCCAAAATGAATTTCTTCACTCATTTACACGAATTTTTTGAGTGACACGTCTTACAAAAACAGACCGTAAAACGGCACTTATGTTGTTCATCACAACTTTTATCGGTTTTGTATCGATTTTGGATCGATTACGTTTTCCATCGCATACCTGATAGACATAAAATTGTAAAAAAATCAAATCTATAAGTAAAAATTTAGTAAAGAACAATTTTTACTAAACTTTTTTATGAGTGTACCATTGAAAATATATCGATAAATATTATTAAGTGTCATTTTGCTTTTCGTTGTAGCATAGATGTGTTGGAAATTGGGCTTTGGTCCATGTTGCGTATGAGTTATATTAATATCATATAAATATCACTCATACGTTACACACGCAATATTATAAGAAGAATTAAACTATATGATTAGATTATTGCACATATGTTTTTTTATAAAAAAAAATTGTAGTGTCAATTAAAATAATTTGTAATTTTTTTTTATTTTATGACAGTCATAAATTAGAAATTGTGACTAAAGTTTTTAATTACGTATTCATACACAGAAATCGTCTTAATTTGTTGTTTGTCTTAATTACGGTCATAATAAAGTGACTGTTGTTTAAAATAAAAAATCAATAAAAATATAAAATTAAATAAAAAAGAGAATGTTTTTGGTCTATCCCATATCGAAGGTTATGTTATTACTATAAATTAACAAAGGACAAAGGATAAGTAACACCTTTATACTATTTAGCTTCCCAATCCAATATTTATAGGTTAACCGTAGCGTAAAAAAGTGGCACCAATTTTCTTTTTTTACGATTCATGATAGTTTCTAGAAAATTTAGTCAAAATAAGTCTTATTCGATCCACCAAAAATTACATATCTTTTTGGATCTAATTATATCCAATTAGACCTAAATTATTCTAATACAATATTATGGGATCTATCAGAATCTTAAATTATAAATTATTGGATCCCACATTTGTGATCAATTGTGATCTAATTTAATGCCATAATATATTTGAGGGATCTAATAGGATATTACTGGATAGCACAATTTTGAGATAAACTTGCATAATAATTAATATCGATATATATCAAATGAGATCTCATTTTGTATATGAGATAAGAATTTGTTTTGATCGGGATGCGTTCTCTCCGATCTTAATGACATTTTGATATGTGATAAAGAAACAAATAAGAAACGCTATTTTTTTTTTGCGGACCAATCTCATGTTAAGGGGTTAAAAATTGGGGTAAAAAATTACCACCATATTTCGTTTTTTCGGATTACTTCGAATTGTTTCTTATACGTTTTAAATAAGTGGGGTACCAAATGAAAGAGCTTTTGTAGGCGAATAAACTGCTGTACGAAACATGGCCGATAACTTTCAAGTATTCTTGTTATTTAAAAAAAATATGTTTTTAGTGATATTTAAACTACCATTTTGTTAAAGAATTATGGTTTGATTAAGATTAAAATTATGTATATTAATGCCTATTCAATTTAATCGAGTTGTTTCTAAGATTTTCTCGAGATGCAACTTTCTCCGAAGGGCTTTTTAACCTATAATATAATATTTAGCAAGCCTCCTAACATACTACAGAGGCACATACAGAGAATAAATTAGTTAGAATACTATCATGACCCCACAGATTCTTCTCAATCAACTCAATTTTTTTTCCAGCATATAATTTTTGATTTATTGATGTAAATTTTACTGTTACAACTAATTAAATATTAATTTTAAAACTAATGAAGTATTACCAACCACACTGAACAAAAAAATTTTGTCACAATTATACCATAGCAACGATCATATTGATAACAATAAAATGAACATTTTAATCGACTAATTGGCTATTAAAATTAAAGTATAATAATTAAATCATTCATTTTATTTTATCAAATAGTGTTAAAATTTTCGATTGTAATAAAAAAATTGTAAATTAATTTTATTTTTAAACAATTTAAAACACTGTCAACTATAATTAGTTTGTTTCAAATGTTAAATGGACAAAGTAGCCAAATTAGAATAGCAATTGTCAAAAATAAATATAATATTTTAAAATATTAAAAAAAAAAAATACATACATACATACATACATACATACATACATACATACATACATACATACTACTACATACATACATACATACATAATACATACTACATACATACATACATACACCATACATACATACATACATACATACATACATACATACATACATACATACATACATACATACATACATACATACATACATACATACATACATACATACATACATACATACATACATACATACATACATACATACTACATACATACATACATACATACATACATACATTACATACATACATACATACATACATACATACATACATACTATACATACTACATACATACATACATACATACATACATACATACATACATACATACATACATACATACATACATACATACATACATACATACATACATACATACATACATACATACATACATACATACTACATACATACATACATCATACATACATACATACATACCATACATACATAACATACATACATACATAGCATACATACTACATACACATACATACATCATACATACATACATACATACATACATACATACATACATACATACACTACATACATACATACATACATACATACATACATACATATACTACATACATACATCATACATACATATCATACATACATACATACATACATACATACATAGCATACATCATACATACATACAAACCCAGGAAAAAAATTTCAAAAAGGTAAGCGGGTTTGTAATCAAGCATTTTGGACAGAACGCATTCCATACTAGATTACCTACTCGATTCTTTTAACAGGGCGTGAGACTATAATAATTGATTCTGTAGAATTGATTATTTTTTTTACCGAAGAACTATTTACTTTATATTTTTAAGAACTACATACATTTTTTAATAAAGAAATAATTCCATTGTAAAACTACGAAGTACTTACACAAAAAAAATAAATAAATAGTTCCCTAGAAAAAATAAGAAGTACTTAAATTAAAAAAAAAGAAGTAGTTCCATAAGTAAATTCAACTTTTACTCACACGTGATTCTCCTAGGTCACTCAAATATAACGATCAAAACTCATACGGAAATAAAATCCTAAAAAGTGAAACATCGAATTGTTATAATAACATGGGATTGTCATAATTTTGGAGCCATAAACCACGAAAATATAAATTTTTCAAAAAAAAAAGAACAATTCAAAATTGAAAAAACAAAAATATGACTCACGCACAATCAAACTCGAAAATTTTTTTTACACTCACTCACGATAACGTCAGTAATTTCGACGTCCACTCACAATTTTCTGCTCACGTGTGCTTCCCTAATTTATACCTAACCACAGTTTAACAAATTTTGGCAACATGCAATTTCTGTTTTTAGTATTATTTTCCTGCAAATAAAAATTTGTTTGAAAAAATATATGAGATAAATTCTTTAAAATTGTATAACTTCTTTTTTCAAAATTAGGAACTACTTGCAATAACGTCCTTTTATTAAGAAAAAGTATATGATTACTTCTTGAGTACAAAAAGTTATACATATTAGTTAATAACATTGATATTTTCTTGTAAGTAAATAATTACTTTGTTATTGAGTTCATGCTTTCTGGTTTAAATTTAAAGAATTGATTACAATACTACTTGCTTTTTTGACTCTATCGTTGGAATGAGTTTGGTATTGCAGTTACTAAATTTGGCAATGAGATATGTAAGCAAGTGTGGGCATCACCTTCTTTTTGCAATGTGTAATTTTTTCCTGGGAAATTAATGAAAGAAAATTGTAAATAAAACTAATACTTATGTTTTAAATATAAAAACTATTGTGAGCACTTGAATAAAACTTATCAAATTCAATATTACTTATGATGGCGATAATCGAAACGATTGTTCACAAAAGGTTATTTGTATAAAATAAATACTAATCGAAGATATATTTATATAAGTAATCCAACGCACTGGCATGAATCCGTTTAAGGGCCAAAACACTAAAGATCATGTACATTAGGGTCGGCCGATTTGTAAGGACAACAATTTGTCGATATTGTGCCATTGATTTTTCGGTACCTTTTGGTATGAGGAAAAAACAGTTCCACTACGACATATGAAAAAAATAATCAAAATAATAATAAAAATAAAAGTTGAGAAAAAGTCGAAAATGATTGTTTTGATATGTCGTAGTGGAAACAAAAGCTATCGAAAACTCGATGGTACAATATCGATTGCCTAATCGACCCACCTTAATGTACATGTATTCTATTATTTAATAGCCCAAACCGAATGAGCACTTATTATTTATTTAAGATGCAAGCATACCTTTTTATCTGCGGTATTTTTTGTGGTTCCCACCTTCCAAAAAAACAATTAGCCAAGGATGATTACAGTTTCAGTATAAAATATTGTCATGTCGAGATTAAACCCGAAATGAACGTTTTAAAATAAGGATAACTTAAAGGCTAAAAAAAAATTTTAAGTATTAAAATTTGTAAAGTATTTTGTCTGCTATTTTTTCGGTTAGTATTAGAAGTATATGATCAACACCGTTGTAAATTTCTGTTTTGGTATCTTAAATGTTTTCTAAAGGTGTAAGAAATATGTATCGGTTTTGAACTGCAAAAAGAGAAACCTTAACATGTTCAAATATGGGAGCAGCTACATCTTAAAATGTTCATAGTGGTTTCAGTTTTGGCATGATAAACCAATACCATTATACTAAAACTGAAATGATGGTAAACCTTTTAAAGAACAGAGCAAGTTTTAGTTTGAAATCCATCGGATTAAAAATAATTATTTTTAAAATAACACGTTTCATATGTACAAAATGTATTTAAATTTAATGATTTTCCACGAAAATTGCCAAAAGTTTGAAGCTATTTAATGACAAATGGCCCGGAAATTTATTCATATGCCAAAACAAGTCTGAAAATTTTTCTTTAAAAAACAAAACTCTTATTCAGAATTAGATCAGATTTACCAGAAAAGAATACGAATTTAATGTATTTTTCCTTATAAAAAATCCTAAAATTCTAAACCGGTTTTCTATTAAAAACCTCTATTTTATAAAAACCTTAAAATCTCTGATTATTTGTACAGAACTAATGTTTTGTAAATTTTTAAATTTTCTTTAGCAAAATGCTTTTATTTTATCAGAAAAACAATTATTATAATATTGTTAATTAAGCTGCATCATTTGTTTAAAAAATTATGTATCATTCTTAATACCACAGAAATAACATTTTTTTTTAAATTTGATAAGCAACACCAAATAATTTCAATTGAATCAACAAAATAATTTTCATATTCGATTATTCAAAATGAAAGCTAGATACAACCATCGAACTACAAATCAAATTTGGATATAGTTCATGCAACTACAAAAATTCGGTTGTCAAAAAATTCGGATGGAGCAACGAAACTGTTTGCTGTATTCAATTTTGGTAACAAAAATTTTGATTTCTCGAGTACATCAATGCTGCGTTTAAAAAAAAAAAGTTTGAATTTCATTAGTTTCAGACATGTTTCTATACCAAAATTTACACACAGAGAAATAAAGTGCCAACCGAATTGAAAAGTGCATACTAATGATAGCAACTTATAAATAAAAATATAAGATATAAGACAGAATTAAAAAGTGTATTTTTGCGACTACAACCAATAAATGCAGTTAGAGAAATAATATTTTAATGTGATTTCTATATATTTTGGTTGTTCCAACTAAAATTCAATTGCGCTAACTGAATTCTGTTGTGAAAATCGATATTAAGTTGTACCAACCGATTTCAGTCGTAGTAGCGGAGTTTTAGTTGGCAAATTTTTTAATTTGTTTCTGTGTGTATGGACCCACCTTTTAACCTTAAAACGTAAGATAATTGTCCCTTATTTTTTGCTTATCACGTATCAAAATTTCATTAAGATCGGAGAGAACCTATCAAGAAACTCCCCTCGTGACTGAAAAAGAAAAAATTTAGACACAAACTTAAATTTACGAAAAAAATCAAAGATTTCCATCTACAAAATTCTGTTCGTAATATTTTTGAATTTTCTTAATATACAAATTTAAAGTTACAATCGAAATTACTAGCATTTTTTAATATTCACAAAATTTCCGTTCAATACACAAAATTAATTTAGCGAAATAATCTTTCGTTTTCTATACATGACATGTTTTTAGTGTACAAGAAGATATAGTTATAAACATAGAATTGTAAAAAAATAGAAATATAAGTAAATATTTTGTGAAGAACATTTTATTACCAACATTTTTTCTGAGTGTACTAGTAAAAAAAATATCAATAAATATTATAAAGTGTGAATTTGCATTTGGTTGTAGCATAAGTGTAGTATAAATTGGGCTTAACAAGTATTGGGCCATGTTGCGTATGAATTATATTAATATCATATAAATATCACTCATACGTTATGTGATAACACACAATATTAAATAATATTTACCAATATTTTTTGACTCCCTGCCACTAAGTTTCAATAAAAATATATATTATTGTAGTTTTATCAAATTTAAGTGACATTTTTCCGAATATTATAAAAGAGGCTCTTTTGTAAATTTGCTAGTGGGTTTTTTTTGGCAAAGGTGTAAAAATAGCCCTATATGCATCAAGTTACATAAACTAATTATTTTTATCAAGTTGATATCTTTTTTTTTATCAATTTAAAATCTTTACAATCTTGTAGCAATAATTAAAATTCAGTTTCATAGGCTTTTTCGCCCCCAGGTAACTAAGGGTTAAAGACTTTTTAAATAGCAGTAAAAATAATTATAGTCTTAATAAATTTATGTGATATATTTATTAAAATTGTGCTGACATTAATGAAAACATTAAAATTTTGTTAAATTTTCCACAAAATGAGCTATTTTCATAAAATGTCCTGGAATTTAGTAGCTACAAGTGCAAAAACGACTTATAACTCTTTGAATTTATATATTCTTTCTTTAATAAAAACTTTTATATTATAAAAATAGCAATCGACATCTTCAAATTAGGCATTTTAACAAATCTTTAAAATTAGTTAAAAAAGAAACAGGTTTGAATTTTTATTTAATATGTGGGTCATTTTGGATTCCTGGCTAAAGTTGGTTCATGTTATCCGACAAAGTCAGATAATTCCATATCTGAATAATTTTGAATATACAATTTGAGTGTAAAATGAAATTAAAAGTAAATTTTTTCGAAATTTTTGATTTGCTAATTTTTAATAATAATACAAATATTACACTGTTCAAGTTGTAAAATGGTACTAACGTGAAAACCATATGGTTATGTTTGGATGAGCCCCTGACTACTACTCCACCAATGAAAGTGCCAATTTGGCTCATTGGGAAAAATTTATGGGGTTTTTTTTGAATTTCGGTCAATTCATCAATTTTTGACCATTTTCAGCCCATTTAAGTCGCTTTTCCTGTATCAAAATTTCTTGTGTTATCTTTATACGGCTCACAATTACTATTTCCACCATTAGAACGCACATTTCAACTGAGAAAATCAAAATTTTTAGCCTATTTTCATGATTTTTGACCAAGTTTTCGTCGATTTTCCCCATTTTGTTTGCTGTTTTTTATGCGCTTTTTGTAGTTCTTGCGCAAACTTTTCGACATAATTCTTACCGTTTTTTCCTTTTTACAATATATAAGCAATATTATTGCCATTTCAAGCAACTCACACACTTTTTAATACAAAAACCATCCTTTTTTACGCTTTTTCGGTAATGTGCGTGGACAATAAAAAGGAAAAAAGGAAAGTGTACTTTTTTAATTATTTGGGTTTTTTCCGTTGGCTACTTGCATGATTTTTTTACAAAAATTTTTTTATACAAACGCACACGAATCAGGTATATAGCCATCCTTTTTTTATTTTTTATAGGTGTTCATTGATCGATTTTTGTCATTCAACAAGTGTCTCCGAACGCGTAAAGTACGATTTTTTAAAGTGACGAAAAAGTAATAAAAGTATAAATAAAGTTTCCAGTTTGAAGTGATTAATTTTTACGGTAAAAAATGGATGAATGCCTGAAAAAATTCAATCATTACTGTTATATGTCGTCTAAGAAAAAAATTACTGATGAAATTGTAACATTGTACGAGCAGTACTTCAATATTCCAGTGATTCGTAATGTTGACTGGGTGCCTAAAATGGCTTGTTCATCGTATGTAGCACGTTTGTATGATTGGCGTACAGGTCGACGGGAAAGCATGCCATATGGAATACCGATGATTTGGTCAGAGCCAGTCGACCACGAAAAAAACATGTGCTACGTATGTAAAAATAGTCTTGTGGGTATGAACAGAAGAAAAGCGATGGAATATATTTACCAAAGTGTTCCGTCAGCTCAAACCACTCTTCCCCATTCTCCGCCAGTGCCAATCCCGAGAAAACCGAGTCCTACCGAAGAATACATCCCAGAATCGAATTTTTCTTTGTATCAGCCATCATATATTACGCCACCTTGCAAACACATTGAAGTTACACAACAGCGCTTGAACATAATGTCAAGACAACTAAAGTTGTCACAAAAAAAAACCATAATTCTTGCTCAACATATTAAAGCTGTGAACATCCTGTCACCAGAAGTTAAAGTGTTCTATTCGCGTGGTCGACAGCATGAATTTGTACCGTTTTTTACTCGCAACGAAAACAATTCATTTACGTACTGCAATGATATCAATGGTTTGATGTCGGCCATGAATTATACGTACAATGCGGACCAATGGCGGTTGTTCATCGATGGATCGAAGAGCAGTCTCAAGGCTGTGCTGCTGTATTTCGATAATACAAAAAACTCTGTGCCAATTGCGCTTGCCGTGAAAACAAAGGAAACGTATGATGCCATGAAACTAATCTTGGATTCTGTGCAATACCATGAACATTGTTGGAAAATATGCGCTAATTTGAAAGTGGTTGCACTTATCTGTGGCCTTCAAACTTGTTACACTAAAAATATGTGCTACTTGTGTACGTGGGACTCGCGATATACACCACAGTATCAAAAACGAGATTGGTTACCGAGAACAAATCGTCTAATCGGGCAGCAGAACGTTATCCACGAGGAGTTGGTGACGATGGATAAGGTATTGCTGCCACCATTGCACATTAAACTTGGGTTAATGAAGAGTTTCATCAAAGCGTTACTGGTGCGTGGAAATAGATTGGCATTTGGACGATTGGAGTACATTTTTCCACGCTTGAGTGAAGCGAAAATTAAAGAAGGTAAATAAATATTTGGAATTTTTTTCCGCCAAACAAAGATAAAGCATTCTTGAAAGTTTTTATATAAAATCATATATTTATTTCAGGTGTGTTGAATGGCCCAGACATTCGCAAACTGATGAAGGATGAAGACTTCAACAATGTCCTTCAAGAGGCGGAACTCATCGCTTGGGATAGCCTGAAAGCAGTGATCGAAAAAGTTCTCGGCATTCATCGAGTGGACAATTGGCGTGCCATTGTTGATGATATGCTGCAATCTTTCGAAAACATCGGTGTTCGAATGTCGTTGAAAGTGCATTTCATGCATCACCACCAGGATCACTTCGATCGTCAGTTGCCGTCTGAATCAGACGAGCATTTGGAACGTTTCCACCAGGTATCAGCAGAATTGGAACACTGGTATAGTGGAAAAAAATTAGATTCACTTTGGCATATCTTTGCTGGAATTTGTTATTGGAATTGGAGGATAACGAATGATATTCCATTGCTTATTTCTCTATTTCAATTGCCAATTTAAAATGAATTACATTAATACGGAGAAACACGCATTTCCATTAATTTTTATACCGAAAAAATGTATTCAACCACAAAAAATTTATTTAAATCAATAAAAAACGCGAAAATAATCCGAAAAAGCGTAAAAAAGGATGGTTTTTGTATTAAAAAGTGTGTTGAGTTGCTTGAAATGGCAATAATATTGCATAATATATTGTAAAAAGGAAAAACGGTAAGAATTATGTCGATAAGTTTGCGCAAGAACTACAAAAAGCGCATAAAAACAGCAAAAAAATGGGGAAAATCGATGAAAAATTGGGCAAAAATCATGAAAATAGGCTAAAAATTTTGATTTTCTCAGTTATAAAGATAACACAAGAAATTTTGATACAGGAAAAGCGACTTAAATGGGCTGAAAATGGTAAAAAATTGACGAATTGACCGAAATTAAAAAAAAACCCATAAATTTTTCCCAATGAGCCAAATTGGCACTTTCATCGGTGGAGTAGTAGTCAGGGGGCTCATCCAAACACAATCATATGGTTTTCACGTTAGTACCAGAAATTTCGTATTAAAAACTTGAACAGTGTTATTAGTTTTGTAAGCAATGTATATTTATAAGAGTTCGTCAGAAAAGTTTTTGGGATATCATCACTTTTTAAAATGTTTTTGCATCATAAAAAACCCAAGGCATTATAAGTTTTTTAAAATTCCAACTCCGCCGCTAAATACGCTGATTTCAATGAGTCCCATTACCTACAGAACAAAACTAGTACTATTTATATGAAATTTGAATTCGTCTTTCGTCTTTTTTTTTCTGTGTTTTTTAAGTGCAGAATTTTTTTGTTAATAGAAAAAAACTTAAATAAACAAGAATATTGGAATAATTTTTGTATGGGCACTATGTTCGTTTTTGGAATTTCAAGCATTATATATAAAGCAATAAAATGATGTTGGAAATGAGTTGAGGACTAATATTGACGTTGAAAGGTGAAAGTTGAAATTCACGGAAATTGAAAAATAACAAATCACAAAGTTTTTCTCTTTCAAATTGTCGCACCTCGCCAAGCTTATTGGTTTTCAATGCCGATATGTGATTTACATTCTCTTTGATCAGCTAATTCCAAATCCGGCATCCAAATTTTTCCATCACGTCACAATTTTTATAAAACCATGAATAAATGTGCCAAAATGGCTATTTTGATTCTTTTTGAAGCTCTTTTTCATACGATTGCTTTCTAAGGATTCAAAATAAATATAAGTAAATAGAATACACTTTACCTTTGAAGATACGGCAATGATATTTTGTTGATTGCTAAAATTTCGTAAATATACGTTTATCAAATGCCTTGTACAAAAATAATAAAATAATAAATACGTTCTTCGCCAACATTAAAAAAGGAAAGTTTAAAGTTTATATCGTGACAATAAAATAAATTAAAGTTGGTAGGATGCATGACCTGGGCTACTTTTAAAAATATAATATTTTTTTAATTTTTTTGATGGAGTATTTTGCAATTATTACCAACATTTAAAATTAATAACAAAACTTGAAAAGTATTTTAACTCATTATAGAGAATTATGTTCAATACATCTACCACCACAGTATAAATGCTTAAGTTGCTCGGATGTGTTGTCTACACAACTAAAAAATGGTTTAATACTAAATTTTTCGTGGAAAATTTGGGAAGCAGATATGGAATCAAAATCTGTTAAAAGCATACTTCGCGGTTCTAACTAAATCGACTTCTTCTACAACGACAGTTTTTAATGACCGCGTCTTGTTAAAGTGACAGGCACGTTCCATATAAAGTTATCGGTTTCACTTCGTCTTAATTTCCCATAGGGTAGATTGTGCGTAATTATAAAACTATTGAGCCCGATTAAAGATTTCGACCCAAATCGGCATTTGAACGATTCATGTTTCTGTTATTTATTACAAAATAATTTATTTTGTTACTTGTGCAGTATTATAAAAACAAGTAATGCGACATAATTGTTAAGGTAAGTTCAGTTACTGGATCCGTCCGGATTCTTTCAGTAACCCGTACATAATATGGCACATGCGGAATAAAAAGGAACAGATAACATGCCAATTACTTTTTATTTGTACTGTAACTTGTTGGCTTATCGCAGTTTAATGATATGTCACGAAATTATCAATTGTGTACAAGCTCCGTAACAGAAGGCATTGCGATCAATCTGTAACTAGTGTATTACCAAATATGTTTTGTTAGTACTGTGTTCTGTACGCTTAAACCAATATTATATTATTTCGAACTGCTCCTGAAACATATCAAATAATGCCTAACATGAGACTAGTTGCAACTCGTTCTGTTGCGTGTTCACTTAAATCAGTTCGGTGACATGTTATATTCCACAAGTTATATTTGACACTGCTTAACCTACTGCAACTACAAACTATAACTGGCTAATTATACGTCTAGCTTTAACCAGTTACGGGATAGGTCCTTTGAGACAATATACGCAACAATAAGCGCTTATTGCACCTATCACATATTTTGTATGACGTAGAGTACAAGAGAAAAGGAAAAATAAATAGCACATAATTTCGAGAATGAAAAATTATTATCATAGTTTCTAGTCATAATTGAAAATTCTGGACACATTTGCATTTGTCTTTAGCCATCTTTGTTCTTTTACTTTTTAACTTGTTTTATATTAAACAAAAAATGAGATGTGTTGATATGTATGAAAGTGTATGCATATTAGGGGGACACATTGAACCAAAAACAGCGGTGAAATAAACTAAATCACATGTTAAGTTGTTGAATGTCTGTCATTTTGACAAATTGTTTAGTAAATATATTTTTTAATGTTTAACTATTTGTTGATTCTTATTTTGAAGAGATATCGTCTAATGTATTGTTTAATAAATATTATAAATTATTTAATCATATTGAATAATTATTTTGTTGTTTAAACAATGCCATTTAATCAATTCGCTTTACTTGATCTGTTCGTATTTTGTCGATTTATTATTTATTATTAATTATTAATTCATAATTTTTTATTTCTTTATCTTTTATATTTTATAAATTTAAATTTTTAATAATATACGTCTGAAGGTAGTATATTGAAAGAAAAAAAAAAGAATTTGATAAAACATAAATATAGTACCCAAACCCCAATTTTTATAACACATTAAAGATTACATTTAAAAAACACATTAATTTATTTAATATTTAAATTAATAATAAATTACATTTTTTTATATTTATATAAATAGTTTTCTTCACAATTACAAATGATGACTTATATAAAAAATAAAGTAATGAAAGTAATAACAGTTTACACGAAACAGTATGAAAATACATTCACTCAAATAAAAAAGTTAGTAAAGTCATCAAATTTAGAAGATTCAGCAAAAGTTTTGCTAAAACTTACTGGATTAGAAATTAAAAACTTTTGCTAAACATTAATAAAATTTTTACTAAATATTAGTAGACTGAAAAAAACTCAAAAAATTTGTAGAAAATTTTTACTCCAGTTAATTTATAATTTTAGAAACGAAACGAAAAAATAACAAAATGTTACATATACAACCATTGTTTTGCAATAATAAAAATCTACCTAAGATGTATGTCTTTGTCTTTCGCTTTATTCTGTCTACCCGCTGTATATTTGTTTGCAACTTGACCACTCAATTTGACAACAAATACACATTTAATCTTTTTTAAATTTAAATATTTTATTTTGTCTTTTATTTAATTAATTGACATCTAATTCATTCTGCGTATAACTTTTAATCTGGTTGTCGTTCACACTATTGATGTGCTAATCAGCACAATTTTTTTTAGCAAAATAAATTAGTAAACCATTAGTAAAATATTGGTAAAACATTAGTTCAAAACAGTTAAGTGCTGACTAAGTATAAATAAAATTTTAGATTAAAACATAATTTTAGCAAAAAATTTGCTGAAAAATAGTATACCTGATTTACAAGATGTTTTACTAATTTTTCTACTAACTTATTTTTTGGAGTATACATTTATTTAAAAATAATTAATAAAGACACTTAACACTTCTCTGAGTTTAATAATTCTTAGTTCTTTGGTGAAAACCCATGTCACATTAATTTATTAATTTTTCCAACTTTTACATATGACTCTCACACACTAACAAGACTAAAAGCAAGCAAAATTTACTGCCTTTTTTTATAAATTTTTGTAAAATTAAAAAATGGAATTTTGTTATTTAAATAACAAAATTTTGTCAAAACGCCAATTGCTTCGTTAAGCGATAAAATTTGTTGTTTTTACCAAAATTAACATCAATTTGAATAAAAATGTATATCAAATGGTAACAAAAATTTTATGTTAATTTAACTTACGACTTTTGGTTCAGTGAAGCGATTTGACAAATTTAGAGAATTTTGAGATATCCAACTACAATTTTCTGTATCGTTAAATTTAAGTTAAATAAAACACTTTTAGATAAAATGTTAAAAATTTCAAAAGATTTTCCAAAAAATCAAATTTTCATATACAGTGTAATGTATCATTATTAAATTTCCAAGTAAAACAAAAGTTTGGGACACCCTAATGTGAATACTTTTGTATGTCTGACACAATGTTCAAAATGTTGATGATGGCTTTGATTGTATTCTTAACTAGAAAACAAGTCAGTCAGTCATCCAGTGTAGTATTAATACTGTTGATATATCTTCTGCTGGTGATGATGACGATGGTGGTGAGAACAATAGCAACCAACTTGGACAGCAATTTTGATGATAATTATGAAAAGTATGAATATATTTTGTGATGTTTAAAGATTTTTGTGCATAAAATACTGAATAGATTTTTGTTTTTTAGCTTCTTTGGTACTACTGTTTCGAAATGAGAAAATAAAAACGGTCATGTCTGTCTGACAACAGCAACCAATAAATAATAACATATCTATTTAATGTCTAGAGATATTATTACTAGTAAAATATTTAGGATGACAGCAAGCTTTCGCCAGAGTTACAACAACAATTCAACCAAATAAAATATACAAACCAACATCTAAACTCAGGCCACCACGTCACACATTTCACAAAAGGAAGTTTATATAAGTATAATCTGAAGAAGATGGCTTCAGCCAAGTGTCAAAATGAAAATGATAAATGAATTGTTGTTTTCATAAATGATAAACTAGGCCAGATAAATAAGCATTCCAGCCTGATTGTTACAGCGCTGTTTGCATGCCTGCCTATTTGCAATTTGCTAAGTAGTTATTGGAACAGGGAAAGATGTTGAAAATCCTTAAATAGAATTTAAATTGTTTATTTTACTTAATTGTGGGTATAAACTTTAATATGTTTGTATCATAAAAGTTCATCTTAAGAATTTTTGTATTATATTAAGGAATAGCGCCAATAAATTATTCTAGTAATCTTAAAAAACAATATTTATGTAACATTATTTGAAATGGTTAGCTTCTGTATCAATAAGATAAGTGTAAGATAGTGGCTTGAACATTCATAGCAATTAACCCGTAAAAATAGCAAAACAAATCTTATATAAATTAGTTAAAAATTACGTTGCAGAAAAATTTGCTAGAATTATCTAATTTTGTTGGAAAATATTAGTGTTAAAATACAACTTATATTCGAGTTAAAATTAAGTTAATTGAAAATATCAAATTTACTTTCGTAAAATGAGCAAAACTTTTGCAAATTATTTGTAGATAAAAATACGAGTGTTTGAATGAAACACAGTGTTTTTTGCAAAAAAACATAATCAACATAATCTCCCTTTAGCACAATACACTTAGTCCAACGTTTCTCTAATTTGTGCATCCCTTCCAAAAAATAGGATTTTTCGAGGTCCATAAAATAGGCATTTGGTTGATCAATAATTTCATCGTTGGAGCTAAATCTCTTTCCACCGAGCCATTTCTTTAGGTTTGGTAATAGGAAATAATCACTGGGGGCTAAATCCGGAGAATATGGCGGATGAGGTACCAATTCGTAGCCCAATTCATGGAACTTTGCCATTGAGGCTGCACACGTGTGCACCCGTGCATTATCTTGATGAAAAAGAACTTTTTCTTGGCCATACAGGGTCATTTTTTTTAAATCCTCGTTAAATCGGTCCAACAAGTTGGCATAATATTTGCAGTTAATTGTTTTTCTCTTTTGAAGGTAATCGATGTGCATTATCCCGCATGCATCCCAAAAAACTGTTGCCATCACCTTATTGGCCGACAAACTTACCTTGGCCTTCTTCGGAGCCGGTTCACCCGGAGAAA
The DNA here is from genome assembly GCA_021234595.1 of Delia radicum. Classification (NCBI taxonomy): domain Eukaryota; kingdom Metazoa; phylum Arthropoda; class Insecta; order Diptera; family Anthomyiidae; genus Delia; species Delia radicum. The sequence continues at coordinate 105,396,989 of CM037854.1, forward strand.
CCCATTGTTTAGACTGCTGATTGGTCTCCGGAGTGTTGTAATGGATCCATGTTTCATCCACAGGTACAAAACGGCGCAAAAACTTATTCGAATTGCGGTTAAACAACTCCAAACAATCCTTTGAAGTTGTCACACGATTACGTTTATGGTCAATTGAGAGCAAACGCGGCACCCATTTTGTAGACCGCTTTCTTAAACCCAACTGATCATTTAAAATCGAAACTACACTGCCATATGAAATGCCTATGGCATCAACAATAGGGTGGGGCGATTAGTATGAAAAGAAAAAAATCTTAATGGGCGCTTCGCGTTTTTGATTCTTGGGATTGTACTGAGCAAAAAAAGTCCACTAGACCATATGTCTACGGTGAAAATCGAGCTTCCAGATTTTGACTTTACGGAAAAAAGCCCTATTGTGAAATTAAAAATTAAACCCTTAAACCCCTCCCACAAATATGATTGATGCATTAATCTAGAGAATCTAGAGAATCTTCCAAAGAAGAGATTGATACCATAATCTTGGATAAGCTCCTCCTACTTCCTGAGATATGTCCATCCCACACATTGTTACTTTCACAAAATACGGCTAAAAAGTCAAAATCTGGAAGCTCGATTTTCACCGTAGAAGTATGGTCTAGTGAACTTTTTTGCTCATTACAATCCCAAGAATCAGAAACGCGAAGCGCCCTTAAACCACCTATTTACCATTGATTGTGCAGAGTCATAGTATTTATCAAGCTTTTCCTTGATTTGATTGGCGGTTTTTTTTTCGCAAAAAATAATGTTTAATGAGCACTCGAAATTCACTTTTTCCATTTTTAAAAAAAATATGTTTTGAACAGCTGTTAACCGCAAAGTAAATGAAGGAACTTGCTCAAAATTTGACAGTAGTCTATTAAGAGGTGGTACTTGATGGGAGCAGTGTTGTCATGGACTTTTTGATCCGCCCTCGTAGCAAACAATAACAATAATATCAATAATTGTGTGCTATATTTAATGGAATGTGGTGTACCATGAAACTATTGTTAAATTAACAGCTACAGCTCTGTTCAAAAGACATGTCAAAGCACAGTTTAAAGTGTGATATAGTTGTCATTAAGCGTAAATAAATTGTGTGCATTAAAATTTTCAAGAAATTTGATCATTGAAAAGTTTAAAAATTTAAAATTTTTGAAATCTCCTTAGAGTATACACATAGAGAATTTCTTGGGTACACTGAGATAATTATCTGCATGATATCAAATAATTTTTGCATTAGTTCTATGAAGTGTCACTAAAACACGTCCATTGAAATTTTTCATAAAATTAATGAAAAATTTAATTTTAGTTATTAAAAATTTTGTATGACTTATAAAAAAGTTTAACAAAAAGTAGTTTCATTAATGCGATGAAGATTAAGTTCAAATTGTGAAGAGAACTTTATTTAGTTTGTGAACAAATTTAATTAACACTCGTTCTAGAAATTCTCTCTGCAAACAAATTAAAGAATAAAATATAAAGTATAGTAATTGTACTTGCTCAAAACTAAAAAACTCTCTGCACAGTGGGATATATCATAAAAATTTGGTAATTTCGTTCTTAGTAGTCCGATTGAAACGAAATTTGAAACAGTGACTTAATATCGTGCTTAGGTTTGAACTTTCGAAACACCCGGGGGTGTCAATACGACCACCCAAGCCAGGACACTTTTTGCATATACAATTTTAAGTGCTCGCAGCTTGTTTGTTTTTAACCCGATTTTCAAAAACTTAACATATATGTAATCTGCTAGTGAAGACTAACAAAAAATGTGTGGGTTATCTCTAATAGTTCCCAAAATATTCAAATTTGAAAATGTGAAATTCCAAATTTGGTCCGAATCCGGCCCAGTTTTTTGAGAACAACAGAATGAAATCGGGCCCAATTTCTTTTTTAAAATATTTAATATTTAATTAATAAATTCTTGATTAAATAAAAAAATTAATGTTATGAAATGAATCTTATTCTCCTCAAACACTAAATTCGTTTAAAGGTATCATTTGAAGATTTTCTGTTAGGGAGTTTGGTATCGTTGGAAAGGAAATTACCTGAATATTACAACATTTTTAAAGAGATTCCCGTTTAGCTTTCTTGGTGGCACAAAAACTTGGGTAATACTTATAGCAAGGTAACAATGTCAATTTTTGTTAAAATGTAAATTTTCACTTTTCAATAAAATAATTACTAATAGACAAAATCCAATGATTTGTTGGACTTGGAAAATGAAAAATCTATGTCTGTCTCAGAAAAAATTTCAATAAATGGAATTTTTAATATTTTTTGCTGCATTATCTACATTTAAAACGGGAATTGGAACAGATTTACCTAATAAAGTAGGTATGTGTTGGAGTATCTGCAACCGCTTCCGCTACCTAATCGGAGGTGGCACATTTCTTAACAGTGTTTTAAAATTAATAAGTGGGTTAAAAGCGTATACAAATGAAAAATTTTTGAACACAACTCGCTTTTATATAGAAAGAGCTTTCAGAATAGTGTGCACACTTTATAAAGTGGGTTTTTTATACATTTATATAACTTTCAACATGAATAGACTGAAGCCTGAACAACGCTTCCAAATTGTGAAAATTTATTTTGAAAATCATGGTTCTGTTCCCGATTTTCATAAACGAATTTTGTTTAGCGATGAAGCTCACTTTTGGTTAAATGGCTACGTCAATAAACAAAACTGCCGTATTTTAAGTGATGATAATCCTCAAGTGTAAGTTGAGACACGTTTGCCGCGTTATTGCCAATATACGGACACAAATGTTGGAAAAAGTCATCACAAATTGGACCTCCAGTTTAGACTACGTTCGAGTCAGCCGTGGCGGTCATATGACAGAAGTCAGATTTAAATTATAATGCCAGACGATTATCTTTCGAATAAAGTAAATTTCATGTCAATTAAAAAAATCATCTTTGTTTTATTCCATTTCAAAGTTCTATACCTCTATAAAAAACACAGTTTACAAGGTTAATAAAAATATGTATTTGTTTTGCAAATGACTGACATTTACATTAAACATAAAGAAAGAGAAGTTTCCTGAGTGTATACAAGTGAGGGTACTAACAAACCAGACAAACAAAATTTGAAAATTATGCTAAATACAAAAAATATCAGTCAAACCTACTTATACTTCTTTCCACGTACACTACAGGTATACAACAACAACTTCACATCAGCTCAAACAATACACAATTAAAATTGATTTTAAACTGGAAACGTAACCATGAGTTAAATTTCGATTACAAATAAGTTTATTTGGTTTAAGAAGTTATTTAAAATATGTTGTGCAGTAAATGCGGTAGGCTTTTGTTTCAAAATGACCTGAAAAAGGTCACTATTGCCCATTATGTGCTGATAGGTAAAAATTTACCGAAAAAAAAGTTGTAACCCCAGTGTGCACATATTGTTATGTTTCCCTGGGTTACAAAAAAAAACCTAATACAAATAAGAAGTCGAAAATGCAACTTAAATGGGCTTAAGAGAACTTGTTTCCGAACAGATGGTAGCGAAACGATGCACAATCAGCATTTCTATGTACTTGGAAAGTTCTATAATACCCTGTGAGAACAAATGTTCGAGCTGGTGCCAGGATCGTTCACGTGTCCTGGCACATTACCATGCCGTGGTTGTAGGAAGGTCTTAATTGATCCAAAGGGTTGTTATTTATAATTTTATTGTAAATAAAATGTTTATATTGCACTGCAAAAGAAAAAATATAAAAAATGTTTAATACTAATAGATTTTTGCAGCACGTCAATAATGAAATAAGTACAGGAGTGTTGAATTACAAATTAAAAGTAAGTTAATATAGTTTCGATTTTAACTATAAAATATATTCATAACAACTATGAATACAGTTAAAAAAAAATGGCAAAAATTAAAAACTGGATTTAAATAAATTTATTAAAAACGCTGTAACTTCGTGGATTTAAAAAAAACAAACTGTAGCATTTTGTATATCATTTGAAAGATATTTAAAATACATTTAGTTTGATGTACATGGGATTAATATTGGTTGGATCTATCAAAAGGTATTCATCTTTTTGTTACTAGCATTTTTGAAGTTTGGAGTTCCTTGTAGTCTTTTTTCTTATCGAAAATAAGAACATTTTCACCTTATGATGTTTATTATCTTTTGCAACACTTGTGTTATATACATAAATATATATTTTTAAAAATTATAAATATAGGGAATTTTCATTCATTTCGTCAACGTATTTCATCGCATCGCAAGCTCTTCCTATAGTCGTAGGGAGTTGACATTTGGCCAATGTATGTCAAATGACGCTCTTTATCAAAATTCTTGAGAGCACTCATCAAATTCCACACCGTAGGTAAACAACCACTACTTTACTTCTCTTTATGGCCCCCTCAAACAATACTCAATTACAATTGATTTTAAACCTCAAACACAACCATGGGTTAAATTTTAACGATTACAACAATTTTAATTGACTTCATAATTTTTCTGAAAATTTACATTGTACGTTTCAAGGTACACCACCTCCTTTTTCTTTGCATCTATTTAACTTATTAAATACATCTAGATCTATGGTGAACAACGTTTCACAATATACGTACAAATTGGAACGTTTCAATGTACACTCGTTTCAAGGAATCCCACTTTACCCTACCTGAAATTGAAGTGAATAAAAATAACTGTATGTTCTGATGAAATTAACAGAATATTTTGTAATTAATTGTAGACTACACACAGACAAATAAAGTGCCAACCGAATTTAAAATTGTATTTTAATATTAACAACTTATAAATATATACAAAGATATTAAAATTAGATGTCTTTAAATTTTGGGTGTAGCAACTAAAATTCAGTGGACTTAACCGAACTTTGTTGTGAAAACTAATGTTCAGTTGTACCAACCGACAGAAATTTATTATAACCGAATTTAAGTCGTAGTAACCGAGTTTCAAATGGCAAATAGCTAAAGTTTTTTCTGTGTGTACTGATTTGAGATTTTTAATCGCATACAAAAATTTAGCAAAAACTTTGAAAACTTCAAATTTATTTTGTTCTACTTACATTTTTCAACATTTTTGCTGATTTTAGCAGATTAATTTGTAACTTTCAATTAACTACAATTTAGCTCAAATATAAGTTATATTTTGTAGATTTCACAACTTCATATTTGCTATTCTTATCTTACTTATTTTCCATTTAAAAGACAGAAAATAAAAAAGACTTGAAACTTAAAAGAATTTTTTCATTAATTTTTTAAAATTTTTTTAAAATACAATCTTTAATATAAAGTCAAACATGTAAACTCAGTTTTTATTGCTTTAAAATATAATTTTAAATGTAAAATTTAAATATTGTGTATGTTACGTAGTCGAATTAAAAAATAATCGACTTTCGTGATTTAAAATAGACTTTGTCTCATTAACAGTAAGCGCCAAATGTTTTAACTTTCAGATCCAAACCAATAGATTTGGGAGAAACATATACCAAAAACATATCGCTGACGGGTTTAAAGTTGTATGGTGGTTTACAAGAGAAACCCAAATTTTCCAGCTTTTAAACTTTCGTAGTTTTTTCATAGGATTCTTGCGCCTGTTAATGGAATAGCATTTTGAGAGAATTATTTGAAAAAGCGATGTAATTTGAAACAGTTCGAGGTATACCAAGATGATTTCAGCGCACCAGCAAACGGAATAGGAACATAACACACTTATAAGAATTTGGAGCAGATTTTTTGAGAATGTGTGCTTTTTGAGTATGACATTAAAAATTACAGTTGAAATTGGCTAGCGTATTACGTGAACTTTGTTTCTTAGGAGAGAGCACCTCTATGTCAAAAAGAAATTTTGTAATTTCTAAACCTACATAACTTGAGAACATAGTTAGGTATCTAGAGTTAATCTTCTCGACGGACTAAATTGAGAAAGAGAAAGAATTATATGTTTTTTTCCATTCATAGCGACTATAGCTTATTTTTTTCGAAACACATTTCGCTTTGTGACAACTAAAGCGCTGTATCACTTCCGCTAAAACGAACATCAAATAACATTTTTTAATAAGCTTAATACTAAAATCGAAAGGGCATCAACAAATTTTATGGAACAAACAAAATTTTCTTAACCCTAAGAAACATGCTTATATAAAATTTGTAATTTTTAGAATTGAAAATTATTTAACATGATTTCCTGCAAATAAGTAACCCTGAACAGAATTAAAATAGCATAAAACCGTAAAAATTCGTGTTTTATAAAATAACTAGCTGAACTGCCTGGTGTTTTCCGGGTCAACTGTGATTTTTGAAATTTGAAAATAAGCTTTATTAAAAATAGTGAAATTTTTTGATTTTGACGTTTTTGATCAAAAGTCGGTATTGAAGTGGGCTATGGTAATGAAACTTTTACTGAGGCCTTACTCTAGAAACGTAGAATATATGTGAGTAATTGCAAAGAAATCCGTTAAAACTTTCGTAGAAGTTTGTATTCGAAAAAACGAAAAAAAGGTGAAATAGGTGAAAAAAATTTAAATTTTAGATTTTTTTTGTCAAAAGTAGGTGTAGAAGTGGGCGTAGGCGATAAAAAACTATACTACAATCTAAGTTGAGGTCCGAGGATTATTCGTGCCAAATTTGAGGAAAATCGGTTGAGAATTTAAAATTTGAATTGAGAACAAACAAATAGATAATGAGTTTTATATATATTTTATTTTTTATTTTTATTTATTTATTCAGTCTATGGAATAAATCCTTACAGACTGTGTTTTAAAAATTTAAAATATAAAAGATGCTGTTTTCTTATTTAATTTTAAATTGAAAAAAAAAAACATTTTTAAGTTTTATTCATATGTTTTCGTAGTGTAATAAATATTTAGACATGTGAAAAATACAATAAGACCTACAAATTCATGTAACTTTACCTGATAAGAAGCAAAAACTGTAATTTTAATATTTGTATTTTGCATGCTTAATCATCGGCTAACACATACACAAAGAGGCTATTCATATCACACAAAAAAAAAAAAAAAAATGTTTAAAGTTTTGCCGCAAAGTGTCAAACATTTTTTAAATTCCTCATATAAATTTGAAATTATAAAATTTTTAGTCTGTAGAGAAATTTATTTCACTTTTAAGTATTTCTTTGTACAGCATTACTGACCACTTTTTTGAGTGCATATCCTTTCCTAATCTTTTGTTTTAACAAGTTTGTTTTTTTCTGGATTTGTTGTAATTGAATCCTTTCTTAGCATAATTTTTTTTAAAAAAGTTTTTCTTCTGATTGACGTCAAACTTATTTATGTTTCTTCATCTTGTGTTTTCTGGTTAATATAAAAGTAATTTAAATATTGTTCTTGGTTACAGGTAAACTTACAACTGTTGCACAGCAGTTTGGATTTTTATATAGCAAATTTTGTTTTTGTAAAGTTCCATCTTGCATCTGCAAAAAAGTCAACAGTAAAATTGTTTTGTTTCCTCAGACATTATCCATGTCAACTGGATAACAACAGCAACCGCATTGGTTTGTCATTTTAACTAAAATATGTATAAAAATATGTTTTCTTTCCAAGTACGAGGTTTGTTTTAGATAAATAAAATACATTTTTTAAATAAGTAAAATTGAAAGGATTAATCACTGCCAATAGTGGTTGTTGTCGCTTTTTAAACCTCTTAACTCTTCTGACTTGTTAGCGTCAAAGTGACCCAATTTTGAAAAACAAATTTAAAAAAACTATAAACTGCTAATTTCCAGTAAAATTCAGTTTTATTATATATATTTCGTCAAAAACTTCATTAATGCAAAACTAATAGGAAAAATAAAATATATATGACCGAATTTATTTTTTACAACTATTTCTGGTTCGATTTGACCCAATATTATAGTTTCGTAATAAATTTACTTCAATTTGATTACTTGTAGTCATTTCTCTTAAATTTATGTCATAATATTCATGTTTTTAATGAAACTTTTTCATTAGGCGTATGCAATTTTTTAAAACATTTTAGGAAAAACTTCCTTAATTTAATGAAAAGTTCCAATGTGACATTTCATAGATTTAATGCAAAAAAACATTGATATTATGCACATAGTTCTCTCAATGTATACGCTCATAATAATCCATGCATAAAAATACGAAATTATTGTCAAAACTACAAAAAATTCGTAAAATGTACAAATTTTCGTCTATTTTACAAAAAATTGGTTATTTTGACATTTTTTCGTAATTTTACGCATGGATTATTATCATTGTAGCGCTAAAAATTTTTATCACTGTGAAGTTCTCAACTAAAGGGTCCGCCAAATAACTTTTTTTTTTTTGAACTCCTGAACCAATTGGACTTTGTATGGCGTCATACCAAGGTCTTTATGCAAAATTCGTCTCAATGATGTCTCCGAAATGTTCAATTGTTGAGAACGACGGTGTATTGATGTTGATGGCGCTTCACACACACTTTCTGCCACAGCAGCAATATTCTCGGGTCTACGCACTGTTTTTGGCTTTTCACGCTTTGGTTTATCGATGAGGATGCCAGTTTCTTTCACTTTTTTCACAAGATAACGAACATACGGAGCATATTCGTTCAGCGGAAGGATAAAACTAATTATCTGTCAAATCAGACATGAGCTAAGTGTTACCATTCACGAAATAACAACTAGTTGAAAAAAAAAATGTTATATGGCGGACCCTTTATAAGAGATTTTAATAAAGTTTTTTTTCATCAGGCTTATTTTTACTTTCATAGACCATAATTAATTTTTTGGCATTCCATGGAAGTTAAAATTTGTAGTACAAGTTTCTACTTACTTGAACTAGTGCTAGCAAATATTTTAAGTAACTTTTTTGTAGAAGTTCCAAAAATGTAAACTTGAAAACGAGCAAAAATAGAAAATAGGTATACAGAGCAATTTATTTTTAGAAGCGCGTTGGACAAACTATGATATGGTCCGGTATTTATTATCCGATTTTAACGAAATTTAAACCGTTTTACCAGATATTGGATAATTTTAAAGGACATCAACGATATTTTTATTGAGAATTGGAAGGATGGAAGATAAATGTAGCAGTACTTATTACATTTTATTAACGAGTAATGTAATTTTAACAGCGAAACTATATCTGAAAAAATAGCATGATTTCTTTAGTGTCTATCTCTGATAAATTTTTGCTGTTTTACTAAACATTTATTAACGTAAACATCCATGTTTACAGCCATGGCTTTAGAATCCTGGAGGTAAAGATGTGATATACCTTTTGCCGAAATGGCTGCTCACACTAGTACTTTTGGTTTAAACTTCGCTTTGGCCGAATATCGTACCTTATCGGTAATTTTTTTTAAGTGATCAGTATGAAATCCATTAAGAATACTTCTGTTGTTCTAAGCAAAAGAAAAGTATTTTTCAGCATCCAAAATTATTTGAAAATTTTTTTTATGAAGTTTTTTTTCAGTTGTCGTCAAATCGTTGGTAATTCTGATAATTTTTTATTTTATTTGGGTACTGTCTTCCTCTGGTAGTGGTTCTCGTTCATTTGGAGTAAGCTTTTGCGAATTCTTTTCTTGGAAATCCGAACTTTTCAGACCAACTATCGATTTCAAGTCCCTATTTGATTAACCTCCGATTTTTTTTAATGTAACAAGCTCAGCTGCGGTCAATTTTTTTGGACTTCCTTTCTTTTTTTATCTCAGTTGATGCATTTATCCAGTCAGTTGGCATATGTTAGTAGTCATGTAGAGAATATAAAGAGCTTTAAAACATTCTGTGGATACAATTGAATTCAAGAATTAACTATAGAAGATTAACTTTATTTCAATTAACTTCTATCTTTTTCATAATGGCGAGTTGATTGTTTCTAAATATTTGATATTTAACCCAGATATCGCCGGATTTTTTTTTTTGAAAACTTTAATTTTTATTTCGAAATTTAAATCTTTATAGGATTGAAAATGAAAATTATTCAAGTTCGAGGCCATATACTCTATATTTCTTCATTAGGATATTGTCCTAACAAATAATCTATAGAGTTTTTGTTTTCAAATTTATTATTTGACCCTTTCAGGAATGTGTTGATAGATCTATTTCTATATAGAGTATATGGCCTCGAACTTGAATAATTTTCATTTTCATTGCACAATTAAAGGTCGAAAAAACATAATTTTTATTTTTAATAAAAATTATAACAAACTTGTCTTTATAGGATTCTTAAAATTTTTTATATATACCTTCTTTTTTTAAACCTATAGATTTCCCGGAATCGGGTGTCCTTTTAAAAGTACTGTCCAAAGACAGCATACTTTGCGATGACATACAGCATTACGCAAGCTTTACATTTATTTATTGTTTAACTAAGATGTTACTCTTATTAATTTTTAAACAAAAAATAACAATTAACTGGATGTAAATGATTTACTAACATGTTTTTTTCCATTACGCACTATTTGAAAAAATCAGTATTCGCAAAGCACTCAATAAGCAATTGAAATACCCGAAACTGCTTTCACCAACTGACGCTTTCGAGCTGCGAAGCTAAATAGGAAAGCATAAACAATAATAATATAAAAAAATATGTACAGAAATGCACGTGCATAACGACGATTTTCTCTCATTTGTCAGATGTTCTTTTAAAAGGACGGTTGCGCCAAGTTAGTTAAAATCAGCTGTTTTACCTTTTTTACCATTTCTTACAAATTTTCCGTTTGATTACTTTTTGTAAATTTGTCTTACTCTCTGTAATTTTTTTACTGAGTAATTTTTACTGAACTTTACTGGAAAGGTAATAGAACAGACTTATAAATAATACATATAAAACAGCTCAAACCCCTATGCCATAATTTTTAGTTTATTTTTAATTATTATTTAACGGAATTTGACTATTTGTGGAGAATTTGATTAAAATTAAAGTTTTAGAAAAATTTAGAGCCAGTTCCAATCATTCAGAGTAATACAAAACTCAATTTATCCCAACAATTTGTATTGTTATTTATTTATATTTTTCAATGCAATTTTGCAATGTAATTGTACACAATTTGAATTATGAATGTCCAACCAACATTTTCTACAAACATAATACGAGTTACACTATGACACTTTATTAATCAATAAAAAAACATCTAAACATTTTTCTATAAATAAAAAACAAATTTCTGCCGATTTAAAAATAGAGTTTTGTATTACTCTGAAAATTCGAAACTAGTTCTAAATTTTTTAAACAATTTTATTTTTTTTTAAATTTTCTATAAAAACATATATTGGCATAGTTGAATTTCTAGCATTTATCAAATTAAGTTTAATAATAATAAACTATAAATGAGAGCAAAATTTTTCAATATTTAATCGTCTACTTCGCCCATTTTTTTGGATATGAAAGCTTTGCCTGGCACATGGGCGTATTTTTATATGTATAATTATTACTTTATTACTTTAGAATTATTTAAATAATTATGTAGATAAATATTCAATAGTTATTTTCTCCAAAACCAATACGAGTTACACTACGAAACTTTCTGGATCGATAGAAATACATCTAAAATTTTTTTAAAAGTAAAATAAAAATCTAAAAATTTTTTGCCGTTTTTTAGATAAATTAAGTTTTGTATAACACTTAAAACTCGGAACTAGTTATGAAGATTTTTAAAAAATCTTATATATTTCAAATATGAAAATATAAAAAAAATATGTTGATATAGCCAATTTTCTAGAGTTGGGCATTCTAGTTCATAGTTCATTTAGTTCAATTGCATTTATTGAACTATTTCGTTCTTTTAGCAAATAAGTTTATTCGAAATTTTTTTTCAATTATTCATATTGTTATAATGATCAAACAAATCTGCATAATATGAGAGAAAATAACAAAATGAACTTTTAAAAATTAACTAGTTCAATTTAACCCGTAATTTGGAATTTTCGCTTATAATGTGCATATTTGTTAAACAAACAACTGGTCAATATAAAAATATGAATAATTGAAAAAAATTTACGAAGAATATATGAACTGAAAGAACGATCTAATTCAATGCATGCAAATGAACGAAGTGAAGTATGAAATGGAATGTCCTATTCTTCCTTAGTCCTAATGCAATGAAATTTAGAGCAGCCATAAATGACTTAGTCTCGAGCTTACGTTTTGATTTTGAATGATATTTTAAATTTGGTCCAATTCATGTCGAGTTTTTTGTGAATAGCGAACATATTTACCTCCAGTTAAATATTTTATTTCTGAACATATAAAGTGTGCGTACTATTTATATAAAAGCGAGTTGTGTGAAAAAAATGTTTGATTTATATATACCATTCCCCCCGCCGCTTCTAAAGTTACACCTAACTGTAACTTAAAAACAAAGGTGATCGTTTTTAAATTTTTTTTTTTTTTTTTTAAATTTAACCAATACTCAGGGGATGCCCCCTAAGTTTGTTCCACATACGAATCGTTCGACTAAAAAACGAATTTTCTCTGTAATGTGTTGTGCGAAACACAGGACAATCAACTACAAACGGATGTGCTCTACTAGATAAGCGAGTATTACGAATAAAAACTCGGGCTCGTGGAATAAGTTCACTTATCTCAGATGAGCATCTCCCATGGTAATATCGATAGAAAAGTGTCACACAACCCACATTCCGACGATGCTCCAATGAATCAATAGAGTTGGATACACTACTGTCATTGATAAGCTTCACCGCTCTCCCCTGAACACGGTCCAGAAGCTTCAGAATAGACAGTGGAGCCCCTGCCCATATATGAGAGTTGTAGAGTTTCGTGAGTTACAGCCTTGAGTTGTACAAAGAAATAATAATATAACGCATTTTTACAGTTTTATTAGTTTTTTGTTTCTATATACATCGAGAGTATTTTTATGTTATTTTCAATTTATAACGAGCTTTTAACCTCCGTATATTTACAAAAATAAAGCAAATCAAACATATTTGCTAGGGTGATACTAGTATTCCGATCTGGCTAAAGATCTCATCAGAACCCGAAGTTTAAAAAAGCTAGAGCCTCCATAATAGGCAGAACTTTAACAAAAAACATATTAATCATCCATTTTGCTCCATTCTTGTCTTCTAAGTAATCAAGCACGTGGTTAGGGTCTTTTCCTAACAAGCATCATGACCTTACTAAACTTTGAAGACCAAAAATGTTCTATTTATATAAAAAAATTTTTAGTTTTTACTCTGGCTCAAGTAATATTTTTTGTATACATCGAGATTATTTTTATGTTCTTTTCAATTTTTAACGAGCTTTCAACCTCCGCATATTTACAAAAATAAAGCAAATCAAACATATTAGCTAGGTTGATACTAGTATTTCGATATGGCTAAGGATCTCATCAGTTTGCAATTTTCTGGGCAAATTTTCAAATATTTCTTTTACTAAATTCCGTTTATTGTAAGAGTAAAAATATGATAATAACATTAGAGAAATAAATTAAGACGTTTAATTTATTTAAAATTGTTTTAATTTTTTTATTAAAAAGGCTCCGTTGTTGGGTGTATTAACCCTGGAAGCCCTTGTATTGATATTCAAAACTTTTCGATTTTTACAAAAAAAAAAAAAAAAAGTAACTTTAACCGACAACCCTCGTGTAATTACTGTTTAAGGCAGTATATGCAGCTGAAAAATCAGTCAGTGGATAAAATAACAAAAACTTTTTCTGTAAAAAAACGAAAATAAGTTGATCAAACAAAATTTTGTCAGATGAAATAAAACATTTTCTTTACAACAATCAGTGTTGTTTTTGTCTCTGGTACAGAAACAGCAAACAAAATGTACTTTTCAAATAGAGGTATGACTTTTTAAATACATATTAAACTTGAAGAGATAAGTAAAGTTTTTTGAAAATCGTATAATATTGAGGAGCATACAGTTTTGCTATAGTCTTAGTTATAGAAATTGATTTTCTTTTGTGAGTTTTTTTTTTTTAAACCGTTGTCAATATCATTAAAAATCGTTGTCAATATCATTAATCTAAAAATATCGGTTATACCCCTAATATCAAATATTTTCTTCTCCTTTTTATTCTATAACAACATATCCTCGTCTATTTTATTAATATTGCCAACTAGAACTGACATCAACCTAAAAACGACAAACATACAGAAAACTAAAAAAAAACTCGAATTACAACATTCCAAAAAATATTTGGAAAAAAAAATCAAAATTAGGAAAAATGCACTAAAGTAAGTAGACTGACTAGTTGTAGATTAAGTTTTCAAAAAATTTCCTTTAAACAAAATATACCAGAATGGTACAGGTGCAATTGATGCAAACGTATACTTTGGATATGGGTAATACTTTTATAACATAAAAAATAATTTGAAATATATACGTATTTCATGTTTGTGCCAGGATTATCTTTAAAAAACTTCTTGTGATAACATACAATGCCAAAAACATGAACAACTAACTTTTTATGTTTTAATTCGGGTTGTTTTAAAAATTGTTTTGTTCTTATTGTTGATTTTTATATATTTTGTGAAGTTTTATTTTATAACTAGCTTATTGTATGTGTATTTTATTTTGTCTGTTAATCTATCAGATTAAACAATGCATAAATTATGTGAAGTTTGTTGAATTGCTAGAGTCCTTTAGCTTTAGAATTATTTAAAGACCAATAAGTGAAATGGCTTATGTCGTATTGTTATCATATGGGATTAAATTGAAATCTTTTAATTTTGATTTAAGAAGTTTGCAAAACAATCAATAGTTTTATGTATTTATCACATTTACAACGGTCCGGGTTCTAGTAATAAAAATAAATCTGTAATAAAAGGGACCAAAAAAATTTTTTTTTACATATACTTTTCTAAAAGTTTGAGATGCGCTGAATCTGAATCACATAAAGTATACAAAATTGAGTTTCTCGCAATGGTAGGGTCGTTACAATATCAAGATTTATCTTCAAAATTTATTACGTCATCAGTAAGTTCTGCCTATAGCCTTCAAAATTCAGTTTTTTTTGAATATAGGGTTTGAAATCACTATATTTCCGATTTCTGGAAAACCTAGTTAACCCTACACTGCATGACTTTTTGTATTTGATCGAAAAGATGGTTTTTCAATTTCAATTTAAATTTCAATTTATTTATTCAGTCTATGTATACATAAATCCTTACAGACTATGATATAACAATTTTATAATAATTAAGGGGAATTACCGTCTGAGTTCAGGAAAAATATTCAAAAAAATTTTAAATCACTATTTTAGTAGATATTATGCAATTTTCATAAAAAAATCCTTTTCATAAAAATTGGAAAAATAATATTTATTTATAAATGAAATAAGAATAACAAAATGTTGAGTAATAATACATATAGTATATTATTACGCAAAATTTAATTCAACTTACGCGTTTTACGTAAAAAATTCAAAACGTGCAGCTGCCTTTTTCTAAGCACTCCGGACACTTTCACTTAAACTGTAAGACGTTTTAAAAACTGAGTTGACCATACAAAACTATTGAGAATCACATTACGGTTCTTTTTTTTATTGTGCAAAAATGATCAATATAATGTAATATGAGTTAATATTTTTCGAAAACAAGAGCGAAATAGCTGTTATTCTAATAATAAAATTGTGTATCACCAGTGATACAATATGAAGTGTAGGGTTAAGAACATTTTAAGGCAAATTTAAAAGTTATGACAAAACAGGTCCACAGCATTTTTGAGATTTCAAGACCCTATGACTAATACGGAGTTCAGAAAGCGAAATTGATCTACTTGATTAACGTTAATCTACACACAGTGAAAACCTTAGCTATTTGCCAACTGAAACTCGGTTACAACGAATCAAAATCGGTTATTACAAATTTCAGTCGGTTGGTACAATTGAACATCAGTTTTCACAACAAAGTTCGGTTAACTCAGCTGAATTTTAGCTTCAACTTCCACAACATTCTGAAATATAATGTAAATATCGTTGTACTAACTGAATTTATAAGTTGTTATCATTAAAAAACACTCTTCAATTCGGTTGGCACTTTATTTCTCTGTGTGTATGTATTCAATCTTTCTTTTTTACATATGCATGATTTGACAGTTAAAAAATTAACTAGATATCTAACATATAAATTTGCCAGTTTAAAATACCAAGTCGGCGCCGATAGTGATCCGGCAGTAGAGGAATGAGAAAAATGTATTACATTGTATATTTGTTACCAATCGAAATTATTTTAAAACACAGAGTTGCTGGCAATTAGTAGTATGAATGCAGAATTGATATGAAATAGTAAGCAGAGAAAAAGTTAGATTAACTGTTAATCAAAAAAATAAAAAAATTTTAGTCGTCTTGCTTTGTGCTTGATTATGCAATTAATCCAATTTTTTAATTTCTACTCTCAGGGAAATTCTGCTTTAAAAATATGTAGTTGCTTGGATTGTAATACTATTTCTTTATTTTTAATGTAAATCTCATTCATTTGTAGAACAAATTAAATTTTTTACTAACCTTGTAGTTCATTTAAAAAGAAACCACATAAAATGGCTGTTTTATGATTTTACATTCATTTTTTAAAGTAGTTTTTTGTTATTAAAAAAAATAAAAAAAAATAATGTTTGTTTATTTTTTACTAACATGTGGTTAATTATTACAACAATTGCTAGTTATTGTTTGAACATTAAAAAACAAATGACAATGTTAGTTGAATATACTGAAATATAAGTCTTCCTTTCTTTAAGTGAAATTTCATTTGTTTTTAATTACATTTGTAGTGGTCTTTAACTACATAGTATTCTAAGTGTATGTAAATTTCTTATAATTTTAATTTCTTATAATATTTAGATTGCCTCAATTAAAATTCAGTAATAACTACAATTTTCGTGGAATGTAACAATTCCATCAATATTTCAACATTTCATAAACAAGAAGAATTAAAATGACAATGTGATGGTCTCTATAAACTTCTTTTACACAAAAAAAAAAAAAATTAAATTCTTACTAATACAAAACATTATTCATATAAATAATAACGCATTTCAGGAATCTGTTATATTAGATTATTTTTTTGTGAAATGTTTCGTAAATACTATTAAACGTTACATTGGAGGAAAATCTATGAAACATTTCATAAATACGATGAAGCTTTTCTTTTGAGTGCATTAAAAATTTCGATTGGCTACAAATACAGTTGCTACTACAAAATATATATCCTGGGCTTCAGATCCGATGAATCCGA
This sequence comes from Delia radicum, assembly GCA_021234595.1. Classification (NCBI taxonomy): domain Eukaryota; kingdom Metazoa; phylum Arthropoda; class Insecta; order Diptera; family Anthomyiidae; genus Delia; species Delia radicum. Next base: position 105,414,154 of record CM037854.1, read on the forward strand.
ATCTGACCTCAGAATTTCTCCATCTCTTCAGATTTTCGAGATATCTTAACATAATGTTTAAAAAAATCCTGTTTTTTCCTATATTCAAGACGTGATAATATCGAGTATTTATATTTTTTCCAAAAATTTGTATGTAATCTGAAATTCTTACCTCCACACAGAATAAATCATTTGACTAGCAAGAAATTAAATATCACTGATTTTGTAACACAACCAAATCTAGGCTGCAATATTTCAATAATTGGTTAAACCAACCAATACTGTATTAAAAAATTAATTGTGGTAATGATTGCTAGACATAATCGAAACAAAATTTAAAAATTAGTACATGCTCGAAACTAGAAATAAATAGTCACAAAAGATTTTCAATATTGACTGCTTAATAAAATGCGAATTCAAAAATAAAAAATTTTATCATTTTTTTCTGGATCAAAAATAAATGCAACACAAACCACTGAAACAACAACGAAAATTTATAAAATAATCCTGAACTAGAAAGGACAGTGATTGTTAGGGTAAGTGCAATTATGAACAAATGTATAATTCCAAATTTCTAATAAATATATTCGGTTTTGTATATTTGGTTAAAAAACCTTTAATGGCAAATATGACAGAAATTATGAAGATTTTATTGAAATGCTCAAAAAGAAACTTCTCTGGATTTCAAAAGGAAGACTTTCTTGCAGAATAATTTTCCAAGACTTAAAAATATTGGTTGTTAATTCAAATGGCTCAATATTTATCGAGGTAATTCAAGTTTTACATAATTCTAGGGTATTTTTAAATGGTAATACTTTTGTAATATGTACCTACTAGTTTTTATTTTTATATACGTATAATACGTAAATACAAATTTTTAATTGGAAACAGTGTTTTAAAAAATTCAATAGAAATTCTGCCGAATGTACTGAATAAGCTGTAACCGAATAATGTGATAGTGAGTGTAACAACCAAAATTCGGTTGGCAACGAATTCGGTTTTAACAATGAATTTGTTCTCTGTGTTTATTGTTTTCAAAACACACACACATAGATAAATAGAGTGTCAACCGAATTAAAAAGTGTATTTTGGTAATAACATAAAATACATTTGGTTAGTACAACCATATTCGATCTGATTTCTAATAATTTTGGGTGCTTCACCTAATATTAAATTGTATTTGTTGTGAAAACCAGTACTCAGTAGCACCAAACAATTTTAATCGTAGTAACTGAATTTGGTACGTAGCAGTTGGAAAATGCTTAAATTTTTCTCTGTGTGCAGTTTTAAACTTTCTAATATCGTTAAATTAAGCAAACTTCTGTGAATGCAGAAATATTCCACAAAAAGTAAAATACTAATCTATTTTTGTTAGATCTAATAAAAGTCTGCGATAAGCAGAGGGATATCAAGAATATGTGGGTCGTTAAAAAGTGTATAATAATGTTATAATATTTTTAGTCGAGTAAGTGGAATTCATGTCTTTTAGAAATAAAAACGAATGATATTTGAGATGAGCTATTCATAAGATTTCTTGTAGTAAACATTGAGATAATCTGTTCCATCCTATAACCATATAAAAGCCAGTTCCACAATAGACGACATTTAATTTATCAAACCAATTTATTTGATGCAGTGCTGCATTACACATAATATATTATCATTTTCTAATTCAGTATTAAATTTTTGTGTAACTGTCATAAGTCTATTAATGCGAAAAACTTTAAATTTTCTCTCATGCTAAAGCGCTACTGGAGTCCATAAACAAGTTTGAATGTATTTGTGTTGGGGAGTTAAGCCCATCAATTTTTTCTGCTGACTTTAGTTATATATGTAACATGTACGGCTTTTAGTAAAACGAAACAAATTGGAACAGGCCCGAACAAGTATTCAAATGCTGATAATTGAGCACTTAGTGCAATAAATATCACGTTATACATTTCTCAGAAGCTCTGTAGAAGATTTGTAAGGTCTAATGCGATTTTTATGAAAATTAGAGCATGATTTATTTCTCCCTTTCTGTGTAAGGCCGTCTCATTTCTTTTGCTTTGAAGATAAGAGCTATCATTCCACGAGGCGTGAAATGCAGATTTTCTGACTGCAAAATGGCAAAAAGTCACCAATTTGAATCAACAGCGAAAAATTTTAAAAAAAACTAGCTGTGCCAAAACGTTTGTCCAATAAAAAACTGACTAAAAAATATTTTTGATAACATAATTAATTTTTCTTTTTTAAAATTAAATCAATGAAATATAAATTCATTATTTTGATGAAAATGTTGCATTCTACTTTATTACTTCGAAAATAATGGAATATTTATTTTGATACATATAACTGTGCCAAAACTTATATCGGGCACTGTCTATTTTATTTAAAAAACAAACAAAAAACTCAGTGTGTTTGTTTAAGCTACTTTTAGACGACATGTATTTGTCATCTTACTTGTCTCTTTCAAACATTGAGTATGTAAAACCCAAATGCAAAAGTCTTCTGACACCATTTCAATTAGAAATGTTATCAGCTGTTTTTGGCAATACAATTAAATAAAAATAATAATAATAAATTGATATAATACTGCACACTGCAATTGTTGTTGAATCTATTTTACAAAATTTACCAAAATTCACGCTCAAAAAATATGCTGTTAAAACCAACCAAGAGGTTGTTATGTCAGACGTAATTGCACATGTACTATTGAACACAAAAATTATACAGAATTACATATGGGTTGTTAAAGTGACAAGTCAGATGACAAATACATGACGTCTAAGAGTGGCTTTACATGAGTACAAAAAGTCTAGTAAAAAGCAGTACAAATTTAAAATTTTTTTTAAATCGAATTTTACTAGTTTTTTCTCCAAAGATTTCTTCCAGCAAAAGCTAGCAACATGATTTTGAAGTTAAACAATTGATAAAATTTAAAACATTTTTATGCGAATCATTATTAAATTGATTACTTTTGGTGATTAGCTTTAAAGTTCAAACTCCGCGAATGTTTTTCGCTTTTTAAAAATTTTCTTTGTTTATTTACTATTTTTAACATTTTTTCGTTCGTTTACTTTTGAATATTTTGACAACTTTTTCATGTTTTTTTATTCTTTTACTGGTTTTAATATAAATGTACTCATACAAACTTTTTAATTGTAAAAAAGTATTTTAATAAAAAATTGTGTAGATTCTTTTAAATTCTATTTAACTGTGCAACAAATGGTGGTCATCTTCGTCAGTCTGAATGGTAGCAAACCGTCAAAGGGTTTGAAAAACTTAGGTTGAATTTAATTTTTATTGCTTCTTGAAGTTGGGATATTTTTGAAAATTTGTTCCAATATGAGCGAACATTTAAATAATATAGTAATATATTTAGTTAAACGTAATTGTGGGTTCTTATTGTTCCATTGAACTCAAAATCGAAAAATATATTTTTTCATATATTTCATCAAATAGTAGGCGAGATAAGCGTGGTCAAATATAGAGAAATCTTAAATTTTTCTCACACAAAAACATTTATTATGTTTTTGGGAACAATTTGAAAGAGTTGTAGTTCAAATGTATTTGAAAGTCTATTGTATGTAGCATTTATTTTCAGAATTTATTCTGAATGGTTTGCAAAAGATAAGAATCGATTTTTAAAAAATATATTTTAAACTCACGTGTCTATTTTGGCTCTTTTTTATCACTTTTATCATACGATTGACGTTTTCTAATGATTCAGAAAAAAAATATGTAAGTAATTTGAATGCACTTTACTACATATTGGAGATAAGGAAAGTTCAAAGTTTATATCGTGACTATAAAATAAATTAAAGCTGGTTGAATATATGGCCTATGTTACTTCTAAAAATGCAGTATTTGGTAATTTTTTTGATGGATTATTTTTTAAATGCAATTTTTACCTATAATAATAAACAAATTTGATATGTATCTTACCTCATTATGGAGAATAACGTACCACCGTAATACAAAATTCTTAAGCTGTTGGGATGTGTTGTGTACACAACTTCAAAAATGGTTAAAAACACAAATTTTTGCGTTTTTAATCGTGGTTTTCTCAAAATTGTGACGTGATGGAAAAATTTGGAAAGCAGAATTGAAATCAGTGAAATCTGTTAAAAGTATATATATATCGCAGTTCAAACCAAATCAACTTTTTCTAATTTTGTTACTGTGTGTTATATGTTCTCTTTATTTATTTCCCTTCAGAAACCGTCCAGTTCATAATGTGTCGTCCTATTATTCCCTCAACAAACCTTAACGCTTCAAGATTGGTGGTGCTATAGCAACTTCTCCCACGCCGGGTCTGGTTACAGGTGGTGTTGATGGACAGCTCGATGAAAATGGAGTTTATTTTTACTTTACGGATTATATTTGGATTTTCTCTAAATGCTTGGTTTATGCATATGTATATTAGAGTGGGTCAAAACGCAGAAATTTTTTAGTGGCCCCCTATAAAGGAACTTTGCTATTTTTTATGAGGATTCGTAAAATAATTAATTTTTTCAAACAACCTTTACTTGAGGGTTACACGATCAAGTTTTGCCTATCAAGCTTTAATACACTCACACTTTTTTACCAATACACTCACACTTTCTAAAATTGAAAGTGGAGTGTATCAATTTACGTTCAAGAAAACAGCTGATTACAATTTGAAGTTGTTTCTGTTTTTCCTTGCTGTAGTTCTTAAATTGCTTTCAACTTGCGTGCAGCCTACGTCACAGCTGTCAATTTTTACATATTTTGACAAACAGTATATGTAAAAGACTATCAAGAAAATCTTGATCGTGTGGCTGCAGTGTTAGTGAGCTGAACCATTTTAAAAATGTTTAAATTTTTTTTTTTTTTAAATATTTTTTAGATGCGTCTTCAAGAGATCTTTCATTTGATACCCTTTTGTATTAATTGCTTTTAATGAAAGAAAAAATATATTGAAAAAAACTAAACAGTAGACATTTTTTTATTAATGGCACAGCACCTTAACGTTTATCGCAAAACACGAAATATAGTTTTTTTTTGAAACGACCCAACAAACTTTTTTTTAAAACTTCTTCAATAAAACTGCCTCAAAAATAATTTTTATGCTGTTGTTGTTGTTTTCCTTTTTTGTCTCAGGAGCCGCTTGACCGACCTTTACCAAAAGCAAACCCAAAGACGAAGTTTAATCCAAGGGCCAATTTCCAAAATTTGTTTCTAAGTGCCATTGTGATTGTCGAAAAACATACATTTATCTAAACCATACATAGTTGCATTTAGTGCAGTTTCAATGTTTCAATGTCTTTTGTTTGCCTAGCACCCAATCCCAATCCTTCTTTAACTTCTTTATTTGAGAGCTAAGCTGTCAATATCATTTTGAGATAGTTCAAAATGTACGGGAGAAGGAACCTAAAATTTCGTATGTATGTGATTTTTAAAATTCCCGCGGAGACGGTAAAAATATGAAAAGTCTCCTATGTACCTCCTGCCCAAATACTCTTGGCAAGAAACTGCAGAATGTAGATAAATATCGGACACCTAGTTCAAAACTGACACAACTCAAAATTTTATTTTTTCGTGTTTATATGCTTAAACTATGCACAACACACTTGTTTATCTATACAAAAAATATCAGTGTATTTTGTTGCTGTTAACTGTTGCAGTTATGTCCTTATTTATGTTCCAATTAGTATAAAGTTGCAAATATTTTTTTTTCAATTTCTGAAAAATGAAAAATTTTAAGTTGAGTCACTTTTGAACTAGGTGTGCGTTATATGCTCCGTGGTATATTGAAAAAGTAATTTTAAAACAAGACCTCTAGCATTTTTATTTGAAACTGTAAATAAATGCAACTTTAAGACCTGCTTAAATCTCTCACAATAACCAGAGTTTAGTACTTTAACATTGTTATGAATGTCAAATTTATATGGAAATATCTGTGGTTAAATTAGAACTCTGGTTATTTTTAGAAAAGTTACCCCACCTATAATGTTACCATAATTCTTCACATTGTCCTTTTTTATTATTCTTTTATAGATTGTAATTTTAACTACATCCTTAATTTTGCTTAATGTTGGCAAAACATTTTATTAAAAGTATTCTAACAAATCACCAAAACGTGTCGTTATAAAAAACATTTGAAAAATCATGACGAAAAATACAGACACCACTTGTACATTGCTAATTACCGATTGGATAAGGAGATTTTTTATGACAACAAATATTGTCACCATAAAAGCTAAAATATTAGTAAACACAAATACTTCAATTTAAGTAATTCTGTAAAACCTTAAATGCACACTTAACATTTTCAAATACAAGTGCAAACAAAATGCTGATTATTACATTTTTCCTTTAAGGAGACAGCCAGGTAGGTTTTCTCTTCTGGTTCATTGATGATTTATATTCATAATGTCTCATCTATTCATTTTTAGACACAAATCACCTTTGGGCCATAAGAGTAGAGGTTGCCAAAAACACATGAAAAATAATAAGAAAAACTTTTAATTTTTCTTGAGGATAAGTTGGTTTCGTGAAATCTTTACGTAAAAGCAGTTATACATCATCCAAGTGTTTATTGCGTAAAATTCTACGTACATATACTTGAAAGCTAAGACAGGAAATAATGCTTTATATTATTCTTTTATGTCTCCTCCGAAGAAAAATATGTTTAAATATTTTATGTTTTTTTTTTCGAGAAATAAATGTGCAAAATTACTTGATGTAATTTTCGAGCAAGTAGAATTTAATGTTTTACCTGACCATAGATGGATAGTATATGAACGTAATTGTTGCCGTTGACAGACAGCAAAGTAATGACAAAATGTTGGTATTTAATATCAGCGATATAAGAAAAAGACAAATCGTGACTGCTTTTTAACTTAAGAAGAGTACATTTCGTATGGAATATTTTTCTTATTTTATATATTTTTGTAAAATTTACTTATTAAGGGATTGTTTTCTAAAGTGTACTGTTCACTAAAGAGGACCTTTCTTTTTTTCTGTGTTGTTGCATTAATATGTCAAAACCGTCAATTATCATGAAGTTTAATTTCCGCCATCTCTATTTCAAAAAAAAGAAATTCGACGTGAATGCACATGTTTTTCCTGGTTTTATTGTGTGGTTGCAAAAAAAAAAAAAAAAAAAACAATATAAAGTGTTATTTCTCATTAACATAAAAACGGGGCAATAAACGAGCTTTAAAGAATTTTTCAAGTTGAATTTTTACAAACGGTAACAATTTTATTTACAATTTTGAGAAAACTAATTCGTTGGTGCTCCTACATATTTATATTTTTTATGGTAGCATTAAGAAGAATATTTGATCATATATTTAGCCACCAAAGCGTTCAATGTTATCTCTACTGTTTAGAGATACTGGCTAAAAAAAACTTCTATGCAAAGTTTGTTTTCTATTTAGTTCAAATATGTTTCTACCTATTCTTACGATGCGGAAATGCCATATATTATATATGGCATTAAAATATGGATGTAAATACAAAAAAAATTTCTAAGTTTAATATAATTTATATTAAAAAAAAAAAATTATGTTTTTTCGACCTTTAATTGTGTAACAAAGCAAAACTTTGGTAATGGGTGCGATAAAGTAATGCATTACCTTGTAATGTGTTCTCCTTACCTGTATCATTATTTTCCAACAAGAAGTAATGAGTTACCGATAATTGAACACTCATGGATTACTAATGATACCGCATTACATTACTTCAAAACATAAAATTATTAACTATATTTTTGAAAATCTATTTATAGACACATTATTTTGTGATTTTTTGTAAGCATGAGGTGTATATTTTTGATATCATGAACGAAAACACGAAGCACTACAACTCATTTACATTTTAAGCAATAAAATATTATATGTATCGATAGCTCAGTTGGTAGAGTTCTCGCCTAACTAATTGTTAAGTACAAGAGAGCCCAGGTTCGAATCCCAGTATGACCACGTAATTTATTTAATTAAAAAAAAAAAAATTATTTAATTAAAAAATATCTGTAAAAAAAATTTTTATACATTTTTTGTTATGAAAATCTTATCACATTACATCTTCCCACCATGTAACCATATAAGTAACCAGTTACTTTACCCCCCACAAGGTAATGAGTCCACCCATTACTTTTAAGCTCATCTCCTGTAAAATTAATAAGTGAAATAAGGTGTAATGTAATGCGTGAAGCTCTATGGCGATACATTACTTTACCCATGATTTGGTAATGTGTGGTTTTGCTGGGAATGAAAATGAAAATTATTCAATTTCGAGGCCATACTCTATATATTTTATTGTCCTAACAAATAATCTACAGAGTTCTTGTTTTCAATTTATTATAGATTATTTGTAAGGACAATATCATACTAAAGAAATATGGAGTATGGTATAGAGTATTTCCTCGAACTTGAATAATTTTCATTTTGATTACAAAATATTGCATTTTAATATAATAATATTTTATTTAATAGTTATAATATAATATATAAATATGAAATAATAATTGATTTAACTATGATTTTTTTTCTCTGTGTAGGTGTTTTTCTTCACATAAGTGTTTATGATTTTAATTTAAAAACAATGCATTTGCCTTTTATATCAAACAAATATTTAACACATTTTCTTAAACAGTTTTTAGTAATATTTCAAAACTCAATTGCAAAATAAGTATCCGAATAAGACCACAGAGGGAAAATCATTTTCTTTATGGGTTCACGAAACTTTAAATTGGTTTTACACATATAGAATAAACCGACTCACGCTGTATGGAAATAAAAAGTATTTTCTGTCCACACCTCAAAATGAATTTGGTAAGTTTTATGATGATTCCCAAAATTTTTGGTTATCCTGTGAGCTGTACAGTTTTCAAAAAAGGATATTTATAGTTTTTCAAAGAATTCTGTACTTTAAATAAAGATAACGTAGACAATATTGGTATCTTATGAATAATTGCGCAACTAATGTTATATAAAACATGTCAAAGCATGTCCATACATATCCTGTTTTCAGGGATATTCTGCAAAGGAATGATTTTTTGTACGATTTAAATGTCAAATTGACATATTTTAATCTTAGTCGATTTAAGTGAATACGTGTTTAAATTTTTTCGAAATTTGAATTATTTCGAGTTTTAGCAAAAATGGTCCGACATCTAACCTTTTTTTTTCCACTAGTGCTTATTTCGTGAATGGTAACACTTAGCTCATGTCTTATTTGACAGATAACTAGTTTTATCCTTTCGCTGAACGAATATGGTTGTGTATACGCTTGAACAACGCTGGGAAAATATTGCGACATTACTTTGAAAATCATGGTAATGAGCAAGGAGTGGCCGTTACAGTCAATGGCGATCGTTATCGGGTCATGCTGAACGAATTTTTGTTCACAAAAATTGAAGAGGAGGATATTGGCAACATTTGGTTTCAACAGGACGGCCGAAACTACACTCGATTCTTTGCGCCCTGTTTTTGAAAATCGCATTATCAGCCGAAGAGCTGATGTCGTTTGGCCACCTCGGAGCTGCGATTTGACACCGTTGGACTATTATTTGTGGGGTGCCGTCAAAGATAAGTGTAACGCCAACAAGCCAGAGACAATTGACGCTATAAAGGACAATATTCGTGAAGCCATTGGTGAAATACAGCTGCACACAATCGATAATGGGCTTAAAAATTGGACCGATCGTGTAGGCTACTGCATGGCCAGCCGAGGCAGCCATTTGAATGAAATTATTTTCCATTATTAACCGGAAGGATTGTACTTTAAAATAAAAAAGAAATTTGAGAAAATATTCAGTAGTCTTTTTTTATAGCATTTTCAAAAAAAAAAAGTTATTTGGCGGACCCTTTATTAAAACTATAAAGACTATGTTCTAATTAGTTAAATACCGGTATTAAAATTTTTTTTCTTTTATTTTTTTTAAGTGCATCATCGATGTGTAAAACGATTTTTAAGTTTGCCATCTGAATGTATTTTCCACGGTTATATTATCTAAATTTAGAAAAAAAAAAAAATTAATTAATCCGATCGGAAAGCCGACAAAGTTTCCAATTGATGTAAGGATCAAAACTCGTATAAACGAAAATATTCTACCATGCGCTTTTTTGTGGCAACATTTTTTTTTGCGAGTTCAACCTTTTTTGAAGTGTTTGATTTTAAAAATGGAACAATTTTAGCTCGATACATATAAAAAAAAATGTATACATTTTGTAATTTATGAAAAAGTTATAAAACAAACAAACGCGTTTTAAATTTTCTCTTCTAAACGTAATATTCAGCCTTACATCAACTGGAAACCGAATACATTTGCTTAATTCAAAATTTTTCTCAAAATTCGGTCCAGAGCTCCAAGAAAAAAGCTCTAAATTTGCAAAATTTTTAACTATTTAAACACATATGTGGATGAAGTGAAATTACATCAGTACAAAGAACAAATTTTGATAACGACACTGATATGAATAAAACACAGTTTTCACACTATAATGTATTTTTGGTTATACACTTAGAATAGTATGTACACACAAATAAAAAAGTTAGTAAAGTCAGCAAAAAATTTTGCTGAGTCAGCAAAATTTTAGTCAGGAGGGTGCTTGCAAAAAAATTGCTAGTGTCAGCAAATTATTTTATTCATTAATTTCTAATCCACTAAGTTTTAGCAAAAGTTTTGCTAAAACTTAGTGGATTAAAAATTAAAAAACCCATGCTAAACATTAATAAAATTTTTGCTGAATATTAGTAGACTGAAAAAAGCTCAAAAAATTTGTAGAAAGTTTTTACTTTAGTTAATATATTTTTGTGATTCTTTTTAAAATAATTTACAATACGTTACAAAATATAAAAATATAAATATTTAAAGGAACGCTAATGCCTCAGAGAATTATAGAAACAAAACGAAAAATTAAGAAAATGTAACATATACAACCCTTTTTTGCAATAAGAAAATAAAACATAAAAATCTACCTATGATGTATGTCCTTGTCTTTGGCTTTAGTTTGTCTACCTGCTGTATATTTGTTTGCAATTTGACCACACAATTTGACTACAAATACACGTTTAATCTTTTTTTAAATTTAAATATTTTATTTTGTCTTTTATTTAATTAATAGACAATTACTTTCGCAAGCCGGTGAAAACGTAAAATTTAAGTTGTTTCAATCCACAATTTTTTTTTATGTATGAAAAACAGATACAAAATCTTCCATGGTTGATTTTTTTGTGTGTCTTACTAGAGTGGTACTTTTTAGTATAATTTTCCTCGTCTCTACTACATCTTGACATCTAATTCATTCTGCGTATAACTTTTAATCCGGTTGTCGTTCACACTATTGATGTGCTAATCAGCACAATTTTTTAGCAAATAAATTAGTAAAACATTAGTAAAATATTAGTTCAATCCAGTTAAGTGCTGACTAAGTATAACTAAAATTTTAGTTTAAAACATAATTTTAGCAAAAAAATTGATGAAAAATAGTATACCTGATTCACCAGATGTTTTACTAACATTTCTATAACTTATTTTTTTGAGTGTAGGTAAAGACCACTGCAAATGTAGTTAAAAACAAATAAAATTTCTAATGAAAGGACGACTAACATTTCAGTAAATTCAACTAACATTGTCATTTGTATGTTAATGTTCAAATGTTTGTAGAAAATAAACAAACATATATTTTTTTAAATAACAAAAAAACTACTGTAAAAAATGAATGTAAAATCATAAACCAGTCATTTTATGTGGTTTGTTTTTTAAAATGAACTACAAAGTTAGTAAAAAATTTATTTGTTCTACAAATGACTGACATTTGCATTAAAATTAATGAATCTGTATTACAACACAAACAACTACATATTTTTAAGGCAGAAGTTCCCTGAGTGTACGCAAACTAGTGCCAATTTCCAAAAAGCTTAAGCACGTACTTAATAACAGATTAAAATATGTTAATTTGACATTCATTTAACAAAAATCTCCGAACAAAAACATAAAAAATCTTTTTTTTTAACAAATATCCATCCCTGAAAAAAGGATATGTCTGGACACTTATTTTTAAAAATATCTGAAACAAATTGACTTATGTGGGTATTTTTGTTTAATTCTTCCACCGCTTCAATACGGTAAAATAGTATGGACTTTTTGCATGACATAATATTAATAAATGAGTTAAGAAAAATTACAAAAATATATTAAAAAATATTTATCGAATTGACGAAAAAAACGGTCTTTTTGATTCCATTAGCACTAAATAGAAAACACATAGTTGTTCCGGTCACAGGACCAACAAATTCATTTCATAAACAAAGTTACAAATAAGAAAAACAAATTTTTTTCATACTATTTGCTAATGTGATACCTTGTTTGTTCGCTAGTATGGGCGTTAATATATTTTATATTTTTTTTTAATGTAATTAATTTAAATAAAATAATAATATATTAGTTGACACAAGAAAATAATCTATCGCCAAAAATTATCCAAAGAGTTGGCCTATAAGTTGCTGTATTTGGATTTGGTGTATTCCAGATTATATATCCCAAAAACCATGGGTAGGGCCACATTAGCGAGATTTCCCTTACAAATTTTCCTTTAACTGTGCTTTCATCACACACGTTGTTATGAATTTGTGCTGAGTTTTTTAGTACCGTTTAACTGTTTACTACATGCCGCTAAACAGCATATACATGTAACGACCCAGGAAAAAATTACACATTCCAAAAAGAAGGTGATGCCCACACTTGCTTACATATTTCATTGCCAAATTTAGTAACTGCAATACCAAACTCATTCCAACGATAGAGTCAAAAAAGCAAGTAGTATTGTAATCAACTCTTTAAAATTAAACCAGAAAGCATGAACTCAATAACAAAGTAATTATTTACTTAAAAGAAAATAACAATGCTCTTAACGTATATTTATACCTTTTTGTACTCAAGACGCAATCATATACTTTTTCTTAATAAAAGGACGTTATTGGAAGTAGTTCCTCATTTTGAAAAAAGAAGTTATACAATTTTAAAGAATTTATCTTATATATAACACTGAAAACAGAATTTGCATGTTGCCAAAATTTTGTTAAACTGTGGTTAGGTATAAATTAACGATCGCATGTGAGCAGAAAATTGTGAGTGGAAGTTGAAATTACTGACGTTATCGTGAGTGAGTGTAAAAAAATTTTCGAGGGTGATTGTGCGTGAGTCATATTTTTGTTTTTCAATTTTGAATTGTTCTTTTTTAAAAAATTTATATTTTCGTGGTTTATAGCTCCAACATTATGACAAACCCATGATTTCATAACAATTCGATGTTTCACTTTTTAGGATTTTATATCCGTATGAGTTTTTTTTTTTTTTTTTTTTTTTAATTGTTTATTTATTATTTAAATTATTAAAAGTACAATACAAAATTTATTTGTCTCGCGCCAGTAATGGCTTTTGAGACTAGTTGGCAAAAATTAATTATTCAATTGGAATATTATTTTAAAAAAAGTATATAAGCATTTTAATAAGTATAATATATGTAATTTATGTAATTTAAAAAATATAAAGTTTTATTCAAGAAGCATTTCAATATTTTCTAATAGAAAGTCATTTATACGTTTTTTAAAAATTGATAACCGACTACAACTTGTTATGTTATTGGGAATACCGTTAAAAAGTAAACTTCCTGCATATTCTATTCTCTGCTTGGTAGTCTCCAATCTGCACCTTGTAGTTCTGAGATTTGCTGCATTTCTTGTATTAAATCGAGTTTGATGATTTTCTAATTTAACAGTTCTGTAACCTATGTTATTAACTGATTTGTAAACATAATACAAAAGTTGTTTTTGATATAAACCATTAATTGGCAAAATAGTTTTGCAATATTGTTTATACAAAGATACAGTATTGTGTCTAAGATTAAGATTAAATATACATTTAAGAGCTTTATTTTGCATTGTTTGCAGCGATTTCAATTCATTGCTCTTTTTCCATGCATAAATTATCGCAAGGTACTCTAAGCGGCTGTGAATAGTAGCTTGATATATCAACATTTTCGTCTTTGTGCTTAATTTCCTTTTTAACTTAAACAGAATTCCAGATCGTTATATTTGAGTGGCGTAGGAGAATTACGTGTGAGTAAAAGTTGAATTTACTTATGAAACCACTTCTTTTTTTAAATGTAAGTACTTCTTATTTTTTCTAGGGAACTATTTATTTGTTTTTTTTTGTGTAAGTACTTCGTGGTTTTAAAATGGAACTATTTCTTTATTAAAAAATGTATGTAGTTCTTAAAAATATAAAGTAAATGGTTCTTCGGTAAAAAAAATAATCAATTCTAAAGAATCAATTATTTTAGTCTCACGCCCTGTTAAAAGAATCGAGAAGGTAATCTAGTAAGGAATGCGTTCTGCCCAAAATGCTTGATTACAAACCCGCTTACCTTTTTGGAAATTTTTTGCTGGGGAATAACTTTATATACATATACCATGGTGACCATTTTTGTTTGGGCTATATAAAGTAGAGTTTGTCAGGAAAGTACAAAATATCTCTGTTTTTCGGATATTATCACTTTTTAAAATGTTTTTGCATCCACATGCGCCCGTCGGCTAAAAATAGCTTTACTTATATGACATTCGAATTCACCTTTCGATTCTACACTAAAAATTATTTAAAAAAAACCTTTTTCTCAATTTTAAAATGAACCTTTTAGGAAATAGAGTGGTAATAAAACTTGAATATTTTTTAATAAACTTGTAAAGTATTTTTTATGACAGATATTCAAAAAGCATTTTTGCTTTTTTAAGCAAAAGTTTTCGCTTTATGTTAACCCAGTAAAAAGTTTTTAAAGGGACGCAATATATTGAAAATGTTTGTTGCATTTTTCGAAGCTTAAAAACACGTTTTCATTGTGTATCTTAAAAAAAATATTATATTATTTTTTCCAAAACTGATACCTTAATAACTTTTTAGCGCTTCACGATATATCGAAATTTTGTCCTTCATTATTCTCAGCTGGTAATACATTTACATTGTGTGTGATTAAAAAATTTATTTTAAAAAGTTTTTGAAAAAAGTGTGTTTTTAATTCATTCTATTGCCTAAACGGTGCACTTTAAAACCTGTAGCAAAAGTTTTTCTTTTAATAATTTTTGACATAGAATTGAATGTCGAGTTCAAATTTCATATACATACATCAATTTTTGCTCTGTAGTAAAAGGAACCCCAGGAGCTAAGATTTAAAAAACTACTTACACTCAGATTATTGTTTGTAGTTTAATAAAAAAGTTCAGTTGAGTTTAAAATAATTGAACATGTATTTATTTTTCAAATAAATATTTTTTAAACTTTTTAATACATTTGTTCACCGTATATATGCCATGTAGTAAACAGTAGTAAACATAACACTGTGTGTGATAAAAGTACAGTTAAAGGAAAATATGTAAGGGAAATCTCGCTAGTGTGGCCCTACCCATGGTTTTTGGGAAATATAATGTGGAATACACCAAATCCAAATACAGCAACTTATAGGCCAACTCTTTGGACAATTTTTGGCGATAGATTATTTTCTTGTGTCAACTAATATATTATTATTTTATTTAAATTAATTAAATAAAACAAAAAAAAAATAAAATATATCAACGCCCAGATTAGCGAACAAACAAGGTACCACATTAGCAAACAGTATGAAAAAAAATTTGTTTTTCTTATTTGTAACTTTGTTTATGAAATGAATTCGTCGGTGCTGTGCCCGGAACAACTATGTGTTAATTTGTTTCAGATATTTTTGAAATAAATAAAACAAATATAATACATGTCCAGACATATCCTTTTTTTCAGGGATATTTGTTAAAAAAAAAGATTTTTTTATGTCTTTTGTTCGGAGATTTTTGTTAAAAGAATGTCAAATTAACATATTTTAATGTGTAAGTAAGTACGTGTTTAAGTTTATTTGAAATTGGCACTAGTTTGTGTACACTCAGGTAATTTCTGCTTTAAAAATATCTAGTTGTTTGGGTGGTAATACAGTTTCTTTACTTTTTAAACCCAGACCGTAAGGGTTAAATATTTTTTAAATAAAAGTGAATATAATTTTAGTAAAGAGTGATGTCTTTTATATAATTATGCAAACTTTGGCGAAAGCAGTCAAATTTTGTTAAATTTTTGACAAGATAAGCTATTTTCATAAAATGTCCTGAATTGACATTTTATGAAAATAAAATGTCCTGAGTTTGAATTTTAACGTCTTTTTCAGACAATTGCAATTAATACTATAATTAATATGCAATTTTACTTAATTTTAATTGTGAAAGGCGTGGTAGAGGAGAATGAGTGTATTTTTTAAAAATCATAACTACATCGTAAATTTTCAATTTTTCTGAATCAGACTGCGCAGTTTCTGGTATTGAACCTTCATCAGTGACCCTGTTTTTTTGAATAATGTAATATTTGTTATGTTTTTTATTTGTTCGATTGCGTCTGTATGAAATTTTTCCGTGCAATCACAATCACGACTATGAACCATTTGCAATAAAACTGCGGGGGTGTAATGAACGAAAGTCGACAAATCGTTATTTGAAATGACATCCTAATAATTATATTAATTAATATACGATATACTTATATATGTTGATATATATTAAAAAAATTTAATAAACTTGGTATAATATATGAACATTTATCGTAATATATTGACACACATATAATGCTACCAAGTTGTATATGAGTATATAGAATCTTTATTTCAACGGCTGATTTTTTGTATCTTATATATTTATACAAGGAAGTATATATGATCTCATATTTAGCCATATCAAGTATATATAATTGGATAAAAATGATCGACTTATATATAACATGAGATATAACGATATATGATGATGTATGGCGCTGTATTAAATATATTCGTAAAAACAAACATGAGATGTAATTATATATCGTTACATAAGGCCATATATATAATTATATTATATATTATAATACAATCGGCACAGTGTTAGCAAAAAGTCGGCTACGGTCGGTTATGCGTTGGAAAAAGGTGGAATTAAAAATATTGACAGTATTGTCCAGTTATAACTGTAGCCAACCGTTGGTTTGAACAAACTTGCCACCGCTGGCATAACGTCGGTAATTCAAAAAATTCGTACTTTTTAAATAGCTTAATTTAAATTTAATAAAGTTAGGGAAATGTGTATAATAAAACACATTTAAAATGCAGCATTACAGTTCGGGCTTAGCCTTATAAATCACAATTAAATGTTTGAAATATAATAAAATAAAAAAAAATGTTTCTAATTTTTTACAATATTCGTAAAACCAATATTGGCAAAGAATTTTGCTAGTAGAACATATGCTTTGTAAACAAAGTGAAACAATACAATATAAGTTAGTTTTTTTTGTAATTTTTAACACGTTGGGTTTTTAAAAAATAGCGGTGGTTTGGCAGTACTATTTTTTTTGTACGGTTGGCCATTTCTAATTTCTATATAAACTTTCTTAAAACATATTTGTTGTCTTTTCTGATAATTATATATATAAGTGATAGACTTTTTTTTTTAATTTTTGCCATATGTGCTTATATATAATTATATATAAAAGTGATTAAATTTTTCTTTTTCATTTAACACATATATTTATATAGATTTATATATAAAAGTGATAGAATTTGTTTGGTTTTAGTTTGTCATATATACGTATATATATTTATACATGGAAGTAAATATCATATCATATTTCGTTATATCAAGTATATTTGATATCAAGAATATAAGCTAAAAAAGATCTACTTACATGATATATAACAATATATGATGATATATAGCTCTGTATTAAAAATTTGCATACATATTGTTACATATGGCCACCTTTGTAAGTATATATAATTATATCATGCTATATATGACTACATATGCTCTTTTTTCGTCGGGTAATTACAAAATACAAAACATACTCATCAAAGCACATATCGACGGCGGGTTCGTATATGGTGTATAAATAAACATTGCTTATTTGCAAGTACGTACTTTTATAATTGCGGCCGCATTTTGAATATTATTTCTTTGTATTTTCTTAAATACTACGATTACTTCTTACAAAAAATATCCATTTGAATATTAATTTAATCTTGTATGAGAAGCAACGCAAATAAGTAATTATTTATTTTATTTTTTTTTTTAAATGTTGAAATACAGAAATAAGAAAAAACAAAACAAATTGTAAAATAAACTATCCAGGGTTGGTAAAACATTTCTGACACGAATGTGAATAAAATACGATGTTTACACTATATACATCGATGCATTAATCCGTCTTATGTTTGAATTTGTTTGAGTATATCTGTATTTGAATTGCTTGTAATTTCCATATAGATAATTTTATATTTAAACAAACTTTTTTTTTAAAAAAAAGGTATTTTGAGTTATTGGATTTTCTGTTTTTGAAACAGAAAACATAAAATTCAAAATTCAAAATTTAACTGATAATATTAACTGCTACTGAAAGTACTCATTTTTAACAATTTTTTTTTTTTTTTTAATTTCTAATATAAAAAGTTAAAAATATATATATGTAGGTAAAGACCACTGCAAATCTAGTTAAAAACAAATTAAATTTCACTTGGAAAAAAGACAACTTACATTTCACTTAATTCAACTAAAGGCAGAATTAGTTTGTACGTTCTGTTCTGTTACGAATCAGCTGTTTTGTTTCTGTTCAATTGAACGTCTGTATGTGTGGTTAGTTTTCCCTTTTTCGTTCTGTTATGTTGCGGGCAAATCTATTGAAAATAGAATTCAACGTTAAGTGACAGCCTAAAGTGCGTATGTATTGGTTTGTTGTGAAATCTCTTTCTCAATATTTGAATCAGGGATGATAAAGTTGGTACTATAGTACTTTTTATGGTACTATTTCAACCTCAGATGTACCATGATACTCCTATGACTCATTTAGTACGATTTACAAATTTTTCTATGTATGAATTTTTTGGTCCCTTTAAAATTCAATAATTATTAATTCGATATGCAGTCCCATATGAACAATGAATTAATTCGGAACCAAACGCTGTGAATTCAATCACATGATTTCACTGAGTGCGACTGATGACAGATGATTATATTAGAGTTTTCTTAATCGATTAAACCAATTATTGAATTCAATCACTAAGGGTTATAATTATTATTAACTAATTTTGATTTTCAAAGAAGTAAATAATAAAAATCTTATAAAAATGTGAAATTGAATTTGTTTGCTACCAATCAAAAGGATTGAATTCGCAAAAAACTGTGAGAAATGTAATTCAATACAGCAAGATATTAATAGCACATTCAAAAAATAATAAAAATTTGCTGAATTTAAGAAAAAATCTCAAAATTTTAAAAATTTTTTAAATCAATATCGGCTAATTTTCTTAGTACGCACTGCTCGTTTTTACATAGCTTTATGTACATTTTTCCGAAAAGTTTGGTATTGAAAATGAGCAAAATCAGTCCAGCGGTCCAAAAGTAAAGAGTGACAATGTTAAAGTACCTCTAAATTTTCCATACAAATTGGTGTGTAATGGACTGTATATCATTAGAATTCATTGTAGTGTCTGGTGTATAAAATATAACGTCATATTTTTACCTCAAAAATGTTTTTCACGACACAATTTATTTTTTTACATCCGAAAAAGTTTTTCACCTCAAAATTTTGTTTTCACCTCTTAACATATTTTTTTTTAATATATTTTTGTTGTTTCATTTGTTATTGTTCATTTTGGAGGGTACAAAGATTTGTTTGTTAATTTATATTTAAATTTTTTTTATACTTGTGATGCCGAAAAAGTACTGTTTTATATGCAGGTTGGTACTATTTTAAAATCGCATTTATCATCCCTGATGTGAATGGTTTTGGTATGAGTTTCTTTTACTTTTTAAAACAGCTGCTTCCTCTCACAGAAAAAGTAATTACAAAATATTACCTACAGAACAGAACGACACAGAACGGCAACAGAAAGTAACAACTAATGAGGCCTTAACAGTGTCAGTTGTTTTTTACTGTTCAAAGAATGAACCACAATTGTTGTAAACATGAGCCACATATGCAGTTAAAAATAAACAAATATTTGTTTGTTTTAAATAAAAAAAACTACTGTATCAAATGAATGTAAAATCATAATACAGTAATATGATGTGGTTTTTTTTTTTTTTTAATTTACTACATATGTAGTCAAAAATGAAATGACAGCATTTTCACTAAAAAAAGACAATGTATTACAACTCATTCAACTACAAATATTTAGAGCAGAAGTTCCCTGAGTGTATTTCTATGTATTTTAAATTATTCGTTGTTTGAAAACAAACTTCACGTAGTATATAAATAAATTTTAATCGGTAACAGAAAATATATTGTGAGTGTATAAGAAGATTGACGATATTGGTGTTAAAGAGGTTTCTTTATTTTTTTACAGTTCTATCGCGTTTTAAATACTTTGGGACTATATTTATGTTGTTTTTAATTTACAAAGAGTTTTCAACCTCCTTTTATCTACCCAATATCACGTTTGAATTTTAAAAATTGTAATGACTGAAATTTATGAAATATAATTTTTCATGTGTATTGCATTTTCATTTTGTATTGTCAGGTTCGAGATCAAAAATTAAATGTTACCATTATAACTAGAAAATACTAATTGTTAATAAATGTAAGAGTTTGCTGGAAAAAAATCTTGTGATGATCAGCGTTTGAGGTAGTACCTCACTTTCGACCGAAGAAAGTGAGGCAGCGGCGTACCCAGGATTTTGTTTCGGGGGGGGGGGGGGGGCACATTTTTGTTTTTTATTAAATTTTTGTTTTTGTTTGAAAAGCATATAATTTTTACATACGAAAGCCTATATTTAATATTTTGTATCTGTTAAATAAGTTTTGGATGGGAAAGTTACCATTGACGTTAACCCAGTTATGATAGCAATTTTGAAGCAAAATGTTTATGTTTTGACATGTCTTTGTTATTTTAGTTTTTTATATCTACAAACAAGTTTTTTTTTTTGTTTTTGAAATATTAAACAAACTTATGTATCAATTAAATAATTTTATTTTGATTGTAAAAACATGTAAACGTTTGGAAAAAGTTCCTTGTTTCAATATTGAATAGCATCTAGCGGATTTGATGGTCTTTCTGTTTTATTTTTCCAGTAGTGTTTCCATAGATCAAATTTAGTAAATATAACATTAGTTTGATCATTTAAATCAATTTTATAAAATTCTATAATGTTATTAAATTCTTTTGATGGGGCATTAACGACTTGACTTGGTACAATTTTATATAAATTTTTAACAACACTTTCATGCCCAGTAAATCTATCTTTCATACTTGCTATAACTTCTTCTAAATATTAAATAAACAACACTGCTCTATAGTAATCCTTTGGTTCAGCTGCTTGTAAATTTGATCGGTATTTATGTGTTCCAACGCGTCTTGGTAGTTGTGGCTCAATACCATACGCCGTTACCATATTAATGGTCTCAGTGTAAATTAAAAAGAATTCTTCTTCGGCATTTATTCGCATTGTGCTTAACATGTCAATTACTACACTCAAAAAAATAAGTTAGTACAAAAGTTATTAAAACGTCTTGTAAATCAGGTATACTATTTCTTAGCAAATTTTTTGCTAAAATCGTGTTTTCAGCTAAAATTTTTGTTATACTTATTCAGCACTTAACTGTTTTATACTAATGCTTCACGAATATACTAATGTTTTACTAATTTATTTTGCTAAAAAAAATTGTGCTGATAAGCACATTAATAGTGTGGACTACAACCAGATTGAAAGATATACACAGAATGAAGCAGATGTCGCGGCATGTCAAGATGTAGTAGAGAAGAGTAAAATGATACTAAAAAGTACAACTCTAAAAAGACATATAAAAAAATCAACCATGGAAGATTTTTGTATCTGTTTTTCATACATAAAACAAAATTGAGTATTAAAACAACTTAAATTTGTCACCGGCTTGTGAAAATAATTGTCTTTTAATTAAATAAAAGACAAAATAAAATATTTAAATTTAATATGTATTCCTAACTTAATGTTAATAGATTAATAATCTAGTGTGGTCAAATTGCAAATAAACATAACAGACATGTAGACAGAGTAAAGCGAAAGACAAAGACACATATCTTAGGTAGATTTTTATGGTTCCTCTTTCTTATTGCAAAAATAAGGGTTGTTTTTTCCGTTTCGTTTGTTTTTATTTATTTTTTCTTTTCGTTTCTATAATTATCTTCGGCAGCTGCGTCCTTTAAAAGAAAGCATCATTTAGACAACCATTGATGTAAGTAGTTGAAAGAAAATTTTTGTTATGTTATATATATTTATTTCTATATATTTTCAGATATTAAATTAATTCATGTCGTCAATGTGGGAAAATGAAAATTTTTATATTTCGTAATTATTGGAAAATATTTTTAAAAGAGTCACAAAAATATGTTTTATTATTTTCAGCAAATAAATTAACTAAATTACAATTTTTCTACAAATTTTTTGCATTTTTTCCAGTCTACTAAAATTCAGCAAAACATTTATTAATTGTGTTGCTAAAAATCAGCTCGGTGAAAGATTTTGCTGACACTAGCAATTTTTTTGCAAGCACCCTCCTGACTAAAATTTTGCTGACTCAGCAAAATTTTTTGCTGACTTTACAAACTTTTTTTTTTGAGTGTACATGGATGTGATCGTACGCCTTAATAATATCTAAATTGACAGACTGCAAGAATTTGGACAAGTTGTGCGTGATATTTAAAATTTTATTGCAAATTGCGACACCCAGAATAAATTCGAATTTACATATTCGGTTGTGTAAACTTTTTCCAATATTACAGCCTGAAAAAAAAAACATATCGCACTTGATCAACAAGAGGGTATTAACTCAAAATTTTAAAATTTTCAGTAGAGTCAAAAAACTGTTTATGGCCACATTTTAACAGAATTTAAAAATTCAAACATATCATAATAAGCAAATTCCATTTGAAAATATATATACATTGTTTTTGTTTCAAATTTTTCCACTCATTGCAAAAAAAAATCAATTTTTTGAGTTAATACCATTTTTTTGAAATTTTATCGATTTAAATTTATAGAATAAAACAAATTTTATCAACAAAACGTATCAACTCAAAATACAACCAAATACAAATAAAACAGTTTGATTATTTTCAAGATAAATAAAGTCTCAAATCAAAATAATACATTTTTTATGAAAATATACGATTCATTTCTATTTGAACTTTTGTATTAACTCGAAGTAATACCTTTTTGTTGAAATAAAGGTAGTCACTACATTATCATGAAAATGGAATACGTTGAAATTTTTACAATAGATAGATATTGATGTTGTTAGTTGATTTCTTGAAAAAAGTGATATTTTAAAAATTTTGAGTTAATACCCTCTTGTTGATCAAGGGCGATATGTTTTGTACTTAATATAAAGAGAAAATATACATAATTATTGAATTGTACCCTCAGATGAACTTACCTTTTTCATCCATTACTTCTAAAACTTCTATTATTTCCTGCATAGATTCGAAAAATAGATCAACGGAATCGTAATATTTCACATTTTCAAAAATAGAGGGTGTTGTATTCAAAAACAAGGTTTATATAACATAATACACCCAACGCTATTATTTTTTTATACATTATGTAAACTCAAAAAAATATTATAAATTCATTTATTACATACTAACCAAAACAAAAATAAATAAAAAATCGAAAATATTTCGGGGGGGGGGGGGGGGGGCTTTGGCCCCCAGGGCCCCCCCTGGGTACGCCACTGAAGTGAGGTACTGATCTGGTATATATATGAACCAACCACAGTAAAATTATGTTGTTAAGTTACCCGCACAATATGGATAGAGAAAATCTTATCTAACAAATTTAGCTAACTGCTTTTAAAATTAAAGCTTTATAATTAATATTTGTTATATATGCTTACTAATTTTGTTTAAATAAAATATTTACATTTTATCAATATCACTTGATTTATTTTTATACAATTTTCAAACTTTTTTAAGCAGAGAAAAAAATAAAAGCTTTATAATTAATATTTGTTATATATGCTTACTAATTTTGTTTAAATAAAATATTTACATTTTATCAATATCACTTGATTTATTTTTATACAATTTTCAAACTTTTTTAAGCAGAGAAAAAAATAAATTAATTTTAAAAATCTGCTAAGAAAGTTGTATTTTTCCATTGTGGCACTAAGAGTAAAAAAGCAAGGCCCACAATTCGATTTGATGAAACTGTTTTGAATTAAAATTCGAGTTTATGAAACCAAAATACTTTTAGAAATATTGAAAATAAATCTGTACAAAAATCTTGTCATGTAGTTTATTTATTTTTATAATACAGTATATGGTTGATCACATCACGTATGAGTGATATTTATATGATATTAATATAACTCATACGTAACATGGACCTACATTTAAATGCCAAATTTATATTGCACGTATACTAAAAACAACAAAAGCAAATTCTCACCTAATAATATTTATCAATATTTTGTCATAGTACATTCAGACAAACAATTATTTCCCGATTAAAAGGTTCCGATATAGATATATGTAGACACAACTACACTGTTACGCATTTCATATAATAACGAACATTTAAGTATAAATCAGTGGATTGGAATATTAGACTGAATTTCAGTTTGACTAATATTTGAGCCACATACAATTATATGTAGAAGTGATAGAATTTGTATATGTATGTGTTTATATATAATTACACTGTGCTACACAGAAAAATCACTTTGAAAGTGACCTAGTCTAGGTTGTTAGTCTCGGTGAGTACATTACGAAACCAGTTTTAGAAGTTCTAATATACCCCTAAATCTTCGAGATAACGGTAAAAGTGTATTTTTTGCGACTGTCGAATTCAAACATTTATAACTCAATCATTTTTTAACCGATTTTGAATTTTTAAACGGTTTTTAAAAATAAAATCTTTCCAAATATGTATACTTTTCCTATATTATTAATACAAATATGTAGAGATTTTCTTTATAACAACTAAAATTTTAAGTTTTTTTTTAACTTTTTAAACTTCTACGAGGGTGTTTTTCGAATATTCCTTAGAGGCAACAATATTCTTGAAGTAGATGTTTTCCTGATTAAAATGAGACATCACTTGTTAAAATCGGTCGAAAATTGACATAATTTCATTGTTTTTTTTAATATTTTCTGACTTAGAGTTCTTTTTATACTCATCAAATATTATTTATTGTATTAACTTTGAACCTTTGGTTTTAAGTAGAGCTTGTTTTTTCTTTAAACACATTGAATTTTGTTTGTTTGTCTTTTCTTATAATTATATATAAAATTTATATATTTTTTGTTAATTTATACCTTATGTTTTATATATGATTTTATGTAATGATATATATTATTATGTATAAATGTGATAAAATTAGTTAGAATTTATTGTATCATATATACTTATATATATTTTATCATGTAAGTATATATGATCTCATATTTAGCTTTATGAAGCAAAGGGTGGTTAGATTGTAAGGGCCGATGTCGAATGTGAACCACACCTAAATGTCAAGTTTATTTCTGCTTTTAATTTTACATTTCTCAATTTCATACTAACTCAATTTGAACCATGCAAAGATACAGAATCGAGCAACGCGCTAGAGTTATTCAGGCTTATTATGAAAATGGGCGTTCAAATCAAAATGCTTATCGTGCACTTCGTGATTTTGATGAGGCACATTTTCACCCCATTGGATTCGTCAATAAGCAGAATTGCCGCATTTGGGCGAATGATAATACAAGAGTGATTGTTGAAAAACCAATGCACCCACAAAGAGCGACTGTTTGGTGCGGTTTATGGGCTGGCGGCATCATCGGGCCGTATTTTTTCCAAAATGGAATTCAATGGGCGTGTTATCTCACGTGGTGGTGATGTCAATTGGCCGACAAGATCATGTGATTTGACACCGTTGGACTTCTTTCTTTGGGGTTATTTGACGGAAAAGGTGTACGTCCATAAGCCAGCAACAATTCAAGAGCTAAAAGATGAGATAATTTGGCACATTAACGGAACAGAACCTCAATTATACCTCAGCGTCATCGAAAATTTGGACCATCGGATGGAGGTGTGCCGCCGAGTTCGCGGCTGCCATTTGACCGATATTTTGTTCCATACATAAATGAACCATACCAATATTATCATAATAAACAGAAATGACAATAATTTCCTAAATAATTTGTGTTTTATTCAAAATCAACAAAATTTAACCACACATATATAAGGTGGCGCAAAAATAACCTTCCGGTGTTTTTTTTTTTTATTATGTATTTATTATGTATAGAATTTTCTGATAGCAGGATTACTTTTGCGCCACCTTATATAATGGGAAAAGGTCAACTTATATTTAACATGAGATATAAAGATATATTATGATATATAGCGCTGTATTAAACATTTTCATAAAAATAAATATGAGATGTGAATATATATCGTTACATATTATATCAATACATATCTGAATATATATAAACTTTTTTCGTCGGGCTTCCAAAATGTTAACTACAGTTTTAATTTTTTGCAATTTTATATACAGCTGCGGTCATTGAAATAGTAATGCTTTAACTATTGTTCTTTGATGAGTTGCCACACATCCATCTTATCTCCTATTGAGATAATTTTATTTTTGTTTTGTCACAAATACGCCATTCTCTATTTTGAGAGTGTGTTTTAGTAAATGCAACTTACGATGATGTACAGCGTAGGCCAAAACTAATTATACATAACCCTCATGATTTTTTTTCTGAGTGTATTTTAAAAACTAAAGCTCATATTCATATTTTTTAAACGCGTATCTATAGAAATATACTTATTTTAATAAAATGTTTTGGATTACTTAAATTACGATAACCTTAAATATTTAAGGAAATAAGGAATACCATAGCCTCAAATACTGACATGACAAAACATACTGAAATGTTTTAACGAACATTATCTTTGTAGTCCAAGTTTTTCATAAAAATTATGAAATTTTTTATTGAATTGGCAATTAATGATCTTCAAAAATTGTACTTCTGTTAAAAAAAAACACTTATTTTGGATTATGGTGCTTGGCTACATGACATTTTAACGTTTTTCATTTATGCTTTAATATAGCAAACTAAAAACCATAGCACCGATTTTTATTGCAAAAATAAGTTTTTATTACAAGAGTTTTAAACCAATTTGTATACTACAATATCCATTTTATACACATTTTTTTAGCTTTTCATTTATTTTTTCATCGAATTAGAGTTACTAGATTTCATAATGATTCAAATATCACTAGAAAAAGATTTAGTAAACGATATTTTGCGAAGTATTTTGCACAAAATATTATATTCATCATAATTCTTACTCCATTACCTATACGGTTTATACCAATATTAACCCATTAAATTAGAATTACAAACTACATGTGTTACATAGGATATGAGTACTTTAGGTATCTATAAAAAAATACCAAGGAATATACCTGTGTATGGAATAATATTAGACTTAAGTGTTATTTTTAACAAAAATGTAAAATCATGTCTAAAGTTTATAAATTTATGAAAAAAGTTTTAATTTTATGCTTTGCTGCATTTAAATTTTGTTTCTTCCCTGATGCAGAAATTGCCTTTTGATAGAAAAGAACGCAGTATTTCTAAAAATACTTAAAGTATTAATACCCCATGCCACATAAATAAATATTTTCTGCCCGAATAATGAAATGCTGATGTCATCGTAAAGTCCATAAAATAAGCATTACGATCCATATAAATCTTTTATAAAATCCTTCGATAAATGTCCTTACAAAAGTCCTGTATTTGTGATCGCAATTTAAAATTTTAAATGCAAACAGTTTCGATATTTGACGCTTATATTTCATATGAAACAATTTTTTTTAAACAACATTTTTTGTTACCTTTTATAGTCCTTTATATTAAAGCATAATTTAAAAATTTGTTATTACTTATATATAGGGCCTTAATCCAAAATAAATGCATTTTAATCACATAATTGCAATTTTTAAATATCATTCATTGCCGATGCAGCAATTAATATAATTTTTTAATCAAACAAATTTTTTTTTGCTACATTAATGATATAGAATAATATGAAGTTCTTAAAAAACACTCAACAGCTTGTTGGTGTTGTACAGTCAGTTTTGCCCCACACTCTTATAACGCCACTTCATTAATTGGAATCGGACATAGAAATAATAATATAATTTTTATAAAATTTAAATTAAAAGATTATGCCACTTTATATTAAAGGTGCAGATACTAATAATATATTCCTGCATTTCCAACCTGTTTACTAGAAATTATTTATTTGAACCAAATCCTTGTACAGAGGAGTCTATTTGATATAGAGTCTTTGATAAACATTCCATGTTTTTACATTTCATATTTATTTTATTCGCTCTTGCTGCCGTGGCGAGAATATAAATTTCGTCATGCTTGTGAGTTAGTCCATACTTTAAATTACAATATAAATTTTAAATTACATTAAGTTTGGGTAGCGAAATTGTCGAGTAATTAAATTGACCGCATTACCTGCAAGTTATGTTTTTTACAAATTAGCAGCTAATTATCGAGTACATGTCCTTTTAGAATCCCAAAAATATGCGCATTCTAATCTATTTAAAAAAATTAATATTTAAACATTTTTTTTAGCACTTTTCCGTAAAACAAGCAAAATCCAAAAAAATCTTTTTCTCTAATTACGTTTAAAAATTTAAAGTTAAATAAGTTTTTATCTTTTATAGATATTGAAATGATTTTAACAATTTTTATAGCTCAAGGTGTCGTTAATTTAAAAAAATAAAGAAAGTTTAAAAACTATTTTTTTACTTATAATTTTTTGAGATAAAAATATAGTATCATAAAAAATTTCTTTTTCACAAAACCCGCTCTCTAGCTCAAATTATGCGTAGGATCAGTTTTTTTTTGAGAAGTTACTAGAAGCATACTTACCTATTATTTAAATTAAAAAAAAAATCTAAAGCCACAGGCAAAATGGTGGCCACACTTGCGAAGTCAAATTTTGGTTTAAAAATTCACCATTTGCGACCAATGCTGGGTGTAGAGTG
This sequence comes from Delia radicum, assembly GCA_021234595.1. Taxonomy (NCBI): domain Eukaryota; kingdom Metazoa; phylum Arthropoda; class Insecta; order Diptera; family Anthomyiidae; genus Delia; species Delia radicum. The sequence continues at coordinate 105,443,207 of CM037854.1, forward strand.
CATGTCCAGAAATAAATGAAATTACATTCACAGCCATTCTTAAAGTCCATTTTTTTTGAAAAGGTTAAAAAATAATAACAATTATTGACAAAGTTCTGAGAAAAATATAACTGAATTAAGGTACATTTTCGGACAAAAGTGCCGATTTTTCAGAGTTTTCTTAAAACATTGAATTTAAGCATTTTTCACCGCTAAACTATTTATGATAATTTCGAAATCTTTTCTGAAGTTTGTTGCTGAATGTGTTTGTAATCTTACCAATTTTATTCTTTTTGATTTGATTTGGTAACAAAAACAAATATTGGGAAAAATCAAAAAAAAAAGTCAAGGCAAAAAATTAACATTTTAATTTTTAACATCAAATATCTCTTTAGTTATAAGAAATATCTTACCCACCATGAGCACGCTTTTTGGGTATCTTATATAGGAGATTATTTCTGTCAATTAATTTTTTTCAAATCGGTTCACATTTGACAAAGTAGCAAACACTTAAAATGTTTCTATAGGCGAGGTTGTCAACTTTTGTGTCAATTAAATGACAATATACTAAAAGCATAGGTACTCCCCTATAACTCCTATAATTTTTAAGTGGATTGGGTCAGGAGCATATAAGTTCTATACTTATTACCACTTTTTTCTTAACACACCACTGTGCAATTTCAATATGGCATTGTTGAGGTGAGTTGGCAAAATTAATAACAATTATTATAAAAATAGAAAAAAAAAAATAGTATTTATACTACATGATAATTTACTTATTAAAAATGGAAAACAAATTGTTAAAAAAAAGAAAGGAATAAACATTTTAATATTGAAATCATAGATTCTAAGTCAGAAGCTCTTCCAAGTTTTGTAAAATATAATTTTTTAATGAAATTTTAAGCAATGAAATTTTGTTTATTATTTTTAAACTTTCAGTACATTGTTGAATTTACGACTATCCATATATTCTATTCGCTGTTTAGTTGTTCCCAGCCTACACCGGATAGTTAAGTTGTTGTTATGTGTATGTGTGATGTCCAATATTATTTATGCACTTGAAGACATATAACAATAGCTGATATTTATACAATCCATGTACTGGCAAAATTGAATTGAATATATTTTTGTACAATGATATTGTTGAATACGTTAGTGGGAGGTTTGCAGCAACAGTCAACTCTTTGTTTTGAGTTCTTTAAAGAAATTTAAGCTACACACTATTCTTGTATCCTTATATTAAAGCAAAATAATTAAAATGATTTTGTACCAGTTCATTTAAATTTGTTTATGAATTTGTACACAAGGCAAACAGCTTGAGCTGTCTTTGTTTTAAGATGATGGATGTGTTGACCCCAAGTAATGCTGCTCTGCATGTACACTTAAATATTTTATAGATTTGACTGCCATTATTTTTCCACAACTACAAATATACTGAAGGTTTCAACCTGCTTACTGAAAGGCTTAAATCTGACCAATTTCGTTTTACTAGCATTTATAACCAGTTTGTTAATTCTAGCAAATTTAAATATTACAGAAACATCTCTTTGCATATATTCCTTAATACATGTTTCATGTTTATATGGGTTGAATAAACAAATGTCATCAACATACAAAAAAAGTTGGCCGGTAAGGTTAAGATTTTGTATATCATTCAAGTAAATTTAAAAAAATATCGGCCCCAGTACACTGCCCTGGGAAACTCCATGTTTAACTACACCAAAAGAACTTTTACTTGAGTTAACTTAGAAAAACTGTCCACGATTCATTAGGAAACTTTGAAACAGACTTATGTGGCATAACAAAAATTCAATTGATGCAACCGAAATTCTGCCATGACAATAGAATTTCAGTTGCCTCAACAGAAATTCGGTGACAGCTGCCAAAAAATTCGGTAGCCATAGTCGAACCATTTGATTGGCTACAAACGTTTTGCTGCTACGGAATATGTTTTCTGTGTGTAAAAACTAACAACATTTACAGCCACTTCTTCCGTACCACATCAGTTTCTTAAACCATTCTGAAAATCATTGAGTACATTTTCATTTTGTATATATTCAGAAATCTAACCCATGTAGTTTCTAAGAGAATGGCTTAATATTAGTATAACCGCGAAGGTAATGAATTAAGAATTATGATGAACATAATATTTTAAGCAAAATCCTTCGAAAAATATTTTGAAGTCTTTTTTCTAGGGATATTCTAATTATTATGCAATCTAGTAATTTTAATTCGGTGAAAAAAAAATTAAAAGCCCAATAAATTTCTACATAACGGATATTGTGGTACAAAACTTAATATTATCTTGTAATAAAAACTGATTATTGCAATAAAAATCGTTGCTGTGGGTTTCAGTTTACCATATTAAAGCATAATTTGAGAAACGTTAAATTGTTATGTAGCCAAGCACCATAATCCACAATAACTGTTTTTTCTTTAACAGAAGTACAATTTCATAATATTTATCGAAAACTTGGATTAATAAAAAGAGAATGTTCGTTAACATAGTTCAGTACGTTTTGTCATGTCAGTATTTGCGGCAACGATATTCTTTATTACCATAAATATTTAATGTTAAAATAATTTAAATAAACCAAAGCCGTTTATTAAAATTAAGTATGTTTTTATATGAACGCTTTTAAAGAATATTAATATGAGTTTTAGTTTTTGAAATACAATCAATAGGAAAAGTATGGGGGTTATATATAATTAGTTTTTGCTGAAACTGTGAGTCATGGCGTATTTTTGACAATGGCGTATTTTTGACAAAATAAAAATCAAATGATCTCAATCGAAGATAAGATGGATGTGTATCACCTCATTAGAGACCAATAGTTAAAGCAGTACTATTTCAATGACCGCAGCTGTATATAAAATTTGAAAAAGATCAAAACTGTAGTAAGGGTTTGTTATATATAGTCATATATGGCTTGATATAATTAAATTTAATTACATATATGGCCATATGAAACGATATATATTTACATCTCATATTTATTTTTATTCATATATGGTTATATCCCTTGTTATATATAAGTTGACATTTTTTTCTCATAATATGTACTTTATATAGCTAAATATTAGATCATATATACTCACAGAATCAAATATATATAAGTATGTATGATTCAATAAAACCAAACTAATTCTATCACTTTTATATATAACTAGCTGACCCGGTCCACGTTGTTGGACCTTACAAAGTCTGTTGTGGTCTTTTATAACTCTGTTTAAAAAGTTTTCTTGGATTAAGAGATCTCAAGCTTAAGACGACTGTACCCGAAACTTTTAAAATAAATTAATCAAAAATTTCAAAAGATAGTATTATTGTTTGAAATGAAAAATTGTAATTTTGATTACCATTTGTTTATTTGTTAAGTAATAATTATCACTTAATAATTGTGATTAATGTTAAAAAAAACTTTAACTACTATTATTGAAAATACGGTGTTCATTTGTTTCAGCTTGGCGACGTACAGCACTTGATTCACGTTCGTTTTCTCGACGTTGGGATTGTTGTTCTGGTGTTAATTGATTTCGTATTCTTTGGGTACCTGAAGCATTTCTAGTAGCGCGGCCAATATTACCACGACGTCTTAAAGGCATTTTAAAGCTTCTGTTTTATAAAAATAATTCTTTTAGCACATATTCAATAATAAAATAATTCCAAATTATATTATATGACATTATTTGAAGTAAACAGAAAAGTAAATAATGAAAACTGAAAAGCCAATCTATATATATTCGTTTATGTCGTACTTGGGAACTTTTAATCGTTATCAAAATGTTATTAAAATTTAATTGAATTCAAATTTTTTGGCAATAGTATTTGTGTTACTTATATTATAATAATAAAATCATACGAAAAATAATAACTTCTATGAATGGTTAATATTTATGTGGAAATAAAACGGAAATTGACGAAAAATAATAACTCCCATGTATGGGTAATATTTATGTGCAAATAAAACTCCTAAATTTGTGTTTAAAAATTAGTTCTGTGCCTAAATACATTGCATTTAATAATATTATGAATATGACTGAAAAAAAATATACGTTTTCGTAAATATTTTAACACCAGCGCCACCTACAGGTGAAAAACTTTGTCAGCAACTTTAGTTTTATGTACATAATATATGTCGCGAATTTGAGCTACATTGGACCGTAAATAAATTTTTTGGGAAAATCTCGACCCCAGCGCCACCTATCGGGTACAAAAAAAGTTATGCAAATCGGAGAACCAAAGGAACATATGGTATGAATACGAAGTCGCTAGCATTAGTGGTCCAACAGTTATTAGAGTACCAACATACGCACCAACATTTTTATATATTAAGAAGAAGATTATATGAAAATATAAAAACCAAAATTCAATGTTTTAAAAAAAAATATATATATTTTCACAAAACTAAAAGTAAAAATAACTTAGAAAAGCTACACTTTAAAGCAAAAGTTCAAAGTTAATAGTATATATAATATTTGATTAGTATAAAAAGAACTCTAAGCCAGAAAATCCTAAAAAAACAATGCAAATCCCAAAAATCTTAAGAAAAAGCTATTTTAATTCTCAAAATCGGAATATCCAAATAAAGCAAAACAAAAAAGTAAAAAGCTAATTGTCCTTCTTATATAAGCATATATATATGGTAGAAACAAGAAAGAATTCTATCACTTTTATATAAAATTGTATATGGCATCACATATTAGTAAAATTTAAATTCCGTCGAATTTTCCAATCCATTGATTTATACTTAAATTTGTATTATTATATGGAATGCGAAACAAAATAGTATTGCGGATTTCCTAAGAATTTTATGAAGTTATATCAAATTTTATTAAATTTTATATAACTTGATCAAATTAGATATACCCATTTTTCGGATCAAATGATGAGATCCTATGGGATCTTATGAGATAAGGTTACACTCTCGTAAAAATTCTAAAATTTCAACCAACCGAATCGATTCGGTTACTGCAATTTCGTAAATTCGGTTGTCGCAACCACCTATTGGGTTATAACTACCGAATTCAGTTGTGGCAACCGAATTTAAGTCGTCGCAGCAACCGAATCAATTCGGATATATGAAATTCTATTGAGACAACCGAATTTGTTATGTGAGTGTATGTATAACATTTTTCGTATCAGCTATGACATTATGTGATAATAATGTATATATATGACTATATATATTTCTATATATATCACTATATATATTTCTATATATATGACTATATGCATGCACAGCGCATACTCTAGAGACATTTATTCGTTCCCCCGCTTAGTTTAGGGACATTTGCTTACTTTGGGGACTGTCCCCAAAGTTTTCGCGCCTTTTCATACATCTAGCGTATTAGATGAGGACAGTTTTTTCGATACACGCATATTTCGGGTACAATTTTGGCCATGTCCCTAAAGTATGCGCTGTGCATACATATATATATATATCTCGTATATCGGAACTTTTTTCATCAGGAAGTAAATATTTAAAATATCGATAAGTATTATTAGGTGAGAATTTGCTTTTGTTGTTATTAGCATACGTGCAGTATAAATTAGGCATTTCAAATGTAGGTCCATTTTGCGTATGAGTTATATTAATATCATATAAATATCACTCATACGTGATGTGATCAACTATAATAAACTGTCGAATAAAAAACTTATGAAACTGTAAAAAATAAATAAATAATCTCTAACATCAATTTCGACTATCTTCTTATACACTCACAATATATTTTCTGCTACCGACTGAAATTTATTTATAAGGTAATACATGAAGTTTGCTTTCAAATAAAGAATCAGTTAAAATACAGTAACATAGACTTTTAAACTTTTTCTATTAGAAGTTTAAAAAAACAACTTTAGAAAAATACTTCCATTCAGTAGCAGTTAATATTATCAGTTAAATTTTGAATTTTTTTGTTTTCTGTTACAAAAACAAAAAATCCAATATTTCCAATTCCCTTTTTGATAAAAATAGTTTGTTTAAATATAAAATGAATTCTATTGAAATTACAAGAAATTGAAATATAGATACAATCAAACAAATACAAACATTATATGCATGCATGTATCGATGTATATTAGGCATATAACTTTTTTTTGACTAAAAATTTAATAGGCACTACGCTATGGGGAGTATTATACTCATAACAAAAAAAGTTATTTTAGGTCAGTTTGAAACAAAAAACTTCCGCACCGTATGCGATTTCTAACACCTTCCAAAATTTTTTTTTATTTTTATTTTTTTTTTTTTAACAATTCTAAAGCAACATAATAATATTAATAAAAGAAAAGTACGAACTAGGTGTTACAAGAAATAAATTTTAAGTTTAGTGTTCGCGTTGATTTGCATTTGTATTTCTCGACATTTTACCAAACTCTTGGTCCAGACTTTGGAATTTTTTTCAACCGCTATTTTACTTTATTAAATTTTATTTTCATTTTAATTTTAAAAATACATATGGGAAATAATCAATAACAATAAAAACTCAATAAATCACAATCGAAAAAGTATAAAAGGTATAACAAGGGTGTACATTTCCATACCTCCCTAGATAATAAAGTCAAAATTTCATTCAGGTTATGAATTCTATTTCCCGGTATTGAAAAAAAGCGTAACTAAAATCAGAAATATTATTTTAAATAGTTCCTAATTCCAAAGTTCATCGCATTTGGTGAGGAACCTTTTTTTAACGATCGCGAAAAAGTAAAATCGCAATTATTCATATTTTTCTAAGGACTATTCAGCCTTGTTAAATTATGATATTTGCAAAAAATGCCAAAAGTTATATGCCTAATGTATATAGTTTAAACATCATATTTTTATCACATTAGTTTCAGAAATGTTTTGCCAACCGTGGATAGATTATTTTACAATTTGGTTTGTTTTTTTATTTCTGTTTTTCAACATTTAAAAAACGCAACAAAATAATTATCATTGCTTCTCATACAATATTAAATTTAATATACTAACGAATATTTCTTGTAAGAAATAATCGTTGAATTTAAGAAAATATAAACAAATAGTGTTCAAAATGCGGCCACAATTATAACAGTACGTACATGCAAATAAGCAATGTGTATTTGTAGACCAGTATCTTTTGTGTTTTATATTGACCTGACGAAAAAAGTGTATATGCAGCCACACAAAGCTTGATATAATTACATATGTGGCAATATGTAACGACATATATTAACACTTCATATTTATTTGTGTAAACATTTTTAATACGGCGCTATATATCATCATGTATCGTTATTTATCATGATATAAGTAAGTTAATATTTTTATCTTTTATACTTGATATATTTTTTATGAAATATGGGATGGTATATACTTCCATGTATAAATACGAGTACATATAAGTATGTATGATACAATAATAATACTAATATATGAGTTAACATTAAAAAAACATAAATTGTACCATTTTTTTTATATAATTATATATAAACACATATGGTAAAAATTAACAAAAAACGTCTATGTAAATTTTCACTTTCTCCAACAAGTTCTTTATAAATTTTAGTCGCCACTTTATGCTTGGTGATGAAAAATGGCTATTTGTCATTTGCAAGGTACAATGTGAGAATCCTCGAAATGTCCTGACTAAACTACATATTTTGTTTACTACAAATTCGAAATAATAAACTAGGATAAAACATTGTATTTTGACAAAATTTTCAAAAATAGGTTAGCGTTGGGACGAAAATCTGGAACTTTGTTGAACACCGAAATATTTTAATATATCAATAAACCCAGATTTCTCTATATCCCTTGATTAGGTTTTCAAATTGAGTACCATGAATTATGACAACCACTTCAAACTTGATTTATTTAAAAATAGTATGAAGTCCACTTAAAGGCTCACAAAAAATTATTTTTGGTAAAACTTGAAATTTAGATTTCAATTTGAGATCAAAGCTCTCTTATATTTTTTTTTTTTTACATTCCAGAAAAAAATTTATTGCATTTATTGTATGTGGAGCGCTAAACACTGTGGCATAACACAGTGGGGAAGAATAAAATACCTGGGAAGTGACAATATTTTTCAGGTAGGTGTAGTCGAGTACAACAAGAATCTATTTCTGAAATTTGCCAAAACATCCAAAATCTTGAGTTATTCACTTATAAGCCTTAGTTGACTACCATCCGATTTTTAGTTTATCAGCTGATTTAGAGAATATGAAGTGAGGCCATTCCAACTGTATATATATTATTTAAATTGAGAAATCTGTGTGAATACCTTCAACAAACACATTTTTTTTTTGATTTTTTTTGCCATTTTTCAAATTTGGAGATGTTTTTACAAAATATTTTGTAAAGGAACTGCACTCACTATATATGAATTTCTAAATGCTTGCATAATGTTTATCGTGTTCTTTTTATGCGCTTTCCATCTAGTGAAGGTGCTAGCATGATGCATGTACTATTTTATAAATACACAAATGGGAACATAATAGAAAATTGGTACAACAGTGTTCTCCAAACTTATTTGCTTGAGCGCCAGATTTATCATTTATGAAAAACTTTACATTCCGGTAAATTAAAATATGTCTTACATTTGATTTTGCTGGGGATGTCATCATTAACGCCTAAAAGAAATCTACTGAAGAGAATTTAGTAAATTTATATTTATATGATAATCGAACCGTTTCGAAATTCGGTATTGTAATTGTAATTGTATTTGATTCAAGAGATTTTATTAGTGCCTGAATAAATAATAAATATTACAAATACATATCATCTCACTATTATTAAAAATTTTAAATTTTAAAATCAGAAATTTTTCTTTTTTAAAAAATTTTCCCAAAAATTTAAGTTTTTTCATATGTTTTCAAATGATGTGAAAATCGAAGTGTGCCCATATGGGTGCAGTGGGCGCTAATGTGTTACTATGAAATACTTAGATGGAAGCGCATATTGTTGTAGCGTGTTTGATAAGTGTATATTGCCATGTACTAGACAGGCAATATAACACCCATACATTGTATGAAGTATTAACATACAATCTATGGAATGTCCATGCTACAAGCAACCTACAGTGTGGATTAATGCAAACGTAAGCATTTCCCACACTTTAGCTGTAGCTAGTACTAAGTTGATTTTATACTTAGATTTAAGTATTTTTAGACAAGAATAAACAGTCGCTCATTAGAGCTTGAAGAAAGAACAATTAGTGTTTTATTGATATTAACACTTCATGGCGATCCTGCCTACTACGAAAAAAAAATAAATAATAAAAGCGCATAAAGGGTTGGGTCCAACAGGACCTGACCCTGAAAAAAATAAAATCTAGACTAAAGAGACGTGAAAACACTTATCTAAATATCTCAATAAAATAAAAAAAAAAACTGCAGAAAAAACTAACACAATTTTATAAAATTGAAAAAAAATTTAATTAAAACGTTGCAGTATAAACTACCCGTTTAAAGGAATTTATATGTGAAACTAAAAAAAAGGTTTTGAGATACTTAAACTTATAAAAAAAAAAAAAACAATTTATTTGATATATAAAATCAAAACATTAAAAATAACTTCAAAATAAAAACAATTTTTAAAAACAATAAAATTTAAAAATTAAATAAATTGAATACAAAAAATAGAAACTTAAAGAATAATTATATTAAAATATGTGCCTAAACTAATATATACAATTTTAATTAAAAAAAAAAAAAAATTTTAAAACTAAAATAAACACGAAGATGCAATGTGTTTGTTAGTGAAAACAAAAATAGTGATGTCGTTAACAAAAATTTTAATAAGTTTATAATTACACAAAATGTGTAGTAACATATACCGGTTTCTCTAAAACACACAAAAAATACTTTCAACCCTACAAATAATTAAGAATAAAAGTTGTTGCCGTCCATGTTTGTGATCAGCTACTCGTACATAAAGATAGATATAACACAATGGATAAATCAATGAAGAAGCAATGCGGATGTGTATTGCCGGAGGCACACGCCAAGTGCTCCAAGGGTGGTGTGGCCAAAACACCACCAGGAAAACAAGACCAACGTGAACAAAGAAATGAAAGATATTTTGGGTCGCTTCAAGAATTTCCAATTCTTCACTGGTGAATCTATGGACTTCAATGGTATGATTGACATGTTTGAATATCGTGAAACTGATGGACAAAATCAACCCATATTAATGTTCTTCAATAATGGTTTGGAAGAAGAAAAATGCTAATTCAACCTACAACAACTTAAAACTACAGCAATACAACAACAACAGTAAGATGAAAATTAATCAACAAGATAATAACAGATTTAAACAAGGTAAACATATTTTAAGCTATAGCGTCGTACAGTACAAGTTCAGATGTTAAATATTAATTTTTTTTTTCTAACTACATTTTTTTTTGTTTTAAATTAAACTTAAACAATTCATATTGCACAACGAACACAAAAAAAAAATAAAAAAATATAAATATTTTAAAGTTGTATTTATTCGACCTTTCAATATTTAATAAATAAAAATCTTCGAGCTCGAAGATTTTTATTTATTAAAATATAAATATTTAAATTATAAAGTTTTTTTTTAAAAAAAAAAAAAGATCAGTCAAAAAAAAAAAATGTTTTTTTTTTTAAATTAAATAGAAATTTATCATCTAAATTTAATTTTACATTTCTTTTAAAAATGTTTTATGAAAAAAAAAACTTTTAAAACATTCTAAATTAAAGTTTATAAATTATAAGTTTTAATTTAAAAATTATAAATTTTAATATAATAATTTTAATTTAAATTAAACATTTTTAAAATTATAAAATCGTGTTTAAAATTTGAAAATTATAAATTCAAAGTTTTAAACTTGAATTTAAAAATTATAAATTAAAAAAAAAAAAAATTATAAGTTTAATTTTTATTAAAAATATTGAAAAGTAATTAATTAACTACCGTGGTCTTTTCACACAATTCAATTAATTACAAAAAGATCTTTAAACAATTTTTTTTAACAAACAAATATAAATCTATTCAAAGAAAATAAATTTTATTTATATATGTCTCTTTAAACATTTTTTTTACATTGCAAAAACAGAGGATTGTTTAAACATGGTATTGATATATTATAATTACCAATACGAAAGAAACAATATGAAATTAGTTAATTGAAATTAACACAAAAAAAGAGAAAGAAAGTTCAAATAAAAAAAAAAATATTTTAATAAAAGATTATCTTTTCAAGATCATTGAATATTATTTGAAGTTCATTGATTATTAAAAAAAAATTACTAACAATCTAATAACTATTTTTATTGACTATGGTGACTCCTACGGGACACTCCCCTAGTGCAATAAAAATCTACCGGTCATCAAATGATGCATGACCTATATTTGCCGTTGCAATTGGGATCTGTCTATCTGAAGGTGACGGATAACGAATGCCACGACAAATATATAATTTTTTTTAATTACTAAACAACTAACAAATCGAAATCCCTGTTAATAACAACCCAATTAAACTTAGTTTAAGTAAATCAATGTAAACTTGATTTTTGTACATGTAATGGGTTGCATTATTGACAGAGATGGATAAGACCAGTGTTTTACACTGTAAATTTTAATCATGATTTTGAAAAACTGGCAGCACTTTCATGTGCATTAAAGTGCCAAAAATCTAATATTTGCGAAAATTTAATAACTTTACATTAAAGTTATTCTTATTTGGAATTATTACTCCAACACTAGGAATGCGAGAAAATGATTAAATGGCAGCACTAATCTGTGCACAAAAGTATGCCACACTATTTAATCATTAATTTATTTTTTTTTTAACCAAATATAATGAAGTATAATAAACTCCATGGAATTTTAAGAAAAAAATATTTTCAAATATCCAGTTATTAATATTATCAATTTTTTTCTTCCTATATAAATTTCGTAAACTAAAATTGGAAATTCGGAAAATTTCCAACGATTCAAAAATAAAGTTTCTCAGATATTAAAGAAAATTTAATGAATCATTTTTGTATTTATGAAAATGATGCCATGACCAATGGATAAAAATTCGTTATAGTTTTCCTTGCAATCAACAAGAAAAGCCCTTATAACAGGCGAATTGACATTGGGAATTTTCTAAAGTAATAGTGAATTGAAATAGTAGAGTCTTTGAAATTAAATTTTGTAGACTTTGCTAAGTCAAATCATCATTATTAAGGGAATATAATTTTTATTCCCATAGATTAACAACAAAGAAACTTTGAATATTTTTTTTTTGCGTTTTGATTGTTTTACAATTATAATTGTTGTAATTATTATTTTTTTATTGTTGTAAATACTAAGGTTCCTTTGAAATTCCTTAGATTTCTCAAGAGCACTTTATATTGGTTAAGTTAATCTCTATAGAATATCTGGATTTAAGTAGAATCATCACGGATGACAACATAATGGCTAGGACTAATTGTACCCTGGCGTACACATTGGGATACCGAAAATAAATCATAATAATTGGAACGTGTTATGTTACAATCGACCACAGTACCAGGCATACGATTACTAGCGTTATTACCGCTAACGGTAAAATAACGTGTATTGATATGTTTTTGGACTACTATGAATGTTATTTTAATGGTCTGATTTAGCATCTTTTGACAGACAGCTTCACACAATGATAGTTGACCATCACGATACATTATAACACTTTCCGGAAATTGATTATTTTCAATCTTAAAGGCCTTTAATGCCGAATTACTGCTTTACTATATCATTTTGTATAGTTTTAATTTAGCACTGCTGTAAAGACAGCTTCTTAATTTTACCTTTGTGCTGCATCATGATATAATTCTATGCCACAAATCATATTTAACAACAACTACTAATGAAATGCTGTATTATAATGAAGCTTAATCCTAAATATTCGTATAATCGATATATCTTGACTTTCATTAAAAATACCAGTACTTTCTTCCATTATTGTTGGGATGTTTAAATGGTTTCCGATTTGTAGCTAATACTCGTATCATATAAATCATGATGCATGACACGTCTTATTTCTTCTACCGCATCATGTAACAATTGTACCGTTAGATTTTCATTAGCAAAACTACCCGTTACTTTTGTTCCAATTATATCAAAATCAAATAATATACGTTCTGCTCGTTCGCCTATGAACTGTCCTCGATTTTGATTTTCTTGCTCGACTTTTAACCCTTTTGGCAAATTAAAAAAGCTCTGCAATGCTTAGCCCATTTTTGTTGAGTAATAAAGACATGAGAAGCCTGTAGGAATTCTCTTCTCTAAAACCTTCAGGTTTTATCATCCTTTATATTGTTCTTACTAATCTACATAGCTTTTAGAAGCTGGAACAAACTCACACATTTCATTTATTAGTCAATATACTCATCATTTTTTTATTCAAGAAAACCAAATCATATTTGGTTGGAATCTTTACACTGATGTAATCACTGTAGGCTATTAAGCCGTGAGTTTAGATTTCATCAGTACATATTCCATTATGCTTGTCTCCATTTATTTATTTTCAATACATAGAGAAATATTTATTTATTTATGTCCTTATATATATCTTATTCTGCCTATATTTTTTGTAACTTGTAATTTTGTATTTTTAAATACTTCAATTTACTTAATGCTAAATTCTGTGTTTGTCTTACAATTATTTTTTTTTGAGATTAACCATTTCCTTACAACGCGCTATGCGTGTAATACGTACAAATTGATCCAATTATGGATTATTTCGTAATATAATAACGTTGAATTAATCCGCATATTAAAAGTATTTATATACTTTACATGACTTAAATGAAACCATGCAATTTCGACTCAGTTTCCGTCCATAAATTTCATGTAGACTTAAATGAAACTGCGCGATACGGACTCGGTTTCCGTCATATTTGTATGATTTACGTTATTGGTTCTTACGAACCAGGAATGGATCTCATTTTCGGAATCAAAAATTGATTCGATTTCGTTGCTCTCGAAAGAAGCAGATTCAACTCTTGTGCAGACTATACGGATGCATCAAACACCAAACATTGATCCTTATACTTCATTATATCACAACATATCTACCCAGATGCAAATACGTTAGTAATTACTAACAGTATATTTACCCTTACTGAATTTTGTTAGAGGTGCTTATAGTTTCAAATGAGACTAATATAAATTTGAGGGAGACGTCCATCAAATTTTTAAATAATAAATGGCTGCCATTATGAAGATAATTCTTGATGAATTATATATATACGGTACATTAGCCAGCCCCTTTGTTAATAGGATATTGACCTAGACTCAATCATCCTAAGTCTTGAAAAAGTAGACGGCAAGGCGAGGTGAACGGAGCCCGTTAAATAGGCCACATATATTTTGGATGGTAGAATAAAAAGTGCACTTTTTGATAAGCATTATAGAAATGCGCAATCGCGATTGTTGAAAGTACCGGGGTATTCCAAAAGAATATTTAGAGTTCTGATCTTAAATTGATAGAGCAGCTTGAGTGCTCTGGTATGATCAAAGCTTAAATATTGTGTCAAATAAAGACAGGAAACCCAATACCGGAACTAGAATTCCGAAGAAGTTGTATACCAAGTCTATTAAATAGACTTAGTGTTGAAGTTAAGGCAAGCTATTGCTAAAGGCATTGGAAATAATTCCACACGCCTTAGGTCCCGAGACCGGCAATTAGAGTCCCTTTCTTAAAACTTAATAAAAAAACAACGTGCCAAATGAATAACACAACTAAATTGCTAATGTATTCGAACATTACATTAGACATTAGTAGCACCAGGGAATAATTGATAATAATAAAAACAGTAATAGAACGATTCAGTAAGAGGAAAAGGGTAAAAAGTTAACCTTGCAGTGATCAACGAGCTGCACTAACAATATGATTTTCTCATAAAATCTATAAATTATTTAGTAAATCTAAAATTTATTTTTTTATTTTTCGGTTAACTAGCTTTTACACTAAGTGTAAACAGCAAAATATTCTTTAATTAATGATAAATTCTTAATATATTAAACACAGCGCAATTATTTATGGTATTAAAATACCCACAATCTATAATAAATATCGCTGATAATTCTCGCATGTCCTTTAATAACACTTCAAACAACAAATTTATTACCTGAATTATTACTTATGAACTTGGACACTGGGAAATACAATTATTACCAAGTCCCATTTTTCTTTGAAAACATCGCATTCTTTGACATTAATGACCTTGCGGTAATGGCCATACCGGCGGGTACATGTAATTGAAAGGCATGTGATGTGTTTGATCTTAACAAATAATTTAAAAATTACAGTATTATAGAGAAAAATGATAACATAAGTTACAAATAATACAAAAATAAAAATGTTGTTTGATTTCGCTTTTGCAATACATTTTATCTTTTTGAACAAAATTTTTTTATGAACACGAATTGCAATAATTTAAATCGTCTCTTAAATCCTTTCTCTAATTATCTTTTATTTTGATAATTTATTTTTTTTATTTTCATTAAAAAGTTTTATAATAAATTGAAACCAATGTAATATTTTATTAAATAAGTTATATAAAAAGACCGATCAATAAGCTACTCTGATTGATCGATCTTTTTCCTAAAAAGGGAGGTGTAGCGTGTTTGATAAGTGTATATTGCCATGTACTAGACAGGCAATATAACACCCATACACTGTATGAAGTATTAACATACAATCTATGGAATGTCCATGCTACAAGCAACCTACAGTGTGGATTAATGCAAACGTAAGCATTTCCCACACTTTAGCTGTAGCTAGTATTAAGTTGATTTTATACTTAGATTTAAGTATTTTTAGACAAGAATAAACAGTCGCTCATTAGAGCTTGAAGAAAGAACAATTAGTGTTTTATTGATATTAACACTTCATTGTTAGTAGCCTATACTAACTATAATCAACAAGATTGATACTGCGTGAGGGCCGGAAGTTGCGAATCACTGTTACACTTAGCCCAAGTTCACACTCACAATATTTTAACAGTAACTGATTGTAGTTTTTTTTTTAAATTAATCAATAAACTTTATTTTTTAAGAAATATACATTTACAAAGAAATATTTTTTTTTAATTTATTTTACCATTTGTTAAAAAACCAACTACAAATTAATACAGTTTTTCTGTAACAGTTATTATTTTTATGTAAAATTTTCATTTAAAAAACAATTCTTTATTTGCACCGAGAAGTTAAAGATACACTCATAGAAATAAGTCTGTAAAAAAACAAACAAGTTAAAATTAGTTAAAAATGTTTTTGCAGAAAAAACTGCTAAAATTAACAGATTTTTTTTTACTAAATATTAATAATGTAAGAATGGAAAAAATAAATCTGTATTATTTAGAAGTGCTTAGCTATATTTGATATAAATTTTAGTTAATTGAAAGTATCCAAATAATCTGCTAAACTCAGAAAAAACAGTTACTACATATTAGTAGACGAAAAAGTCATTAAAAAATGTGAAATTTAAAATTTAAAAAATGTGAAATAAGAGCCTGCGCTTATAAAATCAGCAATCTACAATTTCTTATCAACAATTTATGTTAATTTTAGTAAAATAAACTGTTATTTGCATTCAACTAAATTTGTGGTAAATATAACGAAAATGGTGCTGATATTACAGTTTTTGTTTGCAATTTTGAATCTACAAAAATTTAGTTAATTTTGCAGAGTAAATGCTATTTTCAATTAATTAAAATTGAAATCGAATATAACTAAAACTTTGTGAATTTAACAGTTATTTTTTGATCATATATATATAAGTTCTCATGTAGTGAGTAAACTAGTTCATATGAATGTTTGATGTTTGGCATAGGATTGTTAACGTGTTCTGATGATGGGAACCTAGAAAATTCCCGAAATAGATCTATCAACATATTCCAGAAAGGGTCAAATAATAAATTTGAAAACAAAAACTCTAGTGATTATTTGTTAGCACAATATCTTAATAAAGAAATATATATTATGGCCTTGAACTTGAATAATTTTTATATTCATTGCACAATTAAAGGTCGAAAAAAACATAATTTTTATTCTTAATAAAAATTATATCAGACTTGTTATTTTTGTTGTTCTTATTTTATTAATATTTTAAAAAAAAAATATGCTAAATTCAGCAGTTTGTTTTGCAAGATCATTTCTAGCTGATTTTTATTGGCTTTTTCTCATATTTTTAGAGGTTTATTTCTATGAGTGTAGTAACAAATTAAGAAAACTGCTGTTTTTAATAATTTGGCGGTTAATTTTAAATAGTTTATAAAAAATAGTTTATTTTTACGGATTTGGGGGTTTTTTAATAATATGTTTCCAATAAATTGTTAACACAATATTTAACAAAACAAATAGTTTTGTATTTATTTAAATTAAATATTTGAATGAAAAGAACATTTTTAAAATAATTGACAAAATATAAATTAACAACTCAAAGGGAATTTGATTCCATAAAAAACATATCAATTCCTCCTTGTCAATTTAGAACGTTGGGTGCATGGTGTAAAACAATCAGGTTTTCTTTTTAGCCGAGTAGATCTGCGTGATGGAGGTTCAGATATTGAAGGCAATGGAGGTGAGTTCTTTTTGAACCGATTAAAAAGGCGTGTTGGATTTTCCGATACAGGCACATCTTGTTCTAAAGAGCCATTAGTATTGTTATTTTCAATATTTGGCTGTAAGCATCCCAACAATTGTGAATTTTCAACGCTTGACTGTGAGCTTCCGACTGATGGAGAGTTTTCGACACTTTTCTGTGAGGTTTCAAATGATTCTAACAAAGAGAGAGCAAGTTGAGATGTGCTTTCGAAGTTAGAACTGTTCGACGTTTTAATAATTCGAATTTGGTTTTTATGACGTTTCCAAATTTTATTTCCAACTTCAACGGGAAACATCACGTTTCCAATATGTTTAATTATTTTTCCGGGAACCCATTTATCCCCTTTCGAAAAATTTTTACATAACACTTTGTCATTAACTTGAAGATGAAGTTTTATAGTGGAAAAGCGTGAGGTATGATTTATAGTAGGGCTTGCAAGAGATAGCAATGTTCGAGGTTGTCGACCATGTAATAGTTCAGCGGGAGACTGGCCAAATGAATTTGGGCTTGTTCGATACGTTGTCAAATATGCAAGAACTGATGCTTGTAAACTTGAACCATCTGATAATTGCTTTTTCATGGATGTCTTAAATGTACGTACAAACCTTTCAGCATTACCATTTGAAGTAGGATGAAAAGGAGCTGTAGTGATATGTTGGATACAATTTACTTCACAAAATACCTTAAAATCATTAGATGTGAATTGTGTACCATTATCTGTCACTATTGTTTCCGGTAACCCTTCAATTGAGAAAACATTCTGTAATGCTTTGATTGTGGAAATTGTAGTACTATTTTCCATTTTTATTACGTAAGGGAATTGAGAATACGTATCTACGATTATTAACCACATATATTTTTCAAAAGGACCTGCGTAGTCCAAATGTATGCGTTGCCAGGGAGACGTAGCTTTTGGCCATGGTGAAAACTGTTTGGGTGGATTTGTTGAATGTGCACAACAAGCTTGAAATGATGAAACGATTCTAGCGATATCCTCATCTATTTTTGGCCACCAACAATAACGTCTTGAAATTTGTTTCATTTTAACTATACCGCAATGTCCCTGGTGTAATAACTGTAAAATCCGATTCCTTAAGTGTTTAGGAATCACAAAGCGATCATAATTATTCTGCAAGATTATAACATTACCTTTAAATGTCAGATTGTTTCGATGACGATAGTAAAGCAATAAATCTTCAGAAACCGAATTATCCTTATCTAGCCAACCAATTTTAATAAAATGAAGCACTTTTTCCAAATTTTTATCCTTTTTTGAATATTCTGCAATACGTTTAAAATCAATTGGAAAACTTGACAAATTTTCTTCAATATTGACTTCATTTATCTCTATTGATTTGTCAAACTCAACATCTCCTTTATGAGGTAGACGGGATAATGCATCAGCATTTCCATGTTGTTTTGTACTTTTATACTTGATCGTATAGGTATTTCCGGATAAGGTAAGTGCCCAACGTTGCAGTCTGCTGGCAGATGTAACTGAAATTCCTTTAGCGGGGTTGAAAATTGAGACTAAAGGCTTGTGGTCAGTAAGCAAAGTAAAATTACGTCCATACAAATAATCGTGAAATTTCTTTACGCCAAAAATGATAGACAAAGCTTCCTCTTCTATTTGGCTGTAGTTCTTCTGACTATCATTTAACGTTTTTGAAGCGTAAGCAATTGGACTTTCCGATCCATCTGGGAAGATGTTGCCAAAACCATTGGTAGTTTTTCATCATAATGAACTAACAGCGTCATTTCTTGAAAAGAATTTTCTTGTTCATTCCTCCAGTAAAACTGTTGATTTTTTCTTCCGAAGTAAATTCAGTGGACCACAAATTGTTGAAAAATTTTGAATAAACGTGCAATAATAATTGACTTTGCCCAAGAAAGACTGAAGTTCCTCAATATTCTTCGGTCGCGGCAAGTTCTTAATTGCTTCTGTTCCTTTTTCTGATTGTTGAATACCACAGACCCAGATATTCTACCTTGGGTTGCATAAAAGTGCATTTATCTAAATTACACCGAAAACCAGATTCTTGTAAGCGCTGGAACAGAAGTTAAAGATTATGAAGATGCTCTTCATCATTTAAGCCAGTGCAAATTATGTCGTCTAAATAATTTACACATCCTGGAACACCAGAAATTGTTTGTTCGATTAGCCTTTGGAAAATTGCAGGGGCACTTGCGACCCCAAACGGTAAACGTTGGTATTGATACAATCCCAATGGAGTATTAACAACAAGCAAATGCTTGGATTCTTCATCCATTTCAATTTGTAAATATGCGTCAGATAAATTAATCTTCGAGAATAATTTTCCATCCTTCAATTTGTGGAACAAGTCACGAACTCTTGGAATAGGATATTGTTCAATATCCATTTGAGGATTCATTGTAACTTTAAAGTCAGCACAAACACGCATCTTGTTGTTTGCTTTTGGTTCTATTACGAGAGGAGAAGCCCATTTGCTAAACTTAACTGGTTTCCAAATTCCTAATTTGGTTAATCTATCAGCCTCATCTTTAAAAAGATCAAACATAGAATATGGAATAGGACGTGGTTTGAAACTTTTCGGCCTTGAATTAGGCTTCATATAAATATGAGCTTTCATTGCATTACAACAACCCTACTTCTTTGAGAACAAATCTTTAAATTCCTCACAAATTACTCTAAGTTGAGAGTTCTCCTCTATTCTAAAAATTTGGACTGATTCAAAGGCGTCGTAAAAATTTAAGCCATAAAGATCGTCGCATTCCTCTGAGTTAGCAACAATAAGATACAACACTTTGGATTCATTACTAACTTTTACATTTACTTTACAAATTCCTAATACAGGAACTTCAGAGTGACCATAACCATTAAGCCTGATTGGAGTTGGAGTAACAAGAGGTGAATTTTTTAAAGATTTAAACGTTTTTAAACCAATAACGGAACGACGGGCTCCGGTGTCTAATTGAAATTTTAATTTTTGATCGTTTACCTCAATATCTATAAACATTTTACTGCCCGATCTTGTAATAATACTATCAACTGCATTACACTTGGTTATTTCAGCCTCTACAGTTTTAACACTAACACTACTATTAGTAATTGGATTGGACTTACATACTGATGCAATATGACCTTTACGCTTGCATTTAAAGCACTGTGCATTGAGATACTTGCAGTTTTTCTTCTCATGTGTTTTGAAACATTGATTACAAGATGGCAAAGGATTTGCGTCACCTCTCTCCTTTTGTTGTTTATTGTTACGTTGTTGCTTTTTCTGATGTGGATGATGGCTTAACTGCATAAATTTCATTATCAGATGAAGGTTTCTTGTTCTTTAAAGTATCTAAAGTCTTTTGTGTTGCTTCATACGTCTCAGCTATTTGTAGCACCTCTTGAAGTGAAGGATCATCTTTGTGTAATGCGGCAGTACGTACAGGTTCATCCGGAGTATATAAAACAATAATATCTCTTATTAATTCATCCACGAATTCGGAATTACAATTGTTAGTTTTACAAATAAAATTACACTCTCTTGCCTTACCTCGTAATTCAGTAACCCACTGACTATAAGTTTAACTCTCACGCTTTTCTCTTTTATAAAACTCATACCTGCTTTTAATGACGTGTATCTCGCTCTTGTAATGATTGTCCAAAGCGGAAATCAAATCTTCATACGATACGGTTTGTGCATTTTGTTTTCACAGTAGTTTTTGAATAAGCCGGAAAGTTTTATCACCAACCCAAGAAAGGAAAAACGAACATTTCTTCTCATTTTCTTCTACTCCGTATGCTTTAAAATGCTCCTCAAGCTGCCTCTTATACGTGTCAAAATCGTTTTGCTCATCGTCGAAATTATTGTTGTTGTCGAAAAATTGTTGTTGTTCAGCCATCATTTGCTGAGACCATTGTTGTTGTCTTGAAAGGACTTCTTTCATAAAATCCTCCATTGTTCAAAATATAATCGTCGCCAATAATATGTTGCCAATAAATTGTTAACACAATATTTTACAAAACAAATAGTTGTGTATTTATTGAAATTAAATATTGGAATGAAAAGAACATTTTTAAAATAATTGACAAAATAAAAATTAACAACTCAAAGGGAATTTGATTCCATAAAAAACATATCATTTAATTTTTTTGTTTTATTTTTAATAGTTAACATTAAAAAAAAGCTTTTATTTTTACGGATTTTTTAATAGTTAAAAATTAATGAAAAATACATTTGTCTTAAAGGAACTATATAACTTTTTAGTAGTTCTGAAGTACATTTTAATTTGTTTTTAACGACAAAATATTGTGAGTGTAGGTACTTGTAATTTGGTATGTGAGTCAGAAGTAAACATCTGTATAGAGCGGATTTTGGAAATTCTATCGGGGAGTGGCACAAATCCCTTGGCGGCGTGCACAAATCCCATTGGTCAGAAATTTACATTTTGTAGTACTGGCCAGGAACGTGGTAAAAATAGAGGTTAATGTAGGAAAAACTGTCCCTTTGGCTGTCAGGCCAAACCACTAAAGCGATGGTCTTAGAATTTGGTATGTTCCTTATCACGAGAAGTATGGCTTAAAGGTTGGAAAAGTCTCCCCGTTGTAGGCCTTGTCAAACTGCCGAAGCTAGGAACTTAAAATTTTGTATGTGGGTTCGTTATCAGGAGTATACATCTGTATATAGTTGACATATGTATTGACGGGTTTTTTGAATTTCTCACAAGGAAGTGCCAAAGAGGGAATATCTCATATTTTTCTTAATCAGAAGTAAAAATCTGTTTAGAGCGGATTTTTTCAAAGTTAGTATATGGGTACTTATCATGAGTAGACATCTGTATAGAGAGCTTTTTTTGGAAATTCTTATGGAAAGGGGCAAACATGGTAAAAGTCCCCTTAGCGTCCTGTCCAAACCCCTTTATCCAGAAATTTTGGAATTTAAGCTTGATGTCCGGGATCATGATAAAATAGAGGTTAATCTATCACTTCTTTAACCGCTTAAGGGAAGCTCTTGAAATATGGTATATAGGTTCCTGATGCCGCGTAGACATGTTCTTAAAAGAGATTTTTTTGAAATCCTTCGGGGAGGGCCAAACATGGGTTAAGTCTGTCCCTTGATGGACTGGCAAAACCCCTTAAGCGAAGTACTTGAAATATAGTATGTGGGTCTTTAATGTTTGAAAGTTTTAAATTTATATCATATGTTACTTGGAATATGACCTAAATTACTGTTAAGGTTCTCGTAGAATTTTCACAAGGAACGTGATAAAAATTTTGGTACATAGACAATAAAATAAAATTTGATTAGTTTGTTCTTCCATCCCCTTAGTCAGGCTTTTTTTAAATTCTCGCTAGGAGGGGTATCCCCACTGACGGCTTGCTAAACCCTTTTATTAAGAAAGCTAAATTTTAAATATTTGTTCAGTGTTGTTTGGGCTAGCTAACTGACAAGCTGTATTTTGGAACTTCTCGAAAAAACAGCATATGATGCTGATTTATTTGGGGAAATGTCTGCTCCTGAAAACCCCTAAGCTAAAGTAAAAATTTTAGAATTTGGTTTGTCAATACACACAGCATAAGCCGTTGAATCTAGGAACTTATCTTCCCCTAAACGTTCTGCATAAACCAAAACGTACAAAAGTCTGAAATTTAAAATATTTTTTTTTTTTGAGGTATGGGTTAATATATGAAATATATCTTTTGGGTGTTTACAAAATGGTGGTAAAAATGAGGTTTCAATGAAAGAAATTCCAATTAAATGATATATGTTTTTCTATTAGGGTAGCAATCTGAAACTTTAAATCACACAAACATCCATTTAAAAAGGATAAACTAAATAATTGACACAAATTAAATAAACAATGAAACATTCTCCATCTTAATATATTATGATATATGAAACTACCGGTAGCAAATTTTCAGCCATTTAAGCTCGTTGTAAATAATATAATAATACATTACCATACATTTACTTCCATCTACATCATTTATGCGTATTAACATTTCTTCACAATATTGAGCAAACAAATATAAGATGAGTTTTTTCCTCGCCTGTGTACAATTGTTTCTGTGTTCATGGCGGCTATTAAAATTTAACTTAAAAAAACCAATAGCTACAGCAATATATTGTTAATATACAACATTTCAAATTGATTGCAACATTTGTCCTTTAGGATACAAAACTATTTAATGTAAGAGACATTTGAATGACAGTTTCACCTCATCACTTACTATAAAATGATGGCGACATTGTATTCCATGAGCAATATTAACAAAAGAAACATTTAATCTACGGCAAAGTGAATAAGAACGTGACACTAATGCATATTAAAACAACATTGTGTGAATAACGAAATTACAATAATATTGATATTGTAGGTCAAAGACTAATCTTGTTATATCCATTAATAACGTTCATCGTAAAGAGTAGGCGGTGTAAATAGTCTATAAATGTTATTATCAAAATATGCCCAAGGCCAATTAATGTTTGTACACAAATTAGCTTATGAACAATTAATATAACAGTGATAAGATAAAATTTAGTGTTGGAAATCATAGAGAGAGATACTATAGGAACTCATAACAATGCTATTACCAATTGAGATATGGGAGCGAAATGAATTTGGCATTCTTACACTCATAACGATAAACCTATAAAAATAGCAAAATAGCAGAAAAAGCTATTAAGATTTAGTTAAAAATTACCTTCCAGAAAAAACTACTAAATTTAGCAGATTTTTTTGATAAATATTAATCAAATAAGAACAGCAATAATAAATTTGCTAACTGTAAGCAATTTTAGTTATATTCGATGTGAATTTTAATTAATTGAAAGTAGCATTTTGCTCCGTCAAATTAGTAAAAAAATTTCTAAAACTTCGGGTTCTGATGAGATCTTTAGCCAGATCGAAATACTAGTATCAACCTAGCTAATATGTTTGATTTGCTTTATTTTTGTAAATATACGGAGGTTGAAAGCTCGTTATAAATTGAAAATAACATAAAAATAATCTCGATGTATATAAAAACAAAAAACTAATATAACTTTTACTAAATATTTGTAAACTCAAAATAGAAAACAAAAACTGTAATATAAACCAACTTTTTGCTATATTTACCTAAAATCTAGAAGATTAATAATAGTTTATTTTGCTAAAATCAGGAGCAAGTTTAGCGAAAAAATTGTAGATCGCTGATTTCATAAGGGCAGACTTTTATTCGCATTAAAAAAAAAAATGAAAACAAAAAAAAAAAAAAGTTTTCAATTTATTTTTTGATCAATGGTGATAATCTTTAACTTCGAGCTCATATATAAGTTCTCATGTAGTGAGTAAACTACTTTATATGAATGTTTGATGTTTCGCATGGTATTGTTACCTCTTTCAAAACATGTTCTGATGATGGGAACCTAGAAAATTCCCGAAATAGATCTATCAACACATTCCTGAAAGGTTCAAATAATAAATTTGAAAACAAAAACTCTATAGATTATTTGTTAAGACAATATCCTAATATTATTTGTTAAGACAATATCTATATGGCCTCGAACTTGAATAATTTTCACTTTCAATAAAACAAACTTTGGTGTGATCGCCAAACGGTCATGTTTTGGTATTGTTACGTTTGTAATGTAAGATGAGCGCAGATTTGATTCTTACAGCCTCGGGTTGTTAAAAAATTGATCATATAGAGACAACCTGACAATTTTAAGATACAAATAATAATACAATTTAAATGGAAAATCACTGATGAGCCTGTCCATAAAAAGGCAGAAACTAGTCTAGTCTGGTTTAAAAATTAAAAGTGTTTATAATTTTTAGAGAAAAAACGTTTATTCTTCTTCTTAACCTCAACATTTCTAAAAAAAAAATTTTAAATTTCACTTTTTTTAATGGTTTTTTGTATACTAATATTTAGTAAATGTTTTTGCTGATTTTAGCAGATTATTTTGTTACTGTCAATTAACTAAAATTTTGCTCAAACATAACTAAATATTTGTAAATTTACCAGATTTATTTTTGCTTTTCATATATTGCTAATATTTAGCTAGACATGGGGTGTTCTCCAAAAAAAAAAGTAGATGGTTCCTCAGGATTTCAAAAATAATATTATAATTACCGCGGGATTATCCCTGTGTAATGCCAACAATAGCCCCTAAAAAGTCATATTTTCATGTAAAATTTATTATTTGAATAGAAAATTTTGCAACAATAACAAAAAAAAATAAAACAGTAAAAAAACTTCCTTCCCATTTTTTGTACTTAAAATATACTTAAAATAGCCCTAGAGGGCGCTATGTATCATGGATCAAAAAAATAATATAATTTTTGAAATCTCCCCTGCGAAGATCATCTTTAGGTCGCTAAATAGCGGCAAAGTTTCGACCATAGATTAATAAAAGTTTAAAAAATTACAATAATTACAATTATGAAATTTTTCGATAATTTTTTTTTTGTTATTTTTTAAGGGTTTGCAGTTATGAAACTTCTACACCACAGAATTTAAACTCTGCCAAAAAACATTATCTATATGAAGTCGATTTTCGAAAACATGTTTAACTAAAAAAATCGGTCCATTTTCTAAGAAGTTGTTAAAAAACAGGTAAAGTAACGTATATTTTATGAAAAATCCCCAGGATAACTTTATCCTTCCTACAATGGGTATGCCATTTATTTTTATTTTAAGCTTAACTGAGAGGTTTAAATTAGTATATTGAATATACCTTTTCGAACACACTGGCTGTTAAAATAAGAAATTCTTATATATTCTTTTTCTCAAATTCACAAAAATCGAGTTTATCTCGAAAACGGTTACAAATGTGGTAAATGTTTGCTCTGCAATCTTAAAAGTAATACAATTTTGATTCAGAAAAATAAATTTTTTAGCGACCTTTAAACTTTATTCGATTCCGCTTCAGTTTGGAACATATCTTGGTGTGATCAATGCACAAAAAATGCGTACCATGGAACTCGATGAAGGGGCTTTTACACACAGAGAAATAAAGTGCCAACCAAATTGAAAAGTGTATTTTACTGTTAACAACTTATAAATTCAGTTAGTACAACGATATTTACATCAGATTTTTAAATATTTTAGGTGTTCCAACTAAAATTCAGTTGAATTAACCGAACTTTGTTGTTCAGTTGTATCAATCGACTGAAATTTGTAATAACCGAATATGAGTCGTAGTAATCGAATTTTAGTTGGCAAATAGCAAAATTTTTCTCTGTGTGTAAGGACGTTTTTTATTATCAACTCGATACTATTATAAGCTCACTTCCTGGCGGGACATTAAGATAATTCTTGGCGATTAAAATGCGAAAGTGGGAAACAACATCATCGATTTAATGGGTTCAAATGGTCTTAGTGTAATGAGAAAATGATGATGTTCCGGTAATACAAGAAACCAAATTGATAATATTATCTTTAGTAAATTATTTGTTGGTTCCTTATTAGATGTTAAGCCCCGCAGATGTGCAGACATCGATAGTGTTCACCAGCTCTTAGATTTCGGCCGGCTGCTATGAAGAAAACTAAAAAAGCTCCTAAATATAATATTTCAAGGTTAGATAACCAAGCTAAGCGTCGCTTGGTTCTCTAATCTTGCGTCGCGACAGTTGAAAAGCACAATTGCTCCCTGAGGACAATCCAAAAGCTGAAGAAAACTCTTGGCAAGACATAGTATCTGCATGCAGGCAAAGCGTACAATCTGTACTTGGCTGAAATACAAAATCGCAAGGACCTTAGAAAAAAAAACAATGCAAAAACACCTGACCACAAACGCATTGCAAGATTGGAGTACAGACAATCCGCGTCAACTGTAAAAAAAATTAGTTATCCCAGATAAAGAACGCCACTATAACAACATCGCCCAATAAGTTGAAATGTAGGGAATATGTGACAAGTATACGCAGCAATAAAGTTGCTTAGCGGTAATAATATCAGAAGCACGGCGACCATTAAAGACAAAAATGGTATTAAAATCACTGCCCCTGCTGAACAGCTAGCTCGATGGTGTGAATTCTTTACATAACACCTATCTCAACTGGTAACTTAGATCTGCCAAATATCACAAAGACGTGATATTTCTACAACTCCTCCCTCATGTGCAGAAATTTGCACGTTTCTCGCTAAGTTAGGAAATGTAAAATCTTGTGACCCTGAAAACATACCAGCTGAACTTCTAAAATACGGTGCACCAATATTAGCAGAAGCACTCACCCCAATCATCAATAATGTCTGGACAACATGCAAAATGTCTGATATGTGGAAGGAAGGCGGTGTCATTACAATCCCCAAGAAAGTTGGCTTAAAGGAATGTAAGAATTTTAGAGTTATCACACTGCTTAATTCCATAGCAAAGGTAATTAATTCCATAGCAACGTTGTTACTCGACAAAATTCGCCCGGCTGTCGAGACAATTAATACATGTGAACAGGCTGAATTTAGGTCTGGTAGATCGTGCGCATATCATATAAATACCGTACGCATCATACTAGAGCAATCTAAATTATACAACACACATATTTACCTGATGTTTGTTGACTTTGAACGCTCATTCGATTCTATCTTACGTGATGCTTAGTTTAAAATCCTGGCATTTCTAACAATGTCATATTATTCTCATACAAACTTAACCACGAAAATGGATAACTTTCCGTTGCAGTTATTATACATTTGAGTTATTTTTTTCAATTTAAATATCCAAAAAGTTCGTGCCTGTTTTTTTTACTAAACTAGTTTGTTTATGTACAAAGTTATTTCAATTCAAATTACAAGAAATTGAATATTTTTCACATGGAGTGAAAAAAAAAACAAAAAAATAAAATTATTTCAAATTGTAGTGTATTTGACAAGCCAACGTTGTCATACCTTCTGTATGACAACTTGACACTTAATTGTGATTGGCTAAAATCCGTACTTTTTTGGTTGTCTATACGACACCTCTTTTTAATTACTAACCGTGGGAATCACTGACGTCGAGATTACCCATGAATCTTAATTAAGGTAGAGTTAAGATATTTAAAAAAAAGAAAGCACAGTTGCACTTGAGTTATTATTGAACGGATTGTGAAAGAAATATATTACGAACTCATCACAAAATAACTGAACAAAAGTTTCATTTTTACTGATCTGTAGTTAAAATTTGACTTTTTTTTAACTTACTATTCATTTGTTCTCATTGATTTGTTATTTATTTCAACAATATTTAAAATAAATAACATGAAACATTTGATTTGAATGAAAAGTAGGTATACCGGATTTTAAGTGACTTATCGTTTATGTTAAATTACATTACACGACCAACTGCTGTTTATTCAGGACAATGTTAAACAATTATTAGATACTTGTGTTCCAATGAAAACGGAAATT
Source organism: Delia radicum (assembly GCA_021234595.1). Taxonomy (NCBI): domain Eukaryota; kingdom Metazoa; phylum Arthropoda; class Insecta; order Diptera; family Anthomyiidae; genus Delia; species Delia radicum. Next base: position 105,472,113 of record CM037854.1, read on the forward strand.
TAAAACAACAGAACTTCATGTTATATTCAAATCTGCTAGAAAAAATGTGGTGTAGGAAATACAACGGGCGAAAACGTTATTTTATGGAAGAAAATTTTCTTCGGCCATTGACAATAGATCCAAATGGAAAGAAGTCCGCAAGATTGGTATAGGACATGATAACGCTCCACTCTGCGATGATGATGTCGATGTGAATTTTTTAAATAATCATTTTGTAAACAATAATGCCCTTTCTCCGTTGTATAACTTTTATGATGATTTATGCATCGTTCCTATCGAAAATAGCTTTAGTTTCCGTTGTGTTGACCAATGTGAAGTTCTTGAAAGCCTTTCAACTATAAAATCGAATGCAGTTGGTTTGGACGAAATGAATCCAGTATTTTGTAACGCCATTATACAAAAGCTCTTACCATTTATTACACATTTATTTAACACAATCCTCACAAAATCCATTTTTCCAGAAGTATGGAAGCATTCAAAGATTATTCCTAAGCAAAACAATGATTTTCGGCCTATTGCGATCCTTCCATTTTTATCAAAAGTATTGGAAAATCTCATAAGTAGACAGATTAAAGATTACCTTAGTCGACATAAACTCTTATCCGATTTTCAATCTGGTTTTGTGAAGGGCAGAAGCTGAATAACAGCGCTAACGGACGTGATTGAGGATTTAAGAGCTAAACTTGATAGAAACATGGTTTCATTCTTAGTTCTGTTAGACCATAGTAAAGCCTTCGACACTGTAGATCATTCAATACTAATGAAGAAAATTGAGAAAATGTTTTATTTTTCTAGTTCAGCATGCAAGCTTATTAAGTCGTATCTCACTGACAGATCGCAGCTTGTAAGTTTTAACGGAAGGTACTCAACAGCTCTCCATGTAAAAAAAGGAGTTCCGCAAGGATCTATACTAGACCCTCTTTTATTTTGTTTATATATAAACGATTTACCCGATGTAATGAGCCACAGCAAGGTGCAAATGTATGCTGACGACGTCCAAATCTACAACAGTACTTCTATTAATGAAATAAATCTATGCGTAGAAAATATTAATTGTGATTTAGCCAATATTCACAACTGGGCTGTTGCCAATGGCTTAAGCATAAATCCTTCAAAATCTAAATGCATATTTCTGTCAAAAAGTAAAAGAACCTTAAGTAATGATCTTCAGCTTTATATAAACAACAATATTATCGAACTCGTAGACTCATCGAAAAATCTCGGAGTAATATTCAATTCTAAATTAACTTGGTCCAACCACATAAACTCAATAGAGGGAAGGATTTTCGGAATGCTTCGTAATCTATGGATTGTTAAATATTCAACACCATATAATATACGTATGCTATTAGCAAAAACGTATCTTATCCCCGTTCTGTTATATGGCTGTGAAATTTATGCAAACTGTGACACTGCGGACTTTGGAAAACTTAAAGTTGCTTACAACAATATTGCAAGATATGTCTTCAACAAAGGGCGCCGTAAATCTATATCAAGTTTTTCATATCAAATTAATAAGATGAGTTTTGAAAACCTTCTTAAATTTAGGAGTCTTATTTTATTCCATAAAATAATCACGTCTATGCAACCTATCTACCTATACAACAGAATACAATTTGCTAGATCAAATCGTGGGAATAATATTATCCAGAAAAAATTTAAAAGCCTATTATCACAACGCCAATTTTTCATTTACACCACTAGTCTTTGGAACCTTCTTCCTAATCGAAGTCAAGTCATAAACAACGCAAACAAATTTAAAAATGAGCTTAAAATATACTTTGGTTAAATATTCAATTTGCCAGTTATTTGTCTAACTTATTTCAAACACTTGTTACTTTTAATTTTGTATTTTTATCTTTGTATCCTAAATATTAAATTTTAACTTTGTTTTTTAATTTTATTTAATATGTGTAATGTTTTTTATACTCACTAGCACTATAATTTATAAGATTTACATCTTGTTGTGCTAGATTATCTAATAAATAAATAAATAAAAAAAAATAAAATTTTCAGTTAATTTAAACTACAAACTCTTTTGAGTGTACATATATAGCAACTTATTTTTGATATTTTTTTAAAAGCTGGAAAGTTATGACATTTTGTGCAATCAAGACATTTATGATTATATCTAAAATGTGGAACATTTCTATATTGCTTTGATGATAAAGCATTTGACTGGAGCCTAAGGTTCGAATCCCATTTGGGCACACTATATTTAAAAAAAAATTTCATTAAAAAAAAATATTTTTTTTTTAAATTTACTTTTAGACTCATTCTTTTTTTCTATACCAGTAAGCATGTAGTTAACCACATATTTTTGGATATTTCGTTAGGTGTTTAGTAGTGATATGTCATTACTTTGGTGGCAACATCCGCATATAAAAGTAATGAGATTTTTTATAGCAATTATAATTACTTACCATTACCAAATATGAACTTATATAACCACTAATAAGGTAATACAATCGGATTGTATGCAATATTGTCGCAGCGAATATTTTTTTTTTTCTATCAGGTTTGTTTGTCTTCCATCTAATAAAAAGGACTGTTGAGAAAATATCAAGTCCTGATCTAAATTTGGTTTGAATTAAACGCCGAAAATGCATGTTTTTAGGTCCAAACAGAACCGAAATAAAATAAAATATCTTTTTTCTTAAACCAGTTTAATTTTTACCCGAAGTGTTCATCACTAACTTTAAATTTTTAAAATTTTGTGAAAATTACATTATAATTATTAAACATTTGACAATTACATATTTAAAAGAACACAACAACATTATTAAGCAAAACAACAAAAGACAAAACTATTTTGATTTAATTTAAAATTTATTTATTAAAAAAAAATACGTATTTAAAAAATTGTTTTGTACAAAAATTGTAATTTACAAAACCCTTAAACTTACACAATAATAATACATGATAAAAATTAATTACAAGAATTATTTCTGTGTAATTTTTTTCATAATGGCTTAAGTCGACTTAAGAGGAAATTTTTTTTGATTTATGTTATAAAAACGATATAATGCAGATAACCTTAATTTCCACATTTAATATATAAATAGACTGAGATCGAAATAAGTATAATACGAAAAAGTCGCAATTACTTTCTAACGTGTTCATCAATTTTATCAAAGCATGCCATTTATTGAACATAATTTTATGCAAATTTATATTAAATTAAAAGAATTTATTGAATTTTAATTTTAGGTAGAATTTATGGAAATAATTTAAAAAATACCATTTTTGGAATTTTACAATAGACCCACCAAAAAAATTTTCAAAAAGTTTAGGGGGCAGAGCGCATTCCTTACTAGATTACCTACTCGATTTTTTAACAGGGCGTGAGACTAAAATAATTGATTCTTTAGAATTGATTAGGGGGTTTGCAATCAAGCATTTTGGGCAGAACGCATTCCTTACTAGATTACCTACTCGATTCTTTTAACAGGGCGTGAGACTAAAATAATTGATAAATTTAGTATTGATTATTTTTTTTTATCGAAGAACTATTCACTAAATATTTTTAAGAAATACATACATTTTTTAATGAAGAAATAGTTCTATGGTAAAACTACGAAGTACTTACTTATTCTACAAAAGTGCTATTAATTAACCGCGTCAGAGAAGGACACGTAACTGAATTTTGACTCACAATTACGCTTACTTTCGAGGGAAATCATTATCACGCACACTCACTCAGGATATTTTTCCACTAACTCACGCTGACTTGAGTAAATTCAACTTTTACTCACACGTGATTCTTCTGAGTTACCCAAATATAACGATCAAACCTCATCCGGAAAAAATAAAATCCTTAAAAGTGAAACATCGAATTGTTATAATTACATGGGTTTGTCATAATTTTGGAGCTATAAACCACAAAAATATAAATTTGTCCCAAAAAAAAAACAATTTAAAATTGAAATTTAAAACAAAAATATGACTCACGAACAATCACCTTCAAACATTTTTTTTACACTCACTCACGATAACGTCAGTAATTTAAACATTCACTAACAATTTTCTGCTCACGTGCGATCCCTAATTTTAACCTAACCTCAGTTTAACAAAAGTTTGGCAACATGCAACTTCAGTTTTTAGTATTATTTTCCTGCAAATTAAAATTTGCTAGATAAAATATATGAGATAAATTCTTTAAAATTGTATAACTTCTTTTCTCAAAATGAGGAACTACTTCCAATAATGTTCTTTAATTAAGAAAAAGTAAATGATTAATAATATTGTAAATAATTCCTTTGTTTTTAAGTTCATGCTTTCTTGTTTAAATTTAAAGAATTGATTACAATACTACTTGCTTTTTTGACTCTATCGTTGGAATGTGTTTGGTATTGCAGTTACTAAATTTGGCAATGAGATATGTAAGCAAGTGTGGGCATCACCTTCTTTTTGGAATGTGTAATTTTTTCCTGGGTATTTATAGGGGTTTGAATTGATTTGATTTGATTGAGGCGACATTTGTCAAAATTTTAGGCGCTATTGGCCATACGTGTAGTGGTTGTTCTAACTGTTTAATATCTTAATATCTAGCCTAATATCGTTCTACTGGACGAAGTACTACGAAGTTATTCATATTCGATTGTTTTAAATAAAAACGGATATTTTTGTCTTGTGCCCAGGAATCATGCGGTTTATTATAATGGCACTATCTAAGATCATATAATAAATTCTGAATACCTCGTGATGTATAATGGTGTTATAGTAGTTTAGTTTACTCCTCTAACTCTATTTGTCATAGATTTCGATATTAATTTTATACATAATCAGATATAAGCTGATTTTCTTACATGTCTACAATCATGATCATGAATCATGTCCAAAAAATGTAATTTGTTTGTGTTAAACTTTCATTGATATTTCCTTTAACATTTAGATAGTAAAAATGTTTACATCAATGCTGTGAGGAGTCTGCAGGAGAGTACCTTTATCAGTTAATATGTACAAATAACATTTTTTTTAAAGATTTTTTCAAAAAGTAGTTTGATCTTAATTTTTAATAACTTTATCGGACGCTTAACGATTTAGAAATGTCTTATATTGAAACTAATTTTTTGTTTCTGCCAAAAACTGTCAAGATATAAATGCTATGCTCCTTTTTTACCCGAGTACCCAAAATATTTTATCATAAAAGTCACTTATTCCACGCCTTATTCGAGGGAAAAATAATAGTATATCACCTCGTTTTTTGCCACACATTTATAAAATGATGGTTCGTGTATTTTTATATAGCCCCAAATACTATATTTTTGATAGTTACGGCTATTTAGCACTTATTTTCGAAGTCTGATTAAACATTTTGTAGAAATTTTTACAAATGTTTGAATACAATTTTTGTTTAGGAGCTAATTAAAGGGAACTTCCGATAAAGCTGATTTTTTGTACACTATTTTTGACACGTTTTTCAAGGGTAACTCGATTATAAAATTTAAATTTTTACATAAGACAAAACTTACAACAGAAAACCCAGGTTATACTTATTTCGATCTCAGTCTTTAGTTTGGGAGTTTCACAATTTAAAAAAAATTACACAATTTTTTATAAAACCGCTATGCAGCGACTTAAGTAAAAATATTTTTTGTGGTTAAAATTTCTTTTCAAAATTTCAGTTACAATAACTTTTCATTGGACTGATTTTACATAAATACTCAAATCTGCGAATTTCGACTTTCGCTTTTATGCAAAAATTACACAAATTTGTACGAAATAAAAAATATTGGATGGAAAAAATTATGTCTATATTAAAAAAGTAAATTGTTTAAAAAAGTTGCAATTATATGATACTGTTATGAAAGATAATGTAAAAATTAAAAATAAAATAATTAACAACTACTCAACAATTTTAAACTTTTTGCAGAGCCTGTCTATGAAATGCTTATATTTAATAGGATTAATAACAGTAAATCCAAATCTGGCAATTTTTTTTCCTCATTTGCATTTTTTTTAATAGGGCGATCGTACACCCCATATATTTTTTGGTATATTTTGCTTAATTTTACGTAATCAGACCTCAAAATCTAGAAATGTTTTTAAGAATATAAATCCAAACAAAATAATTTTTCATTTCAGTCCCATATCCTGAAACAAAAAAACCGATATTAGTGTCCGACCGAACAGTTCGGCCAGAAAATGCATTTGGTTTGTATTCGGTATTTTAAAGCATTATGGACAAATTTGGCGGATGGAAAAGTATTTATTAGGCTGATTAGATGCTATTTTGAGTGTCAAATTTGAAAAGGCTGTAGTTAAGCAGTGAATTCACTGTTCGGCTTCAGAAAGTTCGTCCAAATTTAAAGTAGTTCGGCGGCCGAACTTTTAACTTTATAGCTAAACTTCGTCTTTTCTCTTAAATTTTATACACAAAATCGAATTTAATCGGCTCAACAAATATGTTTCCAATACCAAAATTTGTCATCATTGCCTCTAGATATCAAAAAACCGACAAAATATAGTTTTTTGGCCGAACTGTTCTGTCGGACATAATTATGCTTAATTGAAAGGTAATTTTGTGTAGATTAATATTTTTAAAAATATCATAATTTTAAGGTCAAATTCCGAAATATTATGCAATGTACGTACATGAAAAAATGTAGTGAATAATGTAAATGAAAAATTCGCCACACAGACAGATTTGGATTAAGCGTACATACATTAAAAAAATTATTTCAAAGACAGTCTTTTTTTTGGACATTGAGTAGTATAATTCGTTAAATTTAAATAATATAAATATTTTTATATATGTATCCTAATTAAATATCTACTTCTATATTTAAATCCAAAAAATTCATATATAAAATTTGTTATTATGTCAATTCACAATATTAATTTCATCAGTGAATACTGAAATACTTATGTTTGTTCCAAATAGTTAACGCTCTTTAAATATTTTCTTCAATACCAAGGCTGATAATGTATATTGTGAATATCCTTATTAATATTCCAATTTTTTATTTAAATATTTTAAAATTTTTTTTGTTTCATTTTATTTTTATTAATAATTTTTTGTTTGAATTTTATGGCTTTTTTGTATTTATTTCAATTAAAAAAAATCTATTATAGCATATTAAATACTTTTTTTATGTGATGATAAGAATTATATTTGATTTTGTTTCAGTTTTTTTTTTTCTTTTGTTAAACAAATAACACTGAACCGCAAATTTAGAATAACAAATTGCACGATGAAAAAAAACTCAATAATTTAAAAACCTTTAAAACAATTTAAAAAAAAAACCTCTCTTGTTTAATTAAATAGAGATAAAAGCCAGTGTTATTTTAAAAATGCGAGATTACTTTGATTTTAAAAATATTAAAATATTAAATTTACATTTAGTTTTAAAAACTGTCTTAATTTATTACGATGCATTTTAAAATTTTTATAATATTATTTAATTAAAAAATTTTAAAGTTCTTTACTTAAGTATAATATGGTTTGTTTAATTTTTATTTTGTGTTGCCATCCTTCTTTACATACACTATTTCCGCATATTCTGTTGAATTTTTAGTTGGTAAAGATTCATTGTTTTCGGCGGGTTTTAATACAAGTTCTGCATAGACGAGTTGTTTGTCTTCCTGTAACAAGACAATGATAAATGTTTTTAATATTAATTTCATTTTTAAATGAGTATAAAATAAATCTTAAGGTTTTTATTATGGTTTATGTAATATTTTCTTAAATAAATAAATCTTAATTGTAGTAAAATGGATAATTATAATATAATTTTGTTTTCATTTAACTCAATAAAAAATTTTCAAACTTAAATAATATACTATTTTATTTGCTTGTTCAACTATTATACCTCTCTCCTAAAGAACATTAAAGACTACCCCGTGTATGATTTATAAATATATTACTAATAATCATACGCCGTGTGGCCCTAAAAATACTTCTATATTAATTAGACCGGGTAGTTTTCCAACAAAGTGTTTTAATCAAAGATAGCGAAAAAGCCCAATACAAAAAATAATATCCAAAACTGTTGATATCGAATCGTGCCTTAGTATTGAGATTTTGGCTAAAATAGACCAAATTTAAAAAGTTTAAAAAGATTAATTTTAGTTATTTTAATTGATTAAAAAAATTGTTTATATTTCATTTATAACTAAATGTTTCTATGTATGTGTATGAATTAATAGTTCTACAGCTTACTTATCTATCGTAATGTGTTTTTATGTAACATTATTTTGAATAAGATATTATTGTATATGAACGTTTTTACTCGGGTATTGGAGAGCGATTGGTTTATTTTGTTGATGTTAATTTAAAATGACATTAGTAAGATTGTACTAAATTTCTAAAATTAATAAAGTACCTAATGTCAACGATACAATATCCCAACCAAAAATTTAATTAAAAAAACATAATGTTCCAAATTTCTCGGTACTGTGACTATATTGAACACGGTAGGAAAATATAATTCACTGAACTCATTATTATGGTATTTAATAATTTTTTTTCACGCTATCTTAAGTATTCTAATGTAAAATTTCAATATCATTGATTGATTAGTTAATAGCCAAACCTTTCTATACACCACTTTACAGGTAAGGAAATCAATATATGGTACAAATCATCAAATGACGATAGACGATTAAGTAGAATATTTCATAAAAATTATTTATGTTTTTATAATTGAGGATCATTAAAACACATACTTTTAGAGGGTAGCCGCTCTTTTGTCTCTATGATATAAGCAAAAGATGTGTGTAATTCCTATATCTTCGTATGAAATATGTATATGGTACAAACATACAACTTGTTTATAAACTTTAGTTTTCTTGTTTTTAATGCAAATTTTTAACAAAACACCGTAATTTAAAGTGAATTTAATGTGATTCCAATATAAAAAAATGGCTTCATAACTTTTTTTAACATTTTGTACAATATTGTCATTGAAACATAGATTACTGTTAGAGGATATAGAAATATCTATTAATTTCGGTCGAGACACAAATATCGGTAAAAACGGGCGAACATACTTCAAATTAAAACACATTTAGGACTGCAATATAAAATCTTTTAAATAGTTTTTTATTTATTATAATAGCAGTACATTCACTGGATAGTAACTTCCTGACATAGCCTTATAAATGATAACTTGTACATTAGGTTGTAATAAAAAGTCTAATTGAATCATATTTCTACGTGGATTGTGAACATAATTCTAAATATGGATTTTGCTACTAAACAATCAATATTGTGCTCTAAATTTTGTGTTTTTCCCATATATAAGGCATTAAACTTGCCTATTTTAAGAATTTTATATTTAGTACCGATTAACGGAATAATATAAATGCGTTTCATAAAAGAACATTATTTATAATAACTGGTATGACTTTCAGAAATATTTAGTACGAAATAGCATTTAAAGTTTAAAACGATTTTGGATTGAAAATTTATGGGTACAACTTTAGATTTCATCTAAATGTCTCTCCAGTTCATACGACTATCACAGAGGTACTGTTTATTATATACTTTCTGTACAAAAACGTTAATATTTAAATAACAGTTTTTTGTTTACATTTAAAATTTAAAATGCTTTTGGATTAAAGGTTTGTGGGTACAACTTAAGATTTCATCTAAATGTGTCTTCAATTCATTAGACTACGAGTATCAGGGAGGTACTGACTTATTGAAAAAATTTGTTTATACTTTCGGCTCGAAATCGTAAACAAATGAGTAATTAATAATTACAAAGCCGTTTCTTTACGTTTTTGTAAAATCTGACTGGTTAAATGCATACCATTAGGGATTTTTCGAAAATTCACAAATATACGCCTAAAGCAAATATTTTCTGTATTGTAAAGCTCTTAAATGAAGTTGTATTTAGTCAAAATAGTTTTCTATAAATTGCCTTGAGTTTTTTAAAATTTTAAGTTAGTTTCAACTTACTAATTACCATCATTACTTATTTTATTTTTTTTTAATTGAGCACAATAAACTATGAACATTAAAAATAATTTGGACTTACTATAGAAACTATTTTATATAAAAAGTCCCAGTTCTTTATAATTGGATAAAAAAATATTCGAAATAAGCACCATATTTTATTTATTTCCATACCTGTATTGATCACTAGCGCAAGGAGTTTCAAGAAAATTCACGTTTTTTTCTCGATGATCTAAAACTAATATAGACTAAATATTTATCGGAATCATCTAATTTAGAACAAAATGGCATCGATTTGCAGTTGCATATTGTACCAAACAAGCATATTTTGACTTTATATGCATATTTTCTGCTTTTTATTATTTTGTAAGTATTTTTATTTTATTTTAATTTTTTTCGCTAATAAATAAAATTTGTATACATTTTTATATATTGGTTTCAGAAAAATTATTATTTTATATATGTATAACAACTTTTCTGAACAGAAGAAAAGAGTAAGATTCTGTTTCTATTGAAAAGATAGTTGCCAAACTCTATTTTGTCTTTATTTTTGATGTTTTTAATTTTCTACATTTGCAAAACGTGTTCTTTTAAGACCAAATTTTTATGATTTTGGTGCTTATTTTTCATTTTTAGCAGTATTTTTTAAACGCTTTTTTCCCTTTTGTTACTTTCGTGAAATTCCTTGAAAACATTGAACAGAAACCCTGATCAATATAAACACTTTTTTTACACTCAACGAAATAAAGTGCCAAACGAATTGAAAAGTGTATTTTAATGGTAACAACTTATGAATTCAGTTAGTGCAATGATATTTAAATTAGATTTCTGAATAGTTTGTCTGTTAGAACTGAAATTCAGTTGAATTAGCCGAACTTTATTGTAAAAACTAATGTTCAATTGTACCAAATAACTGAAATTCGTAATAACCGGATTTAAGTCCTAGTAACTAAATTTCAGTTGGCAAATAGCTAAAATTTTCTCTGTGTGCACAAATTATAAGCTTATTACAAAAAAAAACTAAATGTCGTGAACAATTCGATTGGCTACAAATACGGGTGTCACTACCAAGTCTGTTATGTGGGTGTAATGAAATGTCAAGCAATTATAAAAACAAATTTCAAATTATAATTATGTTTAATTTTTAATTAAAATATTTGAATTTTGATCTTGGCCCAACAAAACCGATTTATGGAGATATTTTTTATTCCCAGAAGTTTTGCTCCTACCAAAATATACCTTCAAATTAGGAACCATTAGTGGTAAAATAGTAAAATTATTTTCATTTACACTCTTATGATTTTTTTTTTTTCAAATCAAGATGTTTTTGTGAATGTCAAGCATTTTTCAAATTTTAATATGGTTATCTTAATCGGCTTGATCTATATTTGAAAAGAAAATTTTACTGAAAAAAATAAAAAAAAAAACACTTTTAAAAATATTATTCATATGCAGACATATGTTTTGCTGGGTATTATATATATTTTATCAATATATATGTGAATTATAATATGGTAATACAATTTTAAATCTGTAGCTAATAGAGATTTATAATTTATTCAAAACTATATTAAATAATTATCCATTTCATTACTATCACTATAATCTAAATAATATGTATATGTTATTTGTATCTAATCTTCTTCAAATGTACCTTAATTATTTTAATTCATTTTATTTAAATGTCCACTCAGGTGTTGATGTTTGCCATATTAAAACCTTAGGTAAATATATTAAAAAATACATGCAATACATAAAGACTTCATTACGATAACTTTAAACATTTAAAATTGATTAAACTTCAATAAAAATTAAATTAAATTAAATCTAAAACGAAAACGAAATTACTAATAAAAAGTCTATTAATGGACACAAAAAACAAATCAGAGAACCAATTTACCAACATGGCAAACTAAATAATAAAACAAATAATACAAAAATTGGATGGAAATGGAAAAATAAACTCAATTATAGTTACTATTGTGAAATTATGTCTAAAAAGACTGCAACTAATTGTAACACCTCAAATATTTAATAAAAACGGATTGAAACATTTTATTTGTTTAAGAAAAAATGTAATTTTGTGAAAGTTTAAATTAACGTTAAAGAAAATTTTTGAATTGAAAACCTTTTGGAAATGTGACATTTTCAAAATAAAAAAAACGACGTTTTCAACTTTACATCTATTGGTTTTAGTTAAACTAGGTATGAATTTTCTCAGTGTCATTGATAACATTTGAAATTTGGTACAATTTTAATGATAAAATCCTCTTCTTTTATTGTGTACAAGAGTACACAATATTTTTTTTTTTAGCGAAAAGAATAACGATATTGAACAAATGCCCTTAATAAAATGCCTTAATAATCAATTTTTCTTTAATTTATTTTGTAGTTAACAAAATTCAATTTGGGAATCATAGTGGTTTAAAAATAAACTAAATTTTTCCGAAAGTATCTTTTATATTTAGTATAAAATTTTTTATATTGAATTTTGTATTCGACGAATATCAATATGTTTGCTACGCATGGGATATGCATCTAAAGCAGGAGACGACATGTAGTAATACAACGTACTCAGATTTTCGTTTTCACATTCTAGTCTTTCTAAAAAGAACATTCAATGCCAAATGTTTAATCAAAGTATTTAAATACCCGATTAAAAACTGGTATGTAGCTTTATATAAATTTATCTAATTTAATATGACCCCATACATAGTCATATACAATTCTATCCGAAAAATGGTCCGACCATATTTTATCAAATTACATCTAATTGTATCATATTCGATTAATTTAGATACAATCACAAGTGATTTGATATAGTTTTGTCTGCATTTTGTCCTCATTCGTTATTTTATAACATTATATTAAAGTTAATAAAATAGGCTATACTATGGTTTATGTATTATTTTATATATATAAATATCGTATGGCAAAACTAAGTTAAACGTAAAATTGTTAATAGTTTTCTACAAAGAGTTTGAAATATTTTTTACCACTTCAGATATTATATATTATAATGTGTTGAAAATGTTCATTTGAATTGCGGAAAGTTATAAGTTAATTAAAGATTTCTCTTAAATTTTTTAATGATAGCGCAAGTATTCAAATTGATATATAATTGTTTTCGTTATGAAGTTTTTTACTTAAAATTGCCTCAATTTAAAATAATTTGTCAATAATATTGGCCTTTTTGGTAAAATTGTTATGTTTGCAGATGACGTTTCGATTTTTTATCCTTATAAATTTGACTTGGTACTCAAAACACAAATGGATCGAGATTCATCATTATTATTTGAATTTGCAAGATTAAATCGACTTGTACTTAATGCAGATAAAACTAAATTGTTACGTTTTCGACCTCACTCACAAGTTTTGAATAATAATTTTTGTATCTACGTCAACGGGAAGATAGTAAATGAAGTACATGAAATGAAATACTTAGGTATTATTTTGAAAAGTAGTTTATCATGGGATGCTCATATGGGATATTTGAAGACCAAAATTGCTTCAGCTTCTGGTATGCTTTTTAAATTAAAGAGAAAATTAAGTTCAAAAACAAAAATGTTAATTTACCAATCTATTATACATAGTCGCCTCGAGTACCTTGCAATTATTTATGCATATAAAAATAATAATGAACTAAAATCATTGCAATCTGTTCAAAATAAAGCTCTTAAATGTGTATTTAATTTAACTCTTAGACATAGTACTTTATCACTGTTTAATGAGCATTGTAAAAACATTTTACCTATACATGGTTTGTACGAAAAACAACTTTTGTATTACGTATACAAATCTATCAACAACATTGGTCATCGCTCAGTTAAACTTACTATTAATCAGAATCAATTTAACACAAGAAATGCTGGAAATCTTAGATTAAGACGATGCAGATTGGAGACAACCAAGCAAAGAATAGAATATTCGGGTAGTTTAAAGTATAATAATTTGCCAGAAAGATTAAAAATGTGTAATCGGTTATCTATTTTTAAAAGTAACGTAAAGGAATATCTTTTGGAACGAATAGAAATGCTTCTTGAATAATTTTTTTTTTTTTTTTTTATCTTTTTATAAAAGATGTAAATATAATGTATATAATATTATAAAACTTATTGTTACTTATTTATAAGATAAATTAATTTTGTCAACTCGTCTCACTAAGCCTCACTAAGCCTGTTATTATGAATTATATTGTGAAATAAAATCTTTTTACAAAAAAAAAAAAAAAAAATCTAATCTATAGTTTTTGCAAGTTCTAATGCAAAATTCTAATTATGTTTGTAATTTTATAAATTTCAGAAATTTTAAATTACAAATAAAAATGTCATTTTAAAATTTTTTTGAACTCAATTATACGAAAAATCTTCAAAATTTTTAATTCCAAACAACAATTTAATTTGTAATATTTAACATGTTCAATGCGAAATTCAAGTTTCAATTTAAAACTAACAGTAAACACATTATTTTCGATGCAAAACAAAATTTTAATATAGTTCCATATACATACTATTATTCGTAACATCGTATTAAAATTATATATAATTATATATGAATCATGCATATTAATATATAACATCGCAGCAAAAAATAACCTGGATTTGGTAAGCAGTAACTACATTTGTATGCTTCCAAAATAGCGCTTCCCCGCCTTGCATACTACAAAGCAATTAGGGAAGGCATTCTGAAGTGTTTCCCAAAATGCCTTCTTTGAAGCAGTGGATAATGCCTACAATGAAGCAAAAAAGAATGCATACCATGAAGCATTCATATTGTTAACATACAAAAAAAGCACTTCTTATTGCCTAAAAAGTCATGAATTTATTACTTCTAAGACCACATGAAAGAAGCGTTTTTCACCTGCTTAAAAGAGACATACCAAGTGGGACATTGCGAACAAAAATCATGCCTTTTGGATTTGTTTTGGAAGCGCTTCGTAATTAAATACTGCCTTCCGGAAGCGCTTCTGAGTAAGCAGAAGTCTGTGGTAATATCAATCGATGCACTCATATATTAAGATATTAATATGTATGAAACCATATCAAACATTTTCTAAAAACGGAACCCAAAATAAAGTTATATATCATAATATGCGCCATCACGTGGTTAACTATATAAAGCTATATACTTTTTTATAATATAATATTATATTAATTAATTAATGAATATATATCAACGTTTTTACTCGTGTACTTGTACTTATTACATGACGTCTGTAACGATGTTATAAAAAATATGGCTAAAGTGTTGAACTTTTTCCTTCAAATATTCAATATTGGGCACTTCTTCTACCCCTTCTACATTGGTCCTTTGAAGAATTCCGGTGACGCGAAATGAAACATGCAAGGACCTTCCAGTGGATAAAATCTGCATTACATTAGCAGTTGAAAACATTTTTAATTAATAAATAACATTCTTCAGTGGGTTACATCACAAAATTGTTGGAAATAATTTGGCTATTAAATATAAACAAGTCATAAACAAGCCAAAGATGTTTTTACCACAATTGGCTTTTAACTACATAAAAAAAAATTCAAAACCTTTGAAAGAAAATATTTTTCTGAAGAAAATATTCATCTATGATGTTCAACATAAAAAATTAAGCTCGATAATATGTCACTTATGCTTGTTCCAAATTTCATTGCAATCGGACCACTAGGTAAGAAGTGGCCGAATTATATCTAACAATTTTGTGATATAAGTACCCCACTGTACGGTTTTTTGTTAAACAAAAAAAAAGTGAATGAATGAATAATATAGCTAATGTATAAAAACTATTAAACTAAACGTTTTTTTCACAATTTGAATTACTTTAATGTAATTAATATTTATCCCGGTAAAGTGAGTTTGAATACAAAAAAAATTAAGTTTAAATTTCTTAATAAAATAAAAATTCAAATCATATTTATCCCTAACAGCAATTAGTATAATTTTTTTTGTTGGTTTTCTCTATTTCTACAAAATAATGATAGTATAAATAATAAAAACTAAACATAAAAAAAAAAAATTAAAATCAAATTAAAGACTATTCGTACCTTTGGTTGATTGTCATTGCCATCAGTATTTATGTTGGTACAACCTTGTGTTGGCAATTGTTCATTAGCTTCTGTACCCATTGGTGTTAAACCTTCACCTTCACTGTTGACATCCTGTTCGTTATTCTTCCGTTTATTTGAAGTATCTCTTTCATTTATACGTTTGAAAATGGCAGCAAATGATGGTAAACGTTTTGATTTCTTATTGCTACTGCCACTACTACTACTAGAATTTTCATTATTCACTGGGGCATTTGCACCATGTTCCGATATAGCGGCTGTGGTTGCAGTAGTTGCTGTTGAGGTTGCCTTAACATCAGCACTTTCAGTATCACTACTACATTTAGTGATGTTGATACAAATGAATAGAGGAGGAGTGGGGAGGTGGGGAAGATGGATTTATTAGAAAAATCATGATGATTTAGGTGTAAATGATAAATGTTTTTTAATGTTGGGTATAATAAAATTTATAAAAGTTTTACAATGTCTATATTTTACAAGTCATACATAATAATAATTAAATGAAATTTAATCAAGAAGTTAAAAAATACATATAAAAATAAACTCACAACAAAAACCATATATGTATGTACGTTAAAATAGTATGTGTGTTAGTTTAAGGTAAAAAAAAAATTGTATTGCAAAAATATGTAGTACATGTATAACTATTTACTCTTTATAAGAGTGGCACTTATTTAGTCAATTTTAGAATTCGAAAGAAGTCCAACAATTTAAAAGTAAAGGTATACCAGGAATTCTGTATAAAGTAAAATTTTGTATGTCTAATGGAGTTAAACCAACAAGTACCACTCTGCACCATTTCCCACTGAAATTAAGAGCTTTTAAAATAAATAAATAAAATTGTGAAATTAAAAAACTCCCTAGCAGCACATTTTGTTGTTTATAGGTGTCATTTAAAGATATTTGTAAAAAAAAATTTTTTATTTCTCCGAAATCTCAATAATTCAGTAAAAGTCTTTCATCATCTACAAGTTTTACAAAAATCTTTATTAAAAAAATTTAAAAAATAATTATTTCCGAATTTTTTACAATAGCGTAAAGCAATAATTAATATTCCAGTGGTAATTCCCGTAATAAATATATATTAAAAACTGGACTTACATTTCATTAAATTCAAATAACATTGCCATTTGTTTTCTACTGTTCCAAAAATTAACCATAAATATAGTAAAAATTAACTTCAAATGTAGTAAAAAATAAATCGAAATACTAGTATCAACCTAGCTAATATGTTTGATTTGCTTTATTTTTGTAAATATACGGAGGTTGAAAGTTCGTTATAAATTGAAAATAAACAATCATTAATTTGTTTTATTTTTTTTAATAAAAAAACCTACTGAATAAAATTAATGTAAAACCATAAAAAAGTAATTTGATATGGTTTGTTTTTTTTTTTAATTGAACTACACATGTAAAAAAGAAATTCCTTCTACACTTAGAAATATAAATTATTTAATACAACTCAAACAACTACAAATATTTAAAACAGAAGTTCTCTGACTGTATAAAAAAGCAAAATAAAATTGTATTTCTTTTTATTTATTCAAATTCGATGAGTGGTCCTGAAGAAGGTAATATGTGATAATATAATGATATGTCTCTGAATATTTTATTTTATATGGAAATACATGAACCCAGATTTGAGGAGAAATTATCTGAATTGGCAACAGTGGCGTTGCTGAAATGTATTGCAGGCAAACACCAGCTTTTTATTACAACAGTAGTTAGTTAAATTCTAATAAAGCCATTTGTCTTACAATATCACAGGGAGTATTCTAAAATTTTAAAAATTAAATTTTGTTATATCTACAAAATACCCGCATTTCATTCATTAACGTTATTTTACCTGCATTTCAGGACATTTCGAAATTAAACCGTATATAGAAGAAGACACATGAAGCCAACAACCATTCTTATGAAAATTTAGAGAATGCCAACCCTGTATAAATGATTTTTTGTCTTTGTACTTTATACTTGACACGGTAAGTATAACACTCATACGTACCGTGTGTTTTATTACAATCATTTTGCTTATAAAGGGTGCATCGTTTAAAATCGGTTTTTTAAATAGCATTTTAGTCAAATTTGCTATTGCGAATGTTGTTTTTTTTCTCGTTCGTTCTTGCACTAATTAAACGCATTTAGTGGGCCAAAATATTAGTTAGCTTTTTGCAGGAAATCTAGCGATATTTCGCCAGATTTCTAGTCTTGACGTTTCCATGAAGGCTTTTATGTATTATTATGTTCATTAGGGGCTTTAAAATTTTACGCGCAGGAGTTTTCAACCAACCAATATGAGTGTTTGGTTGAAAATAATTTTATATTCACATTGGATTAACATCTAAGATATGTTATTAAAACATTACATGAATACAACAACGACCGTTTACCAAACCAGCTTACAAGAATTATATTGCAAAAAAAAGTGTATTGGTATGAGCATATAGATGCACTAGCAAATGTTGTAAATACATCAAGAGTCTCAGAATGCTCAGAAATCTGGGAATAATTAAGATTTGATATTTTATCAGGTTTGAAACTTAAAGAACTACAAAATCAATTAGAAAAAGCAGCTACTACAAACCGGATTTACTCTAAACTAAATTACAAGAAACCTCAATCATATTTTGAAATTTCGAATAACACGACAGCTATAAGCTACATATTAAAAGTCAGAAGTGACCTGCCTGAATTAAATGCAACAAGGTTTCAGCAGCCAAGATCCCTTGATTGCTCGTTATGCAATCTTAATCAGATTGAAAATATCTTACATTTCATAGCCATATGTCCTATTTTACGTCATATCAGATATAAACAATTTAAAAAGTTTACCTTGACTGAAAATGAGTTAATAACTATTGTAAACAACCCTACAGAAAATTTTAAAGAAATATATGGATTCATTATACATGCGATAGGTTACAGGAAGGAGCTCTTAAATGAGTTTAACTATTAACCTTATTATATAATACACAAAAACATTATCATATTTATCTCTTTCCGACTGACGGCATTAAGTCATAGTCGTACGTTCCTATTTTATTTATTTTATTTTATTATTTTTTATTATTTAATATTTCAAATAATTGTTATCACAAAGAAATGAACTAAATAAAGAACATTTAACTAACTAACTAACGTTGGTAATTCATAAAATTATGTGCCTTTAAAATAGCTTAAATTAAATTAATTTTGAAAAATATGTCAAATAATACATATTTAAAACGCAGCAATGCAGTTCGGTCTTATTCTTATACATCATATTTAAATGTGTGAAATATAATAAAATATTTAAAAAAATGCCTCTAATTGGCTGTAATGTTGGTAAAAACAAAATTGGCAAAGAATTTTGCAGGTGGTACAGGCAAAAGACATGATTTTCAAACAATATTGTGTTTTTTATCAGTTTTATTTTTGGGTCTTAAAAAAATTGCTGTGGCTTGTCATTACTATTCTTTTTTTGTTACGGTTGACTAATTAAAACTATATATATATTAAATTTGTATATTGGTATATATTAAAATTGTATTAGGTATACAAGTTAATAATGGCGATGTTTTTGCTTGAAAATTGCATTTATTATATTATCAAAATGAATTCAAACATTATTCAAAGTATTGTCCATCGTTAGCCACTACTTTTTCCCATCTTTCTGGTAGCATATGGATTCCGCGCCAAAAGAATTGCTCCAATTTTGAGGTAAAATATGAATCGTCAATTTCTGATACCCTGTTCTGAAGCTTATTCCAGTAAGGGCATTCTGCATCGATCGAAACAAATGGTAGTCAGAAGGAGCAAGGTCTGGGCTATAAGGCGGGTGAGCCAAAACTTCCACTCCACTGTTTTCCAAATAGTTTTTAACCGGTCTTGCAACATGTGGCCGAGCGTTGTCATTATTTAAGATTATGGCCTCGTGTCTGGTCGAATATTCTGGTCATTTTTCGTTGATTGCTTTCTTCAAACGAATCATTTGTGTTCGGTACAGGTCCCCTTAGATCGTCTGACCCGATTTCAACCGCTCATAATACAAAACACTCTTCTGATCCACCAAATACAGGGCATTACCTTGGCGCCATGGGTATTCGGCTTCGACGTTGATTTGGCTGGTTGGCCGGGCTTTATGTCTTTTTGCGCTTGGGGTTATCAAAATGTATCAATTTTTCTTCACCAGTAGCAATACGCTGCAAAAATTACTTATTTTTGTAGCGTTCAAGCAGCATTTCCTACATCAATGTCTCTCGGCTTCAATTCATATGGGACTTAATTTCCTTGCTTTTTAAACGTAGGGAAATGGCTTGTTGTGTGGCTCCCAATGATAATGCAAGTTCTTCTTGCATTTGACAACAATCTTCGTGGAGTAATGCTTCCAATTCCTCATCTTCAAACTTTTTCGGCTGACCAGGTCTTTCCTTGTCTTCTTTTTTCAAATCACCACTTTTTGAATCGCTCAAACCATCGTTCACAAGTTTTTTGAGTTGATGCATATTGACCGTGAGCTTCTACCAACAATCGATAACTTTCAGCAGCCGTTTTCTTCAAATGAAAGAAGGTTATCAGACTACCCCGCAAAACATCCTTTTTAGGCACAAAATTCGACATTATTATAGCTGGTGAGAAAAATGTGTGTTTGGCGTCTATCGAATACTGAATTATGATGACAGATGTTTACCCTTCAAAATACCATATTTGTTATTATTGACACAAACCATATGTGATAGTTGTGCCATATGTTGTCCAAATCGACATTATTAACTTGTATAACCAATAAATAACCAAAAATCGATGAACAAAAGTAATTATCATAAGGTGAGCGACCTCGATAAAACATCGGTAATTAAAAAAAAAAATTTTTTAATGTATTACCATAGAACACAATACATCAATAAAATATTTCGAAGATAATTCCAAATATGAGGTCAAGTTTTTCAATAAAATAGCGGTTTGCAAGATAATGTGTATTACAATTATTTTTTTTTTTTTTAGTTTTCAATTTTTGCAGTTTGGGGTGTTATATTATAAAACTTTTTCCGTTGAATTTCCACTACGCCAGCGTTATCTGTATAAACTTTTTTTGCTATTCCTTATTTAAACTAACAAATTGGTCCATTACCTAAAAAGTTGTTAGGCAAAAAGTTAAATAACTAATATTTTATTAAAAATCGCTAGGATAACGGTATCCTTCCTGCCATTGGTATGTCATTAATTTTTATTTTAGGCTTTAAGGAAGAGAATTAAATGCACATATTGAATATACAATTTTTTCGTGCCCACTGGCTCTTAAAAAAAATTTTAATAATTTATTTTTTTTCCAAAATCCCAAAAATTGCGAATATCATGAATACCGTTAAAAATTTATTCTAGGTTTGTTCTTCGATCTTAACAGCAATAAAATTTTTATTCAGAGCTTTTTGAGAAGTCGCAAATTGTGTAGTCATTACAAATTTTATATTGAGTTTTATTCTTGATTTGTATGTAAACCATACAAAATATTTGAAAAAAATAAAATTTTTCCCGACCTTAAAACGTCATTTGATTTTGCTTAAATTTGGAACACATGTTAGCTGTATCCATATACGACGATCAAGCCGAGAAGAGTACAAATCGGAGTCCGCTTAGTTTCTTCATTCGATTTTGAAGCACTTTAATATGCATATGCTTAGTTTTTTTCCGAAAAACGCTGTTTATTTTCCTTCGTAGCTAGTCATATTCTTTGAAAATGAGAACCGCTGTTTATTCTCGTTTTCATTTTAGTCGTAACATTGAACCCGAGAACCGCAATTTATTTTCGTTCGCCGGTTAACGTATTATTTGGGTAATATAGTTACTAACCATATTCATATTAACCATATTCATCTCAGTAACTTTTACCGAGAACCGTTGCGTATTCTCGTTCGATGGTTCTAACTAGTCGATCCGAATTTATTTTTGAGTTCGGTAAATGTTGCCTTCGGGTAATGTAGATCCAATTATATCGAAACTCGTGTAGTACCTAGAACTGTTTAATTTTGACCGAGAGAACCGCACTTTGGTCTCTTTCACTATATTTCCATAATGCATTTACCATGTGTTGTTACGAAATGGTTCACACCAGAAAATGATACTTAAAGAAAAAAATAATATATAAAGTTTTGTTTATTTTATATTGTAAGCTTTTGGGTTAAAAGACATCGTAAAATTAATAATTTGAACAAAAGCACAAGGAAAGGCTTGAAACCATGGTAATTTTATGAGCAACAGAATTTTTTTTTACAAATTTTGTATTAGTGTTACAAGTATTTGTATTAGTGTTACAAGTATTCTTATTATTATTAACAAAAAACAATAGTAAAAACTTTGCACAAATTTTTTATGATTTTTTATTTGTGTGCAACTTCAAAAATTTTCAAAAATAAATATTCAAGCTTGTAAATTTTCAGAATTTTTTAATTTTTATCTTTATTGTATATAAAGATATATTGGGAGGTAAACGTGTTAATTTATAGGACGTATAACATATGATTCATCAACTAAAAGGATATATGAAAGGTTAGCGTATCCTTACGACGAATTGAATGAAATTTGGCTCACATATGGACGGATACATACTAAATATATATACCCTCTTTCGCTGGTTTTCAATAATTTTTTACCTTTTAAAAAAAAAAACATAAAATTAGGTTCCAGGATATATTGGGGGTGGGCATGTTCATACTTGTAAATTAATAAAAATCAGAATACGTATTTTTGTCACATACAACAGTAGTTTTCACACATGCACAAAACAGTGTGTCCGTGAAAATAGATACAACATATGTTAAAACTGTTTTTTCAGTTTTTCGTCATCACGTCATAATTTTGTTTAAAGAAAATATTTTATTATATGACATAAAAATGGATATAAAATTAAAGGCAAAAACGTCTGCTTTTATGAAAACAATTTGTAAACTTTTCATGACCAAACATTTCAAAAATGTCCTATGAAAAACGTCTGCCTTTAATATACTTTCTGACTTTAAATAAATCGTCCACTATAAAATCTTTCTAAAGCCTTGGATATACTGTAATTAAGGTGGGTATAATTGAACATGAGTCAAATTTTTGTCTGAGTGTGTGTGATTTGTATTTTACCGAATTTGTAACATAAAACATAATTAAAATTTTTTGGTTTGTAAAATACAAAATGACACTAAGCAAAATTTCAGCTTCTGAAATGACACACCAAAACCCCATAATAAAACTTCAAATTTAAATTTGCATTAACTCAAGCGATTTTTTGAGTGCATTTTAAAATATTTCTTTTGAAATACTATTATTTTTTGTTTATATGTCAAAACTCAAAGCTAACAAAGACGTCGTTACACTTTGAGACAATGCTTGCCAATGAAATTTGAAGATTCGAACCATATGATACTGAACAAACAGATGTCAGTATAAGTCAAAAGTTATTACCCTGATGATTTGGGTTGTATATAAATGACTTTTATTCTCCTATAAATAGACGGCCATTATTTTTAGACTTAAATTAATGCAAATAAACAAATAAATATAAACGTTTCAAAAACGATTTCATGTCTCTTCCTGAAACACGAGTACACTTAAAAAATAGCTGGGGTCAATGCAAATTTAATATATAAATATCATTGTATTTTGACATAACCTATTAAAAGGGACCATGTCACTGGATTCTATGCCCCGAAATTAAGTTTACCTGTCCCGGGGTCTTGTAGTGTCATTTTCACATACTCAATGTGTAATTAGCAAAGTTTGATAATAATAGAAAACAATTTATGTGATGAAACATCATTTTTGAGGCAAAAATCCATTTATATGGTGAAAAAAATTTTTGAGTTGAATATAAAATATTATTTTCCTTTAGGTGTCTTACGTCATCGCGCCGAATTTAGAATCATCAATGATATTGGAGGATAACATTTTTAAAAAGGAATTTGCAAAATGTTTTGATCTGTAATATTATGACCAATAATTTTCTAAAAACTTAAAATTTTATTTGGTCTTCAAATATTTTTTTTGAAAAATTATAAATTTCAACGGAATTCAGACGTGATGGCGAACAACTGAAAATACAGATGAACTATATGAGGCACATGTGTGAGAAAAATTTGCTGCAGGGTGTAATATACGAGGGCGGTTAAATAAGTCCGTGACTTTTTGAATGAAACCCGTTTTTTTTTTTTGGCAAAAAAAAAAATATTTTTCAACATAACGTTTCTCCAATTTTTGTATCCCTCCCAAAAATAGGATTTTTCCAGGTCCATAAAATAGGCATTTCTTGGCCATATGGGGTCGTTTTTTTTAAATCCTCGTTAAATCGGTCCAATAAGTTGGCACAATATTCGCCGTTTACTGTTTTTCCCTCTTGAAGGTAATCGATGTGGATTATCCTGCGTGCATCCCAAAAAACTGATGCCGTCACCTTATTGGCCACGATTACGTTTATGGTCAATTGAGGGCAAACACGGCACCCATCTTGCAAACAGCTTTCTTAAGCCCAACTGATCATTTAAAATCGAAACCACACTGCCATATGAAATGCCTATGGCATCAACAATCTCACGCACTTTTAATCCTCTATCGGCCAACACCATATCGTGGATTTTTTCAACATTTTCGGGTGTATTGACCTCAATTGGCCGTCCAGAACGTTCAGCGTCATTTTTACTAGTGCGACCACAGCAAAAGTCTTTTTTACCATTGAAATCGATTGTGCAGAGTCCCCATAGTATTTATCAAGCTTTTCCTTGGTTTTATTGAGGGTTTTTTTTTCGCAAAAAATAATGTTTAATGAGCACTCGAAATTCACTTTTTTCCATTTAAAAAAAAAAATCCAAGTTTGTGTGTTTTGAACAGCTGTTAAACGCAAAGTAAATGACGGAACTTGCTAAAAATTTGACAGTAGTCTATTAACAGGTGGTACTTGATGGGAGCAGTGTTGCATTTCATATAACTATGAGGGAAGGTTGAAAAGTTTGAAAAATGTCTCCCTAGTATATTCCTATTTTCGTAGCATTAAAACAATGTCTTTTCAGATTTTAAGTGCTTTTTATTAAGTTATACATTTTCTTGACTTATGCCCAAATCAAATGTTCACATTTTGAAATATATTAGCATTGAGTAATTTTTTTTAGCTGTCTATTAAACAAACTATTAGCAGATATAATTTTTTTCATTCTTCATTACGCTGTAGGTTTTTATAATTTTTAAATTAGGGTATGTTTTTAACGAAAATTTTAGCCTTTATGCGATTATAACTTACGTTTACCAAAAGGGGTAAAAAAGGCGTATTCCGCCGGAAAAATTTTTCTTGCCTAATTATATAAAATTGTCGTAATGTAATTAATTTGAAGTGTTTTCATTAAAGTCTGCGTTTTCATTAAAGTTTGTGTTTACATGGATTTTTTATCATCAAACATCTACAAAATGCAATTGTTTGATTTGACAATTCAAATGATTAAAATAACACCCAGGTTATATACGAAATTCTGTTTTTAATACAATTTTGTTTGAAAACTACGTAAGTCAACGCGGACAATTACCGCGAATATTTGGAAATACATTGAATGGTAACACAATAACACTTGCAATTAGCTACCAATTCTATATTAAGGGCACTGATTTTGTAAACGAGTTGAAGTGAGTTGTAAACTTACCTTACCAAGTTCCGATTTGTTTTAGAAATTTCAGAATTTTTACATATCTTTTAGCAAATCGACGATAAGCTAATATTTGACTTAATTTAAACTATATTAAGAGTTAATGGTCCCGTGAGTTTTTTCGTACGCTCACGATGTAAAATTTATGACTGATGCACGACTATTTATTTTCACTCTCTCACAATGCATGTGAGTAATTCAAATTACACTCACGTCGACATATACTCGCTAAACTTTCTATGTAATGGTATATGACAACCTTTAGTAAATTTGTATTCTCTTCCTTAATGTCTGAGATTGTTCTTTTAATATAAATTAATTTAAAATCAAGAAAACAACATATAAACAGCTAGAAGTAAAATAAATGAGAAATTAGGATCGCGCAGACTAAAAAAAAATTTACTCACAGAATTGTCATGACCTGCGCCTATCTCCTGTTTTTATTTTATTTTGAAAAAATGGTAATTTTTTAAAAGTCTGCCGTTATTTTTTGCATTTAAGGTTTTAATTAAAGACTTTGTATTTGAAACAGTTTTTGATTAATCAATTAATTTAAAAAAATTTATTTAACAGTTAGCTCAGTTAGTTCAAAGTAAATATATGAAATCTCTTATACTAACACAAATTTAGGGTTTTACTTATTAAAAATATATTGTATAAAAAATGTTTGATTAAAATGCAAATTATTTTAATAATGTTTATTAAAAAATGTATCAAAATAAATTAACCTTAAGGTTAGATATAATATGTTTAAGTTTAATAAATAATTGTTGCATTGGTATTTGAAAAAGATATATATACTATATAATTAATATTATGTATTCATTAAATCTTTAACATTACTTTTCACTTTTTATATTTATATTTAGAATTACAAACGTATTTAATAAGGCACTTCATTCAGTTAAAAATAAATCATGGTTGTGGCAAAAGAAAGGTTGCCTAAGCTTACATTCAGATTTAGTTTATATGTATTTTTATAAATAATAGGATTAACAAATTTAAGCATTTTATGTTATGGAAGACATTGAAGTTAGTTTAAATAATTTAATTTTTTTTATTTAAATTTTTCAAAATATTGAATACTTTAACCCATGTCAACCTTCCCCTTTTTATTAAAACATATTTACAAAGTACAAAATAAAAATTTTTAAAATTGTTATATTTAAGGCCTCCTGGAACTCTAACGCATTGTTATAATAACAGCTGGTAGTCTTTATGCCGCCAAATAATAACCTTTAAGAACTAATACTTTAAAGTTAAATAAAACCATTTAACAATACACAATTGAATTTTGATAAAAATTAAGAAAATTTTATTTGTAATCTAGTAATTGATTACAGAAAACATTTTTAACCCTAGAACGATTATTCGCGCACAGTGAATTTTTTGTTACTGCATACATAGAACATATTCGTTGTGTTAACCGACTTTGTCGCCAACTGAATTTTGATAGTTACATGCACTATTACATTATTCGGTTCAGCTCCTCATAAAATCTGAACACTATTCAAACATTTTGTAAGTCCGACCGAATTTATGCATTCAGTAGGCCTAACCGAATTTATGAAAAAATCTTAACAAATGAAAAAAAAAAAAATTTTAAATTCTTGCATTATTGTTGTTTTTTATGAAAAGAAAAGATCTCTAGAAAACAGATTTTAAAAAGCTTTTTTCTTAGAAAAAATACAAAAACAAACTTCAGATTTTAATTATTAAACACAAAATTCAGGTCATTTCGACTTTCAGCTTTTCATTTTATATATAAAATTTTATTTTTTTTGGGTGTTTCTTTTCAAGACATATTTAATATTTATTTAATTTTTTATTTTATTTTGGAGATTGTTCAATTTGCAATAGGTTCTTTACCTCCAAACAAGAACAGGTTGCTTTAGAACCGGTTCTAGAACCAGTTATAGAACTGGTTCTGGGGCAGTGAAACCTTACATTTCGACTCCCTGGAACCCGTTCTAGAATCGGTTCCATGTAACCGTTGGTAAAAGAAGTAGTTCTAGACAGGTTCAGAGGCAATCTGTTCTAAAAAATTTTGCTAGGTAGTATTAAATTTAAAGCCGAAAGTTAAGAAACAATATTTTCTGCAACTTAGTCGTTTGAACATTGCATTGTCAATTTACACTTGTGTAGTTCCATTTAGCTCATTAGTGGCCAGCTGTTCTGTTTTAAACTAATATTATATTTCTGATTGTTATGTTAATAACAAAAAAATCAGAATGTATTTCTCAGCTTAAAATTTGCTCATTAATTGTTTATAATTTAAAAAAATCTGAACTATGAATTCTTCAAACTCTCAAAGTCTAAAATTTTTTAAATTATTTCTGTTTTTACTCAAAACATGCGTAATGTCTGCGTTTTATTAAAATACTACATAGCACACTTAATATCAGATTACATATGACAAATTAAAAAAGTTTTAAAATTCGGTTATCTTTAACAAATAAATTTTTTATATATTTTTGAATAAATATTTGTTCACAGAATTATACAAAATACATTTTTTTTAAATATCTTCAATCGTCTAATTTAATAATCGTCTAATATTTCCACTATAGGGCCCTTGAAGGCAACAGAAAAAATGCAGAAATTCTTAATGAAACTTGGCTATAAAAATATTTTCAAAGCTAATTACGTTTTTTGGTTAAATTTAACAAACTTGGAATTAAAAAATCCGCTATGCATTAGTAGAGATCGATCATACAATGTTCTGAGTCAAAAGCAAATGCGTGTTGGCAGCGTAACAGCAAACGAATATTTTTGGTACGTGTGTTCAACATGAAAAAAGCACTAACACTTCAAACAAATATATATAATTGACTTGCACTAACATGCCCCATAGTGGCGGGTTATGTTATTTGAGACCAATTGATTGATTTGTTTTATGTTTTTAATTAAATAGAAAAATGTAAGCAAAAACCCAAGTCAGGGCATGAAAAACACACACAATTCACCACGCGTAACTAACAAAACGTCGTAATTTGTAAGCCTTTGTAGTTCATAATTATAATTAGACATACGACGAAGATTTTTTTGCAAACCTTCTGACTGAAAACAAGTCAACCCAATAAAAAAAAAATTGCATTTCCGGATTGATTATCTCTGATTTCAATGGAATACTTCTCAAGAAATCGTGGAAACATAAATTTCAGATTCCGGACCCTTTAGGTTTCCGAAGGGTCAAAGGTAGTTTTTTTGGGTTTCAGTTTCAAATGCCCATATCTCGAAATGCACATTTTTTTAATTCATAAAAAAATATATGCCTATTAGAAAATCCTCCTCTACATTTGTGGAAAAATTAAGGGTGGTATCTCGATTAATCTCTGAGTAGTTAATAGCCAACTGTAACTGCCAAATTTGGTGGTGAGTAGAGTTGTCAGATATGGCGATTTCTCGCCAACCGTGGAAATTTTCAAATTTATTTGGCGTTTTTATTTTTAAAATGGCGACGGGCGATTTTTATTTCGATTTTTCTAGTGGCTGTAGGTTTTCTTGGCGATTTTAGACACACAAAGTGTTAAGTAAATGTTTTATCAGTTTTTTTACTAACAAGTTTTTATGTGTAAGCAATTTCGCGATTTTTGATAAATTTTTCGGTGTATTATAATTTCCGAAATTTGTTCAGTTTAAAATTTTTAGGGTTACAAAATTATGCATGCTCCTCGTGTGCTTTTATGAAGTTTGGGAACAAACAATGTTTGACAGGCAAGTTTTTAGCAAATGAAAAAAAAAATATATTGCAAACAATTGCAAACTATTTTACAAGATACACTAACATTTGAAAAATTACTCTCCAAAATCGTTAATAGAGCTTTTTAAATATTATTACCTCTACAAAACGTATTTTTTGAGTCTTATACTTTAATCAAGAAATAAAAAAGCAATTTATGCAAAAATTAAACGATCACAAAATTGTTGGCGATTTTAATTACTCAATTTTTTTTTTCTTTTATACTCATATTTTATTAGCATTACTACAATAAAACTTTTCACAATTGAGGAAAGTGAAAAACCTTTTCACTAGGGATGCTTTTATTAATTACTCTGTTTGGCGATAAATGGCAAAAAAAAATCTCACTACCCAGATTGTAATTTTAACAAACAGATTTTATTGTATAAACCCAAATTTAGCAAGTGTTTTTTCTGTGTGCAGTGGTTGTCTGTAAAAACATTGTTGGACATCGGAAGTATTTTTATGAATATGTGCTAAAACAACAAAAATTACCGTAATCTAATATCTATTGATAAAAAAAAAAAACAATCCGACAAAGAAAAATTTTAACGAACGAAAAAAAACAAAAATTTCAATAAACCCATACAACGTTTCTTCACAAAGTTAACGCAAAAATTCTTAAAATCAAAAGTGTCGTATTTGTTTGCTAATGAAACTTCTTCATTTAAGAGGGCAGTCACCCGATGGGGTTACTCCGATTTTAATGAAATTTAGATATGTGAAAAAGAAAAAAAAAAATAAGTGACTCGCACGGCCTAATCCACGGTGGGGACGGGCTGAACCCAAACTGATTTCACAAACTTGATAGAATCTGAAGGCGCTACGAAATAACCCCCAATGAAATAACCCCCAACGGCCAAAAATGAAATAACTCCCAAAAAAATTGTGTAAAATTGTTTGGGGGTTTTTTCATTTTTTTTGGGGATTATTTCATCTTACGGTTTGGAGATTATTTCATTATGAAGCAACCCCCAATGAAATAAAGCCCAAAATTTAAATTCTTTGGAGATTATTTCATATGCAATTATTTTGGGGGTTATTTCATATTTTTTGTGGTTATTTCATTTTGCTAAAAGTGAAATTTTTTTAATATTTGTTAGTTTTTCTGCGTGGCGGCCTGCGGCCGCTCTTAGAGGTTTTCTCCTCCATGGGACGCGGCAGGTGGCTTCGCTGAATAAAGTTTCCCTGCGCGCGTCACACTAGGGAAGATAATGAGACGCGCGCAGGAGAAATGTATTCAGCGAAGCCATGGAGGAAAAAACCCCTAAGATCGGCAGCAGGCCGCCACGCAGAAAAACTGAACAGTGTAACAAAAGAATCAAAAATATGAAAACAAAAAATAAAAAAAATTTGGGACATATTTCATTTCTTTGGAGCTTATTTCATTGGGGGTTATTTCATTTCTTCCTTTGGGAGTTATTTCATTACGAAACAACCCCCAAATTTTGGGTGTTATTTCATTTCACCTTTGGGGAATATTTCATTTCTTTTGTTGGCTTCTTATTAATTCAATTAATAACATCAGACAATTTGTTGTGTAAGAAATTAATCTCGCTAATCTGATCTGAGGTGATTTGACAACAAAAAAAGTTTAGTGTGCACACAAAAGCTGTTGTAAATGAAAATGTGTGTCGAATTTTTTTCAATTTCAATCTATATATACAAAATACTTAATTTTTTTTTATTTTCCTGACCACAAAATTAGAGAAAGTTAAAAACTTGTATTTGAAAATTACGAAATAAAATCTAAGTTGGGATTTAATAGTTTTTATTGAAGGAACTACTGACAAAATTTAATTAATAAGCGAAAAAAAATGTGTAGACAACGCAAAGAATATTCCAAATGTTGTGCGATATAAATCTAAAAATATCGCAAACAGAAGAACATCAAATAAACAACCTGGAGGCCGAGGTTCAAATCCCGTGTGAACACATTTTATTAAAAAAAAAATTCAATAAAAAAAAATATTTTTTTATTAAATATAGTTCTTTAATTATTTAGACTCAATTTTTTTTTTTCATACTGGAAAGCATAAGCATTCTTTCTATAGAAAAATTCTTACAACGAAATTTCTTAATAAGGAAAATAAATCTAATTTCAACATGCCTCGATTTTTGGTACACCTCGAGAATTTAGGGGACTAAAATACAGCCAATTTATAATTTTTTGTTTGTTTGGGAAAACATCCAAAAATTATAAAAATTAAAAAAAAAAAGTGCATAGCATTAAAGTGGAAGCGTCTAAATAGGAAGTTAAATGCGTCTTACAACGATATTTTTGTACAATATTGCCAAAGTATTTAACAAAGACTCAACATTTTTAAACGTCGACTAACGAGGGGAGTATGTCGATGGATTTTCTCCCATCTTAGGAAACTTCGGATATGTGATAAAGAAGAAACAAATAAGGTACATGCCCAATCTCACGTTTATGAGATAAAATGTGGGGTAAAAATTAATAACTTATTGTTCCTATAACTAACGAAATACGGATTTTTTTTAACTCTATTTTGATGTACTCAAGCAAATATAAATTTTGAAACCACTATCACCAATATAGTTAGGGTTGGTCTTCGCAAAAAGGCGAGTAATTATGAATATTGTAAAAACTTTAGACACCCCCTCTATAAAATTTGATTAGTATATTAATATTAATATATTAATATACATATTGTTTAGCTTAATCCAACTAAAATTCTTTCACAAAACGCCAGTTTTATTATCAACTAAAACATGTTTTTTTGTTTTTTTTTTTTTTTGATTAACAAACTTACTAAAAGATTTTCAGACATCTTTCGTTTAAAAGTTAATGCATTTTCAAAAGTTCTTTCAATTGTTAATCCATTTGTATAAAATTTATCTGAAACAATTGCAAATAAGCCAATAAAACGAAAAATGGAGTAATTCTTGTCCCCAATTTTTAACCGCTAAACATGAGATTGGGCCGCTAAATAAAATACGTGTACCTTGTTTTTTTTTCTTTATCACTTGTGTAAATTTCATTTTTGAAAAACATTTTTGAAAAACAAGTGCTGGAAATGCACATTTTTAAAACTTTTGTAAAAAGTTTGCGTTTTGTGCTTTGCCGGTGCTTATTTTTGAGAAACCCACGTCTTCTACAGCTTAAATAAAAACGTGAATATTTTTTTTCGTTTTTTGTTGAGTGTTAAAAGTACTTAAGATGTTTAAATTTAGTAAAATATTTCGTTAAAGTTCAAAATAAAATTGTGTATTCTTACATATAGTTTTTCTTCTGTTTTTTTTTTTTTTTTTTGTTTCTTTAATTTCACAAGTACTAAATTTAATTTAAATAATTTCGTATTCGTATAACTTTACTAGATTTCCGTTTCCGTCGGAATTTTGTTATTGTTATGAACTGATGGTGGTGATGATGCTGTTGATGTCGCTGCTGTTGTTGTCTTAGCATCTTCTACATTACGTTTTGGCTCGGGAGTTTTTGGTTTCATACGTTCGGCCATAATTTTAGCTTGCTTCTCTAAAATTTCTCTTTGATCTTTAGGAATCCAACGTGAAAACCGTGACTCAGGTATACCTAATTGATTGCCTTTGGTTAGAAGATCTGATTTATCATGAACATTATCACTATCATTACTTTTCTGAGAATTACGACCGCCAGCTTGAGCCATTACTGAACGTATTGGCATTGTTGTTGGATTATAAACACTACTTTCACGATCTGTAGCATATTCGAATGAATCATCTTCATTATCATTATGTAAATTACGTCTTTCAACATCAGTGTGATCAACATCAGTGCTATTTCGAGCATTTGCTGAGCCATTTTCTGTATTAGATCTATTACCAATGATAGTAACACCATTTGGAGTTTCCAAGAGGGCAACATGTTGACCATGTTGTTGTTGTGTATCTCTACTATTATAGTTTATCCAATGTCATAAATGGATTTTTCAATTTCAGTTACAAATTAATGTTTTATTGACATTCATATAGTATAGTTTAGTTTATAAAAACATCATGTCATGAAAGTAGATTTGAAAAAAAAAAAATAGTAGAAAAGGAAGATTAGCACGTTAGCTTAGTGCTTTTGAAAAATAGAAAACTAACAGGATTTGTTTAAGTTTTAGTAAACTGATTTTTGGGACTTAACAGTGACAGTGATTTTTTGTTTTATTCTTTTCTTGAATTTTGATGAGCATAAATGATATTGAATTTAGTTTTGAGCGTATGTGACACAGGTGAAACAAGTTTTTGTTTTTAGTTCGATATAAGCTTTTTTTTCAATTTAAGATAGAGGGATAGACATTGTATCAAACAAAACACACAAATTACAAATTTGGACGTAGACTTTACTAAAATTGACTAAACAATTGGAAAATCGGGTTATTTGGAAAATGCATTCGATTAATGAGGCGCAGTTTATGGTTGATTTATTTTTTTTTTATTTGATGTTCTATAGATTCTATTATGTTTATGTAGGTGTGTGTATGTGTGCTTATGTTTTAAACTATAATGTATGCTTTATTAATGTCTAATTAATTAACACAACTAATAACATGCATAATTAAAACCAAATACGTGAGTAATACAAAAAATATTATGACATGCTACTTATTTAATTGCTTTAATTTACCATTTAGTAATTGTTAATGTTATGTTTATGGAAATCTTTCACCAATTGTTTATGAGTATTAGTCACATGTGCGATTATAATTATTTGTGTGTACTTACGTTTCATTTGGTGACATTTTAACTGATTTTCCTGAAAAATAAAATAGAAGAATAAAAAAATTATTTTAAAAATTTTGTCTTAAAATTATTTGTATTTATATTAAAAAAGAAGTTAAGTTAAGTATTTGGTAATAAAATATTTTCCGGAAACTATTTTTGATTGAACTTTGAGGTATACAATTAAATTATTAGAACAAATGTTACCATATTATACCCTCCACATATGAGGCTTTCTTTATTCATTTTTTATTTATTAAAAAAATATCTGCTGTTTTCCTGTTGATCAGAAACATTCGCCGCGTAACTCGGCTTCGTTTTAGAGAAAATATTCGTTGATTATTGTCTATTTTAATACTCTAACATTTGTGTGTTAAAACTTCATGGCGTATGAGACATTTTATTGAATGTATTATATGATTCATCATATGTAAGGTAGTATGGGCATACAATTATTATAATAATTAAAATGGACAATAGTTACACGCTGAAAGGTAATGAATAAAACAATATTTTGGTCGATTTTTGGATTAGTCGAGTTTTTTTTTTATACAAAAAATATATTTTTTATAATTCGAGGTTGCTGATTTGAATATGACAATGTTTTTAGAGATCAGCTCGAGTTTAGAACATATAACCAAAAAACATAAAATTTGGATTTTAAAGCACAAGATTTTAACAGATAAACCAATCAGAACCCTTATCGTTATAATCGGCAGAGAGATGTCTGGTCTGAGCACAGAAAGGTAAAGTGCCAGCCGAATTGAAAAGCATATTTTGATGGATACAACCAATAAATTCGTTTAATATTTACAACCATATTCAAATGTGTTTCCGAATATTTTGGTTGCTGCAACTAAAATTCAGTTCTATTAACCAAACTTCATTGTAAAAACCTATATTCAGTTGCACCAAACAAGTATCGAAATTTCAATAAGAAAATGGTAAAACTTTTTTCTTTATGTAATGTAATTGCGCTTACGTATTATACATTTAAGACAGTTTTTGAGTTATAGCGTTCCAAAATTAAATATTTTGTAATTTTTCCAAATCTGAACAATCAGAAGGTCACGATCTTATTTTAAGCGTCGGATCTTTATATAAGTTAAGGCATGTCACCGTCATTGTGAAGAACATGCCACCCTACTTGACAAGCAACTTAGCTTGTCACTTATTCTTTTTATGTCGCAATATCGTATTGCATTTACTTTTCGGTCACAAACCCCCATTGCGTTCATCCAACCTTTTTAATTGTTTTGGGTGTCAGTTTCGACACACAAACATTTAATGATAACGCTTTCATTGCATTTTTTCCCTAAGTCATTGCACTTAAAACGTTCACAATTTATTATTGTGAAACAAATGCACTTGAACATTATTTATGTTTGCTTCAGCATTTTTCGGGTTTGTTTAACGTAGCATTTTTTTTGTGTTCCTCTGTTGCTGAGGAAAGTGTTTTGGCTTTATTTAATAATGTAAAGCAAAATTTACTTTAGTTTTTAAACAGACTCAAGCCTACATAGTAGGAAAAAAGAATTAAATAAAATAATTATAATCTTAATATGAATTGTAACTTACGTTGTAGATCATAAATTGAAATTAATAAATGACTAAACATAAAACAAACTTAAAATAATTTATTGAAGAATAAAATAAAAGGTGAAGTAATAGTAAATTAACTGGCGCCCAACTCGGCTTAAACGAACATTCTAAGTGAATAAAAAATCCTTATAAAAAGGATACAAACCAAAAAAAAACTAAATCTAAAATACGAATCTTCATAATAAATCAAACGAAGAAAAAATCCTGTTGGAATAAAAAACTTTAACTTTTGAAAAAAACCTACAAACTTTAAGTGAATAAACCCATCTAAGCGATCATTGCCTGTTGACTACAAATCAACTTATAGAACTAAAATCAACTTTAAAAAGCAACTCAACTGTAACACCAACTCTAAAAGCAACTCAACTGTAACACCAACTCTAAAAAAAAATCAACTTTAAAAGCAACTCAACTTTAACACCAACTCTAAAAAAATCAACTATCAACTTTAACATCAACTCCTAAATCAACATGGTATCGAGGCTGATTCCTTTGTGAGTAGTTATAATTATTATAAGTAAAATTGTTTAAATAAATTAAGTAGCAAAACGGGTATTATGATTTTTCTTTTTTTGTAATTGCAAAACCTTTATCTTTGAGTTCTAAGTAAAAATTGAAAGAATAGAGAGAATTTTCTTTTTTAGAGCTCCTATTGAAACTGCTCGTCCAACTAGATGCAGACAGACGAGACTGAGCAACTTTTATCTAGACTTACGCATTTAACCATTTCCGAACCGCGCATAGATACCAATATGAACGCAGAAACCGTTAGAACTCTCCTCGAAACAGCCATTGTTCAGGCCACAGACCGAACTAGGCAGGAGTTCCAAGCTACTATCGATCAGCTTAGTAATAGACTTGGAGCCCTTGAACCTACCGCTTCAGTTGTCGAACATAGACCTATCGAGATCATTGCAGGTGTCCAATGCAACGAGATATTGGATATCATAAAATCGGTTCCTGAATTCGGGGGTGATGCCAATAAGTACGTCTCTTGGCGACAAGCTGCAATTACGGCCCACAAACTCTTCGAGCCCTTTGCAGGGAGTTCAAAATACTATCAAGCAGTTGCAATACTGCGCAATAAAATTATCGGAAATGCCGATTCAGTGCTTAGCACTTATAACACGGTATTAAATTTCCAGGCTATAATGGAACGACTAGATTTCGCATATTCTGACAAAAAGTCAATCTATACTTTGGAGCAAGAGCTCTCAACGTTGCGGCAAGGCCAAAATACTCTACTTCAGTTTTACGACAAAGTAGAACATAAGTTAACGGCCATAGTGAATAAAGTTTTAATGTCACATCAGAGTGACCCTTCTTTGTTAACTTCACTCAATCAGAAGTATCGGCAAGATGCACTCCGCGTCTTCATTTCGGGACTTCGTAAACCCCTATGCACAACTCTATTTTCATGCAAACCTATCGATTTACCTTCAGCCCTGGTAATGGCTCAAGAACTTGAGACTAACCAGAACAGGTATCACTTCGCTGAAATTTACAGCAATGGGTTGAACAGAGATTTCTCTGTACAACAGCAACCCCAGAGAACACCCTACAGTCAGAACCAAAGGAATGGTATTAACAGACCATTTAACGGGGATAACTACCAACCTCGTCCGCAACAACCCCATTACCAAACAAACTCCAATCGAAATGTCAGACCCTCCTCAAATTCCAAATTTCAAACGTTTACTCTCCCTCAAACCAACCAACAAACTTTCGCGTCACGACCACACAACCATGCATTGGACACGGACGTTAGCATGAGAACGGTCCGTACAAATAATTTCCCACAACCATTTAAGAGGAATCCAGAATCAGGTAGATTCAACGGTAATAAATTTCAGAGAATCAATCACCTAAATGAGCAACCTCTTATCGATGGCGAATATCATGGGCAAGCGGGAATAATATCCGAGGTACTAGACGACGAATTTAATGATAATATTAATTTTTTAGAGGAAGTTCCGTCCTCCCCTACGTCGAACGAACAATAGGCGGACGGTCTATCAAACTTTTAGTTGACACAGGTGCCACTAAAAGCTATATAAAATCTGCGACAAACTTAAAGGTATAAAACAATTATCCCAACCCTTCTTAGTTAAATCAATTCATGGAGCAACGGAAATTAACCACGGAACCCTTGTAAATGTCCTTAACACTACCGAAACCTTTTATTTACTCCATAACCTACCCTATTTTGACGGTATAATAGGCTTCAGTTCGATAAAGGCCGCAAACGCAATAATAGACACGGGTAGAGACACTATTTTTTTCGACGGTGGTCAAATAGGGCTAAAATATTTAAATTTAGACTTAGTAAATTCACTCTCCGAACAAAAAATTCCCTCGGATATTGAAGAATCTTTTTTTAAAATGATCCATGAAAATGACAGTGTTTTCGCAAATCCCGACGAAGCACTGCCATTCAACACCAATATCTCGGCCACTATAAGAACAAAGGACCAAGAACCTGTCTATTCCAGGTATCAGGCTTACCCAATGTCTATGGTCGAGTTCGTAAATAGCGAGGTTCATAAACTTCTAAAAGATGGCATTATCAGACCTTCACGGTCACCGTACAACAGCCCCGTTTGGGTTGTTGACAAAAAAGGCATTGATGAGCTCGGTAAACCTAACAAACGCCTTGTATTCGATTATACAAAATTAAACTCGAAAACCGTGTCTGACAAATACCCCATTCCAGACCCATCTATCATCTTGGCTAACCTTGGAAGAGCTAAATTCTTCACAACTCTGGATTTGAAAAGCGGGTTCCATCAAATAAATCTCATCGAACGTGATCGCGAAAAGACTGCGTTTAGCGTAAATAACGGTAAATACGAATTCTGTCGGTTACCGTTCGGATTGAAAAATGCACCCAGCATCTTTCAGCGAGCTATCGATGATGTTTTAAGAAAGGAAATCGGTAATACCTGCCACGTCTATATAGACGACATCATTATATTTTCTGACTCTGAGCAGAATCATATAAATGATATCGACAGGATATTACGAAAACTTTATGAGGCTAATATGAGGGTCTCCCTGGACAAATCTAAATTCTTCAAAACTTCTGTTGAATTTTTAGGATTTGTCGTCACCACCAATGGCATAAAAACCTGCCCAAGCAAGGTTGCCGCTATCCTCAATTACGAACCTCCAAGAACTTTAAGGGGCCTTAGATCATTCCTAGGACTTGCGGGTTACTATAGAAGATTCGTAAGGGACTACGCAGCCATTGCAAAACCCCTCACCAAATTGTTGCGAGGTGATAATGGCCATATTAGCACTCGGCAGTCAAAAAACGTACAAATAACGTTAGACGACGAAGCCCTATCAGCTTTTAATAAACTAAAGAAGCTTCTCGCTTCAGAGGACATATTACTCCTCTACCCAAATTTTGCCAAACCTTTTGACTTGACAACTGATGCCTCTTCTCACGCCATCGGCGCCGTCCTTTCACAAGAAGGAACGCCCCATTACAATGATTTCGCGTACCCTTTCAGCCACTGAAGAGCACTATGCCACCAACGAAAGGGAGCTCCTGGCCATCGTATGGGCCCTGAAAACACTCCGCCATTATCTTTACGGTGTGAACCAGCTGAACATATTCACTGACCATCAACCTCTAACCTTCGCCGTTTCTGAACGAAACCCTAACTCGAAAATTAAGCGTTGGAAAGCTTTTATAGAAGAGTTTTCACCTAGGTTTTATTATAAACCAGGTAAGGATAATGTTGTTGCGGATGCCCTCTCAAGGCAGTTTTCTCAATATTGTCACTGATACTTCCTCGCAATCTTCATTACAAGTCTGTAATAGCGAAATCTCCCTAACCGCGGTAATCCCAGCGGTAGAAAATCCGATAAATTGTTTTAGAAACCAGATAATAATTGTTCAAGGTGCTGAGTCTAAACGAGAAACAAAAATTCTTTTCCGAGACCGTATTCGTCATTATATTTCATTCATAAGTATTGATGAACTCCCCACCACAATTAAGAACGTGGTGAACCCACAAGTAGTTAATGGAATTCACTGTGATATTCATACATTGGGACAAATACAGCATGATTTGGTAACGAATTTCCCCTCGGTTAAGTTTAAATATGCGAATAAACAAGTCACCGACGTCTTCAACCTTGATGATCAAAACGAAATTTTACTTAACGAACACACTAGAGCTCACCGTTCCCCAGCGGAAAATGTTAAACAAATCCTCCGCGACTACTATTTCCCAAACATCAGGAAAAAGGCTAAACAAATAACCCTAAATTGTGAAACATGCAGACAAGCAAAGTACTGCAGACATCCAAAAAGCCATGAAATAGGTCCAACGCCCATCCCATCCTCATCGGGTGAGATTTTACACGTGGATATCTACAACACAGAAAGAAAACTATTCTTGACGTGCGTAGACAAATTTTCCAAATTTGCAATAGTTAAAAACATAGCCTCAAGGGCTATTATAGACATTAAGCCAGCCCTTATGGAAATTTTGAATTTTTTCACTACTAGAACAATAATATGCGACAACGAAAAAGCCCTCGTTTCTAACGCCATTAAGATACTTGCAAAAGATCATTTTGGAGCAAATATTTTCATAACACCACCAATGCACAGTACTTCAAATGGTCAGGTCGAACGCTTTCACAGCACCCTCACGGAAATTGCCAGGTGTCTGAAAATTGACGACCCAATGGCCGACCCTTTGGAGACAATACTTTTGGCAACGGCAAAATATAATAGGACAATTCACTCCACCACTGGAGCAAGGCCAATTGACATAATCCATTCTGCCTCAGAGGATCTTAGGAAATCAGTACACCTTAGACTCACTGACAAACAAAAGAGCGATCTGACTTATCACAATAGAAATAGAACCTACAAAACGTACAACCCTGGTGATACAGTATTCATTAAGAGAAACAAGCGTTTAGGTAACAAGTTTTCGAAAATCTATAACAAAAAATTAGTACAAGAAGATTTAGGAACCACTCTAAAAAATCGACAATAAAATAGTTCATAAGGATAACATACGATTCCTTATTACAGAATCCTAATTTTGTGGACCAACATCCCAACTTTAAATTCCACCATTTATGACTACAGCTCCTCTCACTATATCCCAGTTGCAGATGGGCCGGTTGCTATTTTTGAGAACTATAAAACCCTGGCTCACGTGACCAACCTAACCAATTTTATATCAATCATTAAAGAGACGACAAACCTTTCACAATTTTGCCCAACTCCCATATGAAGAAGTTACTGCTATCTGACGTTGACGAAATGGAAAAAATGTTGAACGCACTCTGGGTCCACCCACAGGCATGCACGAAGTCTAAATATAATCGGTACCGCACTAAAGGTTATTGGTGGCACACCAGATTATGACGACTTCAATGAAGTTCGCAACAAGCAGGGCGAACTAATTACTGCCAACAACAAACAAATTATAATAAACACTGAAACACAGGCACAGATCAACAACATAACTCGTACCGTCAACCTACTTCTTAAGGGAACAAAACAACGAGACCTTAACTCGGAAAATATATATGATTGCTAAGCAGTAGGAACAGAGCGGTTTTAAGGGAACTCGATAGCCTATCGCTATCTATAGCCCTTGGCAAGGCTGACATCATTAACCCTACACTACTTGATGCCCCAGAAATAAATTTCATACTAAATTCGGAAAACAATTTGAACATTAGCACGAGCGAAATTGTCGCCAACTCAAAACTAAAGATTTTGCAAAACACTGAAATTATTACCTTTTTAATTAAATTCCCTATTATTAAGCAACTATGCAATAAAAATTAATTTTTCCAGTAATACGTAACAATAAAATTCTGTCATTGGAATCAAGCGTAGCAGCTAAGTGTATGAATAATTATATTATACTAAAAAATTGTACAAGAAAAGCCTTTTCCTCATTTTGTCAGCAACTAAGAAACACAAATGAATTCTGTCTTGAAAATTTACTAACAAAAATACGGGTCATTGCAACACGATTTCGGCCCACGGCATACCAATCATTAACCCAATTGACGATGGTATCATCATCATAAATGACCAACCAGCAAACATTACAGACCAAGGCGAAATAAAAAATCTCCCGAAGGGCACATTTTTAATTACCTTTGAACATGACCTCCTTATTAACAATACCAAATTAATTAACCTTAGGAAAACTGATTTCATAAGCCCCGAGATCCCGATCGCCCACTCCGTTAATCTTTCAAACCACATTCCCTTGTTGTCTCTCCCATATCTTCACGAGTTAAACATTGAGAACAGAGATACCATCTCCCAGCTTCATTCCAACGTAAAAAGCACTTACTATGCTGTAATTTCAGTTTCATCAGTCATACTACTCGCACTCATAATCTCCCTTATCACATTTTTCTTAACAAAGAGACGGGCAAAAAATTGACCTCATCAATGTGGTTCGTAGTGTCAGTCAGACAGGGACGTCTGAAACTTAAAAGGGGGAGTAGTTAAGGCATGTCACCGTCATTGTGAAGAACATGCCACCCTACTTGACAAGCAACTTAGCTTGTCACTTATTCTTTTTATGTCGCAATATCGTATTGCATTTACTTTTCGGTCACAAACCCCCATTGCGTTCATCCAACCTTTTTAAATGTTTTGGGTGTCAGTTTCGACACACAAACATTTAATGATAACGCTTTCATTGCATTTTTTCCCTAAGTCATTGCACTTAAAACGTTCACAATTTATTATTGTGAAACAAATGCACTTGAAACATTAGTTATGTTTGCTTCAGCATTTTTCGGGTTTGTTTAACGTAGCATTTTTTTTGTGTTCCTCTGTTGCTGAGGAAGTGTTTTGGCTTATTTAATAATGTAAAGCAAAATTTACTTTAGTTTTTAAACAGACTCAAGCCTACATAGTAGGAAAAAAAGAATTAAATAAAATAATTATAATCTTAATATGAATTGTAACTTACGTTGTAGATCATAAATTGAAATTAATAAATGACTAAAATAAAACAAACTTAAAATAATTTATTGAAGAATAAATAAAAGGTGAAGTAATAGTAAATTAACTTATATA